>CM053028.1:464223021-464555521 GCA_028564925.1 Lithobates sylvaticus
ACATTATAAAATGTGCAGTGTGCTGATATCCTGAGACCTGTTAATTGAAAATCATGCTAGTGGATGTCACCTTTACTTTGAGATGTAGAGTTACAGGTAGGAATGGTCTATAATACTTGGGTCTAACCTTGCTTTATCCTGTAAGAAGCCAGCTATTTAAGATAATGTTCCTATAATGATAGGTCATCATCCAGGAGCAGGGAGTGCTTTATTAGAGGCTAGAATGATTAATTGTACACTCCTACCCTCCCTCCTCTCTACACACACTCACTTCTTGCAATTGACCGTATATTTCAGCTTGGTGATTTGTTTCAATCAATGCTAAGTGATAGGTCAGGGCTATTACATTGATAACTTGCAGCTTACTGTAACGTGGAAGTCTAACCATTACTTCTAATTCAGCTTTATAGATACCTATTGATTACAACAATAATTGGGCATATATACTCTAGAATTACACCTTAGGTTATAGAAGACAGTGAGAAGAATCTTCATTGGTGTAAATGAGAAAGTATGGATGCTGCCCTTTCTTGTCCTCTACTAATGTAAATACTAACTGCCTGACTTTCATATTCATCCAATGGCTTCAGTAGTTTTCGAGTCACTGACTTAGAACAAGTATGCTGATCAGGAGCTCTGTACATTCAAGGAGGTTACAATCTAAGGTCCCTATCTTACATGCATACATGCACACACATATAAAGAGGCCAATGTAGGAGCCATTTAACCTAGCAGCAGGTCTTTGGCACATGGGAGGAAACTGGAGAACCTAGAGGAAACCCACACAAGCAGATGCAAACTTTCCAAAACTGAAATGAAAATGTAATACTTGCTTTTTTGATATTTTGTATAAAATGTGTTAGAGGTGGATGAAAGGTAGTGATATTTCCAAGTGAGTTTCCCATTGTGTGACCACCAGCTTGATTGATTCTACTTTATCTGGTACAAATATTATTTAATGATGTTTGGTTTTCATGTGATTAATTAAATGGCCTCAAAGAGGGCCTGTCTTGTGTTCTAAAGGGTTTACTGTATGAATAGTGCAATGCTGAGTTAGAGAGTTCATTGAAATCATTTGCATTCAGTTGCAATGCATCTCCTTTCCAGATCATTCTACTAAGCTCATTGGTTGCGTGAATCATATCTTTCCCATTCACTCTCAGCAAGTGTCTTATTCATGTCACCCACCACTGTCATACATGTTCATATAAATAAACCTTGTTTATTTACTTAGGCAGGGGCTGTAACAGTCATTAACCATGCTTCCTAAAATCATAGGAACCAACATCAACCAATAAGAAAAACACGTCTATATCATCTCCTTATTGAATCAGTCATATAGCATTTGAACAGGACATCAGTGTCATAAATCCGTTATCATTAATCAGACAACAAAACAACATTGGCCCCCGAAACATGTTCAATGACAACTAATATCTAAGCCTCTGCAAGTACAAACTTAGACTAACTGAAGGCACAGTTACCCAAACAAAATAAAAATTCATGATAAATATAGGAGTACATTTTATTATTGCACATGCTAATATAAGGAAAGAAAAAGTGCTAGGAATGAAGCTCTATCTTTAACACAGTTGCTAATAAAAGTACAAGTAAAACTGCAACAATGATACTTACCGGTACCAGTTTTGTTGTATCTAGCCTGGCAAAGCTTTTTGAGCATCCAGTACTCCCGAGTGTGTTGGATGCCCCTGAGTGTTGTGGCCAGCTGCCATGTCACAAATGTGTCCTTGCATCTCAGAAGGGACACACTAGTGATAAAGCTGTTGGTGGGTAACACCAAAATGCAGCAATAAGAGGCAGGCATCCAACATACCTAGAAGTACTGGGTGATAATAATTCCAGCAATCGATGTCTGCACACTAATCCTTAATATATCCAGCTATATTACTCAAAGTGCTTTCTCAGTGATGATAACAAATAACATTTTCCCATATATGTTGGAGGATTTAGAATCCCTTTTTTGCTTATGAAGACTATAAATGGGCCACTGTGAAAGTAAAAGCTCAAATCTTAGAGCTATGAGCATGGGACTATTGCCAAAATTGTCCTATTTGGAGTCTGTTACTGGTCTTCAAAAACATATGAGCCTCCTGTGCCTCGTGTAGGCATGGGGCCTTTACACAAGCAAGTGTAGAAGGAGGCTCTTGCCTGATCCTGAGAGCAAAGATGTTTTCTTAGATGCTGTGCCACAGTTGAGAATCTGGGTTGTGTTTTAGGCAGCTTTGAGGGTAAAGATTAATACCATCCTGGCCCTGTGCTTCAGTAAAACCCATCTTTCATTTGGGCCAGGCTAGCAGAGGTATGTTCCTGTTCAGACTGGGATAGCCCTGCAATGCAAAATGTATTATTGTATTCTCTTAATTTAAACTCCCTCATCTGTCATCTAATGTTCCTCCTCTTAAAATCCCAGGGTGGGGTTATTTTATAATTTTTAACCATTACAATCATCATGTATTATATGTAACATGTCAATGTTAAGAAGTCATCAGCTTCTAAACATAATATTACAAAATAAAGAGGCAAGACCCTCACTTTTCTTTTATATTTTCATTGAAGATGAAACAGTGAAAAGAATTTCATTTTTCTATTTCACATTATATGCCTGCATGAGAGAATCAAGCCTTACATAAGACAAGGCTGCTGTGTGTGGGCACATTATCACGACTCATTGCGGGTAACCTACAGGAAACACATAATCCAATACTAAAGAAAAAAAAAAAAAAAAGAAACAAAGAAAATAAATAGTGAAAAGCTAATTTCACAATATCCATCCATTCCTTTCAGAATCCTGACATTGATGTGGATGAAAATGGAACACTGGACCTTAGCATGAACAAACAAAGACAACGAGATGGTTGCTGCTCCATCCTAACTCCACTGGAATCCATGTCGCCACAGCGGCAGGCAATGCTGAATAGCCAGTGTTACCAAATGACTGACAGTGACTGCTGGGACTTACCAGTAGACTACACTAAATTGAAACCCAGGCGGATAGATGAAGATGATTCCAAAGACATTAATGTATGTTCCATCCATATAAAGGAAACAGAAAGTTCTGATGTTTAAAAGAGAGAAGAGTGGCTGCATTGTCTATAGCAACCAATCATATGTAAATGTTAAAGGTTAAAAGAAAATGAAAAATATTAGCTGATAGCTTGCTATGGGCAACACAGGCTTTTTTTTTCCGGTCTACAAAACTGACCCATTTTTGCATTTGAAATTAGATGTTATTTCAGATACATAAATGCCCATAATTGTCATGTTTTATTACAAATGTTATTATCATCGTCATTGTCATCATCATTACACATTTCTTGAAAGACATACGTTTTTTATTTTTGGGCAGAGATGTGAGCTGTTCCATATGGTCACACAGAGAAATACTGATGCTCATCTCTCACTGATTTTCTAGAGATGTGGATCAGATATTTCATAATTATTTCATAATTCTATGAACTCAGAAGTATCCTCTGCATTTTGTAAGCTTTGATACTTGCTGGAAGAACTGGTGTGTCTGAGAGTGCTGGTGGTGGTCTAGGTCTTTGACAGCTGATAGGCTTTACACAGCCCTATAGATAGAGGTAGAGATATAAATATAGATATAGATGTAGACATAGATGTCTATGTAGAGTCACAAAAGTCTAGATATAACCATAATATTATCAGGACATTAATGAATTGCCATTGTTCTCACTTGTCCATCCACTGGGCCCAGAAACAATTGGGCCATCAGTAATTCTGTCACTGGATATATCAACCTTATGTAAATGATGCACACAATTTCTACCCGCCAATTGGATTCAAACTGTCAGATTCAGCTGTCAGAATAGAGAGGTCTGATTGGTGGTGTAGGACGTCAGAAACTTTTCTTATTTAGCACACTTTAGGACAATCATAAGCATATTCTTTGAACCCTTCCTGACCACATACACAACCCTCATGTATGAAACTGGTAATTCAATGCTTGAGTTGACTTTGACACTACAGATGCATTTTGTGGTTAAAATTCTCCATTGTAATGTTATATGGCTCAACTCAAATTTCCTGTAATTTCCTGTGACATTACAAGGACAGTAAGTGAGTGAAAATTTACCTAATCGGACATAGACCACAAAAAGAGTTTTAAAGTAACTCTGCTGCATAAATAAAACTATACAATTACAACAGAGAGTGCAGCACAACACCCCAATTCATTTAATTAAAGCTCCCTAAAGTGCACTTATAAGCCAATTAAATCCATGAATATATACTTGAGTCCATAAATATATATAGTGAAAAATAATTTCCAACTCATGTAGAAATTCAAAAAACACCAAAGTGTCTTCTAATTCATCAAACGTCAGTGCTCTTCCAGCTCCAGGTGAATTGCGAACCCACCTCCCAACAATAGATATCCTGCTTGTCTCCTTATTCATTTCCACTGTGTGTCACCCAGAGCCCACGCCTCGGTCCCTCCGATCAATAGAGAGGCTCCCTCTTTACTCCTCCTATCAGGCTCCTGCTCTCATGCAGAGTCACATAAAAACAAAATGCAGACAGTGTACTCTGCAATGTACTTTATTAGCCCCCAAGCATGGTAATAACACTTACAAAATTCTAATTCAAGTGTTATTACCATGCTTGGGGGCTAATAATGTACATTGCAGAGTACACTATGTCTGTATTTTTGTTTTTATATGACTGCGTGAGAGCAGGAGCCTGATAGGAAGAGTAAGCTTGCAATTCACCTGGTGACGGGAGAGCACTGAAGTTTGATGCATTAGAAGACACTTTGGTGTTTTTTGAATTTCCACATGAGTTTGACATTATTTTTCACTATATATATATTTATGGACTCGAGTATATATTCATTCACTTTAGGGAGCTATAATTAAATGAATTGGGGTGTTGCCCTGCACTCTGTGTTATATTTATAAAGTTGGATGGTGGGGTGAATCACTGTTTAGTGCCATAGCTTGCAACACCCGTTTTTTTATCATCAATTTCTATTTTATTAATTTGATATGAATTGTATCTCGTTTTATTTGTTTCAACAGTAGGTGTATATATATATATATATATTTGTTGTTTTAGTTGCGCTGAGTATCTTTTAGATCTTGGTAAAACTTTAAAGCAATTTGTCCCTGCAGAGAAGAAAGCATATGCTTATTTCTCCTGAAGCTCACCCCAGAAAATATTTACCTTCCTAGGTTCAGAGACTACACTTTCAGGAGTCCCCTCATGGTCCCAGCTGTGCCCAGTGGTCCGCTGCCCCGATGCAGAGAAACTACTGTCCAAAATATGTTCAAAAACAGATACTTCAGTAGTTCCTCCTGACAACCCTTACTATGTTCTGTAGTGATGTGGAGGTCACTCCTGAAAGTGTTGTCTCTGAACCCGAGGAATGTAAATATGTTCTTTTATATAGAGACAGCATTTATTAGATTATTTATTTATGTGACCGAGTTGTTTCAAGTATACTCTACTTTTAGGTATGCTTTAATCATTGGGAAAGTTGGATAAGGAAGATACCGTATTTAGATTAATATTAGTTGGTCATCATAAACAGTGAAGGTAAATTATCATGCAAATAGTCAACGGGCTCAGGCAAAATTAAAATTAGTACAGATCAAACTTCTCATTAAGCCAAAGATGTTTGATAGCTTTGTGAGTATTTGTGGCCCCTGCATCTGCAATACTGGACACCCACGTGTGATAGCTCAGAGATCAGGGAGAGATTAACTACTATAATAGGTTATATTTATTTTTACATATTAATATTACACATTATTAATAGTATTACAATTATTACATATTTATTGTTTATAAATCAACAAATGGATCATTTATATTGCTTTTCCATTACTTGCAAACAGTCTTTATTTTACATATTTACATTTAGTTTAGGGTGCTTTCTGAAAAGTTTTTCTATAGATCATTTATACTTATGCCGCATACACACGATCGGAATTCTCGTTGGAAAAAGCTCTGAGGGGAGGGGCTTGAGTGGGCGTTGCCAGTTCCACGCCATCTGGATCTACATCTCTTTATCTCGCCCCAGTAGGTCATCATTTTAAAATTAAAATGATTGCCCTCATTCTGATGTGTGAAGTTATATATGTGTAGGGCAAACATAATTTTCCTACCTAGGTGACCTAGCACATGTGTTTTTGTATGTGTGTGTGGGGGGAGGCCTCTAAAAAAAATGATTATTGTTTATGTGTCCATTTAAACATTTAAAACTTTTTAAAATTGATTTATTATTATTTTTTTCATGACTTTATTGTTATCACATAGGGAACCAATAGCTCTTATATAATAGCATATAGGTGACTATGTGGCCATGGGGGGGGGGGGCATCATAGCGGTTGTGGAAGTGATCAGACAACATTTGGAATTTACAAAAGTACACACACTTCTGGCTGCTATTGCAGCCAGGAGTGTGTTAAAAGGGACATGTCTGCAGCACATTAAAAATCTGAAGCTCCAGCAAGTGCTTGGGGATTCAGATTTTACCACCCCCCACCCCCATTCCTGGCACCAATTGGTCTGATCGGGTTTGCTTGTCAGTTCATCAGACCCTCCATTATCCTCTATGGAGTCATAGATGTAAACAGGCTTGTGTCCGTTTACACCTGTCTACATCCCATCCAATCCAATCTGCTAAAAACAAACAAAGGGGATCTGTTCCCCACTGTCTGGGCAGGTGGAATTGGAGGGCAGTTGGATGTAAACACACAAATCTGCATACACCTCACCACCCATAGAGCAGAGTGGGCTGTGTGGGATCTGCTCAGCAGGGGATCAGCACACAGAGCCCAAGCTGAGCAAGTGGATAGGAAGCAGATTCTGCCCCTCTGTCCCCATGTAATCTTCTCTGTTTTGCCCCATGTCCCTTTCTGTCCCCATTCCTCTTTTTGCAAAGCAAATCAGCAAGATTTACCTTTCATCCCTCTACTCCATGCTGATCTCGCTCATGTGCTTGCTAACATCTCCCCCTAGTCTAACTGGACTCCTCCCCCTCATCTCTTGCCTCCAGTTCAGCAGTGATTGTGGACTGGAGGCATTTCTGCTGGAATTGTTCATTGCAGGAGCTGGAGCCCGGAGAGAGAAAAGCGGTTGTTCTGCCCTTCACCCAGGACTCGGAGAGAGGAGGTGCAGTAGCAGCTTAGAGTGGAGAGCAAATGGAAATTAGTTTGACCTGGAGGCAGCGGCTGATGTTCACAGAATCACAGTGTGGTGCTGCTTGTCACGGAGTGCGCTGTGTGACCTGTGCTGAGTTGGGTAAAGGTGTGAGCGGGACCGGCGTCAGCATCAGCTTTTCTTGAGGGACCCATAGCTTTAGTGCCCTCCCTCTCCTGGCACCTTAAGGCAGCCACCTTTCCTCCCTTATGCTGGAGCCGGCTCTGCACCCACCTAGAAACAGCCTGGCCCCTGAGTGTCCATGTGTAGACATCTTGCTCCAGGGGGGCACTAGCCCCCCCTTGCCCCTACCTGTGGACACCTATGCTCTGAAGGGATAGCATACTGAATATGCCATCCCTTTAGAGCACTGTGCCGCTAATGCGGCTTGGCCATTCAAAGGACCTGAGCCCGCAAACCCAGAAAGAAGACCAGGTGAAGATTGAAGTCCTATCAATGGTGACCGTGCACTGCTGGAGGGCTTCATTTTAAGGTAAGTTTGTGATTTGGAAATAAAAAGTTGCATGACAAGTCGAACCCCATGATTTCCAATGAGTACAATTCATATCTGTGCGACTTCAAGACGCAGCGACTTCATAGTAGTCCCTGCACTACTTTGGTTCCACTTTGATGCGACTTGAGGTCCATAGACCTCAAGAATACACAGGCTTTGCTTCAAGTCACGGCAAAAAATTGTGGTAAAATCGCTGCAAAATCGCGCGACTTTGGGGAAGTAATAGCCAACTCTTGTAAATTTATGAAAGTCTCCAAAGTGGAAGCAAATGCATTCTGATGGATAGAGGGCAGGTGAGCCGGAGGTAGCCCAGTCCTCCTTAAAGACACAGGGGCACACTGGACACCCAGCACACCTAGCACATTTGCTAGTGTTAATAGTTTGCCTCATCTCTGTAACTGATACAGTCTGCTGGAGAGCTTGTAAATTTGAAAAACAACAGACTTACTGACTGGATCACCAGATGAAACTAGAAGAAAGAAAGCCTAACAAAAAGAAAATGAATGCAGAATTTATACTTTTGGTTTTAATACCACTTTGAACTTGACAGTGATATCTAGTAGCTTTAGGTCTTTTGGATATTTAAAAAAAAAAAAACAGTCCACAATCTGCAAGAGTGTTTTTTCTCTGAAATCAAAGATATGCATAGTTAAAGGGGAAGAATAGCTAAAGCTAGTTTGGCTGTGCTTCTCCTGTGGATCACAGGAGTACAGTTCGTTTTTGCAATCCTTTGACCTGTTTTTAGCTGACAGCAGGCTGTAGACCGCTGTCGGCTAATGTCACAGAGCCAGTCCAGGGTAAGATTGCAACTATATGGTCAGGATCCGCCAAAATGCCTGAACCGGCACCCTGCTCTGCCTATCAGTGAGCCACTGAGAGCCTGAGCCGGATGCTCCCACCCCCTCCACAGCACAGCGCTCCAGTGAGCACAGAAGGGCAGTTCAGAGAGCCGATGACTGTTACCAGCTCTCTGCTCAGGGAGCCCTGAGAACCGAGCGATCGGCAGTGTTGAATCCAGCTTGGTAAATATAATTCTAAAAAAAACAAACAATACCTCTCTTTTAACAAAGTTTATTTTTTTTTGTTAGTTTATTTCTTAACAGACTTTCACATTTCCGCCATTTGTTGGGTTTGCAGAGGGGAATGTTTGTTAAAGTAAATTTTGAATAATAATTTTATTAAAAAGCAGATCATTTGTACCAAGTCAATGAAAATAAAGTGATCACATAATAATAAAGCAATACAGAATTTTATAAAAATTTTCTGCGATTGTGATTCTATTAAATGCATATTGTCGGACTTTTATTACAAAATACCTATTTTAAACAGTTTATGTATTTATTTTGCAGCATGATGATTTGGATCCATTTCATGATGCCATGGACGATAGAAGGTACCCTGGTGAAGTCACGATTCCAAGCCCTAAACCCAAATATCCTCAGTGTAAAGAGAGCAAGAAGGACTTAATAACGTAAGCATTTCGTAGCTCTGAAACGTTTCATTTTTGTTAGGATATTTTGGCAGCTTAGGAAGTGGAACGTCTCATAAACAATTGGTAAAAAATACTTTTACCCATTTTTGCATCTTAGTGCTGCTTATGCCCTCAAACCTCTTCCTACTATTTCCCATTAAAAGCACTCACTCTATAATTGGTCCCACATCACTACACTCAACCAGGTTTCTGATGGTGACAATGGTGAACCATGTCTGCGCCACCTGTGTTGGCATGGTCAATAGTAGTTTCCACCAGGGGCTCATGTGACAGTGACAATACAGGAGCATTATTTGGAGACAATTGTCACCATATAACAAGAAGTGCCTGAACAAGAACCAGGATCCCCAGATATTATTTCAATGAAAGTTGCAGGTTTAAAAGGCTTGAAGGCAATTTTTGAATTATTTTAACATATATGTGTGATTTAAGGTATTTTAGCCACTGAATTTATCTCTAATTCAAACATTGTAAGTTAGTGTTTTCTTGCTATCAGTAGTGGAAAGCTCATATGTAGAAAACATGTCAACCTGAACTTTCAATTTACCTACGTCTTCATAAGAAAAACGTGTATTTTCTTGCAGATTGTCTGGTTGTCCATTGGCTGATAAAAGTATTCGTAGCATGATGGCCACCAGTTCACAGGAGCTCAAGTAAGGAACTGTGTTGTCTTTTTCTCTTGTTACTCTATTACCAGCAAACCTGCCTTCCAGCTTTAATAAATTACCAATGAATAAGAAGTAGTTTATAGATCTGGTCTCATATACTTTGTAGTAGACAATTATATTTTAACTTTGCTGTGCCAGAAAAGCCTTATGCAGTATAAAAAAAATGCTGATTTGCAGAGCCCATAAGCCTAAAGTAGAACTGTGGGCGTAACTTTTTTTCAGCCTGACTAAAAAAGAGTCCCCTGTCAGTTTTTTTTTTTTTGGGGGGGGGGGGGGTTGCCATTTGTGTCCCACTGAGGGTATTTCCCCTTAGTTTCTGTCCTAAAACAGGAAGTGAGATAAAATCCTTCAAAAGTGAGGGAATCACTGGTTGTCAACAGGGTCACCAGAACTACTGTCTCCACTGGAAGATTCCCTTCAATTTCTGTTCTAATTACAGCCCAAAATTTGGGATTTTCTTTCACTTTTACTTTTAATCTCCCTCACGGGGAAACAGACTAATCATATGTGACTATAAGTGAGAAAAAAAAAAAATGGGAATAGAAAAAAGAAAAAAAAACGGAGTCCCCATTGGCTCAGCCGGAAGCACCCCTGTGCTATAACAAAAAAAATAAAAAATAAATATATATATATATGTATATATATATTTATATATATATGCCTTTAGTTATACTTTTGTTTTGTTCCAAAAGCTTCATTTGAAATACACAAATAAAACCAAATGCACATACAATGGTAATGCACGTATAGTGATATACATTATAACATAGGGTTTCCATATAGAGGCAAAAAGGGATATAACCCAAAAGAGGTATAATGTGACTTACATTATATACCATTAGTAATGATTGTCTATGTGTTAGAAATAAAAACTTGACCCAGACATGGTGAAGATCTGGGATATGGAATGTGGGGTCCAGAGTAGGGTTTAGTAAGAGTGATGGTCAACATAGTGACAGAGTATATGGTTGACCTGACAAACTTTAGAGAAGATCCCGGTATGGTAGAGGTCAACAGACCTGAAATGAAAAGTGCAGGGGTATAACCATCTAACCGAATAATAATCAGTCTGGAACCAGGTGTTCTTTGTGGGTATATGGAATTAGCATGCAGGTTGGTGAGTTGAGACTGTCAAATAGCAAAGTTGTATTAGGAAGTAAAAATGATATGGGGTGGGGCAAAAGGAATAAAAATATGGAGGACTGAAATATAAAGGAGTGTAAAGAAGGGAGGGTGAGAAATAGGAACCAGAAGGCAGTGGGAATGGAAAAGGGGTGATAGAGGTGTCCATTAGAAGGGCAAGGGGGTGGAGGGGGGGGACTGGGGTTACATCCTCCTCCCTCGTAAAGGACATTACATGTCCATAGATAAGGTTAAAACAGGTGCTTGGAGTATTCATCCGCCGTAGCAAAATGCTGCCAACAGGACCAGGTTTACCTAAACTTGGAGGGTGTTTTCCTTGTTTGTTGTACAAGCTCCTACATTTCTGTGGTTTTCTGTATACGTCAAAACCAGTCTGCTATAGTCCATGGGGCCGGTCCTTGACAACGTGCTGGTATGCACATCTTGGCCTAGTTATACTTTTAATGTATGTCACCCAAATTAGATGCAATACAATTTATTAAAAACCGTGTAAATGTTTGATAGCTGCAATGTTTAAGGCTATATTGGCCTATTCTTAGTTTATCAATAAACACAATCAAACAAGGAAGAGAAACAAAAATCCAGTAAGACGAGCTGTAAAAAACATACAAAGTTGAGATGGATCAATACCTTATAGAAACATAGGAAAGTGATGGCAGAAAAAGACTGAGTAGTCCATCGAGTCTGCCAATTTATTAATTTTTTTCACTAACCCTATTGTCTGACAATAGATTTATGTTTATCCCAAGCATGTTTGAAGCTCTTTACTGTTGACTGTCTCACTACCTCTGTTGGAAGTTTATTCCAATCATCAACCACCCTTTCAGTAAAATAATACTTTCTAAGATTAGTTTTGAACTGTAATGTAATGTAAAGCGACAGCGCTATATAAGTAGCTGAAATACATTTTAAAAAATATATATATAGTGCTTTTGTATATATTTCCATCTTAATTTACTAATTATGGTCATGACTAAAAATAAAACATTTTAAAGCCCTTTTTTTAAATCAAACAAATATGAAATATTGCATATTATTATTTTGTACAAAAAAATCTTGGCAACATTAAGGACTGGCATACTTTTTGCATGGTCTCTGAAGTGCAGCAGTATTACATTATTATTAATATACAGAATAAATATATATATATATATATATTTATATATACAGTTTGCACAGCATTTTACAACGTGGGGGCAGACAGTACAGTTACTATACAATTCAATACAGGAGGAATCAAGGGCCCTGCTCGTTAGAACTTACAATCTAAAATTTTACATGTACCAATATTCACCAAAACACAAAACCCGCTCAATGAACTGCTACAGATCACATGTGACCTTGACATTAGGAAACAGCAGAGAATAATAGTGTCTCCCTAAAAGCACTTTATTGAACGCAAGACATCTAAAGTTGTTAAAAACATAACACTTGGTTTCTATATCTGTATATTGTAACATATGATCTTATGTGATCCATAGCAGTCAATAGAGTAGGTTTTGTGCTTTGATGAATACTAATTACAGGCATACCACTTTTAAGTACACAATGGGATTTATTTACTAAAGCTGGAAAGTGAAAAATCAGGCTCACTTCTGCATAGAAACCAATTGGCTTCTAACCTCGGCTTGTTCAATTACACTTTGGTAATAAAACCTGGAATCTCATTGGTTTCTATGCAGAAGTGAGCCTGATTTTGCACTTTCCAGCTTTAGTAAATAAACCCCATTGTGTATGTAAAAGTGGGGTATGCCTGTATTTTGTATTCTCATATGGAGCCAGCAGGTGAGGCTCTCAACTTTTTTTAAGTTTCACATTTTTTATTCCATGTTTTCTGAATTATCAATGCCATAGATCATAAAGTGACACTGTCCCAACTAATCATTACAGCACCCACAATTAAAGTTAGGGGTGCATATTTAGAAGTCAGTAGTGACCCATCTCCTTCTCCCCCCTCTCTATGTTCATACGAAGTTTGGAGATGTAAAACATACGTTAAATAACTTATTTCTATATAAACATTTAAAAAAATTCACCCAAAGCTATTATACAGGCATACCCCACTTTTAAGTACACAATGGGGTTTATTTACTTAAGCTGGAAAGTGCAAAATCAGGCTCACTTCTGCATAGAAACCAATGAGCTTCTAACCCCAGATTGTTCAATTAAGCTTTGGTAATAAAACCTGGAAGCTGATTGGTTTCTATGCAGAAGTGAGACTGATTTTGCATTTTCCAGCTTTAGTAAATAAACCCCATTGTGTACTTAAAAGTGGGGTATGCCTGTAGTTTATTTTTTGAAAATGTGATGATAAGCATCCAACTGACTTTGATGGCCCTGAATGTCCTTGGCCTGAGTTGCATTGAAACACTTTTGCCTCATGCTCTTCAGCCCACCATAATTACTTGTTGGCCTCACTGAAGTATATGGGGATTTCTCTGCCAACTTTTTAGCAGCAGAACATGGGAAAGAATTGTGCCAGCAACTTAACTTTCAGTTTAAAAGCGCATATTATTGCACTCACTTGTCTTTTGGAATTCCTGGAGATATTTTTCAATCACCTTGCTGATGTCACATGTGTAGTATCCACCAAATGGAACTTTGTAACTGAAATTGGGATGTATTACATTAAATGAAATCCAACACCCCAGTACTGCATGGCTACCATGCCATCTAATCAGATACCATATTCTTGCTTTTCTTCTATGTTGGACTGAGCTGTCTGATATTTGAATGTGTAGCGGTAATGGCACTTGAAGCAATAGTGTGAAATTGAATCTTTGCAATATCCAGGGCATCATAAAGCTTTGTGCCTGCTCTTGGCCGCTTCACTCTTCATTTCCATCCGTTTTACAACTCTCCATAAAACGTGGCCATTTTTCCATCTGGATTTTACTTTTCTTTAAAGCAACGAGTTTAATGCCCCTTATATCAAGTAAATAAAATGCCCAAGTGTCATGCATAAGGTCTACCATGGCATAACACCTTAGTGAGTGTATTTTATCCTGCAATAAAAGTAATTTGCTGAGCACCGCTGTGAAAATGATCATTATTTATAAGGAAAACACACCCTGTGGTCACATAAATAAATGCCTTGTATTATATTTGTTTTGTTTTTGTTTTTTTGTTGTTTTTTTTTTTTTAACCAAACCAGCATATAGTTCATTATTTAAAAAGGAACATTAGACAGAAAAATAAGTCCTGCTAGATCACTTCAACATGGCCCCTGTTGCAGCTATGTAAAACATTACAAATAAGTGCCTATACTGTTTAAAATCCAGTAATACACTGTCTCACCCTGTTCTGCACATGCTTAGTTGCTCTCTATTTTTTGACACTGTGCTGAAAATGTAGAGGCCAATCTACTGACAGCCTAATAATTTACTGCTGTTCATGGGCTCTTGGCTTTAGCAAAATGGAAGCCTCTGGCAAGAAGAACCTGGAACAATTCTGGAGGCAATTTTCAGCACAGTCTATATTTGGCAGCATAATTTCTAATGCGCAATGTATGTTACTTGCTAAAGAACATATATTTTTATCAAGTTATTATGGCTAAAGTTACACTTTAAATCCTTTCAGGGAAAATGATTTGGGGGGTAAGAATAAATGGCAGTTTGTACAATGACTTTGTGATATTTGCTGCAGCATGGGGACACAAAAAACTCAACCTGGATTCCTGACCCTCCAATTCTTTAGCCTTCATTCTCGGTGCAGCCTAATATCTCCTTTTTCACAGACTAGTCTAAGTATCATGAGAAATATGCTGGTGGTGAAAAGTCAGGTAAAAGGGAGCAACAATTGATTGTAAAGCCAAAGAGATTTTTTTAGCATAACATTTAAAAAATATATAAAAGATAAAATGTCACCTCAGAAAAGGCAAAATGTTTACCAAAAATGCCTTTTGTGAAGGATTTCATTTAAAGGATAAGTACAGCCAAATCTCGTTTCTGCACTCCTGTGACCCATTTTCAGCTGACATCGGGCTGAAGCCCGCTGTCGGCTGATGTCACAGTGCCGGTTCAAAAAGGATATGGTTGTGGTAACCATAACCATATGGATATGGTTGTTATGGTTGAAAGGATATGGAAATTCATATGGTTGGGATCCGCTCACATGCCTGGACCGGCACCTCACGCTGCTGAGAACTGAGTGATCAGCAGTGTTTGATCGCTCGGTTCTCAGCTAAAAAAAATAAATCCATACTTGTCTTTTAACTTTTTACTGGTTCCTAAGATTTGCAGACTGCTACTTGTCCAGTGAGAGCACTTCATTTGTCACTAAAATTGCTAAATTGGACAGAGGGAGGCTTATAGGTTAGGGTTTAGACCAGCAGTTAGTTATGTCAAATCCCTAACAACTAAAGTCAATTTAAGGTGTGGATTTCTGGACAATACAAAATATGAATATATTTACAAAAAGGCTTTATAGTTATATAGTTGGAGGTAAATCTGTACCAAATTATTTAATATGGCAAGTGAAACAGTCCTAAAAAACAATTAAAGCGTGTGCCAACCATGAATAGACCACATCAAAAAAATGGTCAAAAACTAAAACAGAAAAAGACTGACCCTTAACTGGATGATTGCTAAAATACCATAAAAATGCAGCTCAGAATCTGATCCTATTTTCTACATCCAGACAAATTGACATTTGAAGAAAGCCAAAGGATGCCTTTAACCCTTTATCATCCAATAAACATGTTGGGAAATGCCTTATGGTAAGGATTGCCTAGTGTGTTTAACGGATGTGTATGGAGTGTTACTGCTCTACATGGTCATGTAACAGCCAATAATTAAGAGACCATATTATAGAACCAAATGCATTTTTTGGCACGAATACTATTCCATCACCATATTCCACTCCCTTTATACTGTATATTGCTAAGCAAACCCAACAGTAGTTCATAAACATCAGGATAAAGCCAAATGCTCTCCTTGGCCTTTATAATCACCAGATCTAGACATTGCAAAAAACCCTACAGGAAAATCTGCAGTGCAGAGATTGAATTGTATCTCTGTACATCTTTGACCCCTCAAAGATCGGGGAATTTTTTTTCTCAAAGAATGAAGCAAAATCCCACTGCACAAAGCATTTCCAAAATCAATGTGGTTGAAGGAAGACTGGTGTGACTCCTTACTAGGTCTACTAATATATTGTTAGCAGCAATGGCGGCTGGTGCTCCAGTTTGGCCACCCCCCCCATTCGTTTGTTCGGTCGGTCGGTCAGTCAGTCCGTCCGTCAGTCAAACCCCCCTGTTGCTCGATAAACCAAACACCACCCAGTCACATGCCCGTCACGCGCTAGCCCCCCACTTACCCCATCTAGGTCGCGGGCAGTTTCAGGTTCCCCCTTCATCTCCTCCTCGGCGGCTTCCTCCTAGGTCTCCTCGGTGGCTTCTTCCTCGGCGGCCAATACAGTCATTTTCCTCTCCGCCAATCGGGTCTTAAGACCCACTTCCTGATTGACTGGGAGAAGAAGCAGGAAGACAATAGCAAATACTATTTCGCTATTGTCACACAACTGAGTAGGCTCATGGTGCAGTGCTCTGCTCCCCGAGCCCACCCTTTTTTGAAGCCAATTAATCATGTGTTTAAAAAAAATAAAATATAAAAACCCATGCGTCCAGCGCCCTGCATGTAGATTAGGGGCCGGGCGCATGGATTAGAGGGGTGACAGCTCTAATAGAGTGTCCGCCACTGGTTATCAGGTTCCATAATTATGTCTATCCCATGTATAGTAACTGTAGGTATTGGTTCTTTTGAAAAAGGTGCACGCTAAAATAAAAGTAAATTAAATGGCGCTGGAATACCTGCCTTTCTTCTCCAATAATATTTATGAAGGTTTTAAGTTTCTGTTAGACAAGAGTTTCACAGCTTCATTTGAGTGATTTGCAGCTCCACACAGACAGCGGCAACAAGGGAAAAGGCAGATTACAATTAGCTTGGAAATGCTGCCATTTTTAAGCCCTGCATGACACTACTCTGAGAGTGCTGAGCATGATAATGTAACAGTGGGTCTGTATTTTAACATATGCAGCACACACAATAAAACAGACACTGAGAACAGCGTTCAGAACACAAAGAAAGAAATTTAGGACCAGGCAGGATATCAAAATGAAAAACAGAGACCATTGTGACCAAGCAGAGGGAAACACTGAGTCTGTCCCCCAAAATTAGGAACACTTAGCAATTATCTTTCCCCAACATGAAAGAAAAGAATCCCTTCTTAAAAATTATTGGTTGGAAAATTACTTGATTGTCGTTTTAGAAGGCTATGCATAATTATTTAGCAGTTAACATTCAGCGACAATGCAAAAGCAAGCCAAGCAGCCTGACCATTAAGTATTGACAAATTCCGCCATCCCCCTACTTATTATAGAGCGGGGCAATGTCTTATGTGTGTCAGACACTAGTTCCTAATTGCACTGTGGTGATTATAGGCTCTGCATGTGAAATGGTGATATAATGAGGCCCGTGCTGTTTTATGACGATAACGGCAACAATGCTAATCAATACATGAATTTAGAAGGCATGGCAGATATCATATTGAGCACATGTTGTGACTATGAGAGTAGATCACATGCCACAAGAGTTAAATGCAGGATTTACATAAAGAGAGGTACATTACGTCCCTGATGTAACTATGGGCTTTACGGATTGACAAAGAGATTCTTTAATTAAAGTCAGTAACATGGCTGTGACAGACTGAATACATGTTACTAATATCAACATCATTTTTGCATTGATGTTTTATTTTGATTCAGTCTTAATCTGTGTATTTGGGAGTTAATTAAAATTACCAGTCTTTTGTTTAACAATGTTTTTGTACAGCAGAAAATAAAGCAAAGGTGTTTTTTTTCGCAAATTTTACATTTTTACTTACAAAAATGAGTTGATGCCCGCTATGCCTCCTCAGAACATCTGGCATGAAGCATTTCAGTACTGAATTGAAATTCAAGATTCCTTGAAGTATGTGCTCTTGGTCTCTTGCTCCCCAGGCATAAAGAGAAGGCTTTGACATGTAAAGGTACAAGCTAGAGCCTTGTGCTGCCCGCTCTTCTGGACTGGCCTTAAAGCGGTTCAAAGGGCTTTTTTTTTTTTTTATAAAATAATAAACATGTTATACTGGTATATTATTGACCTGAGCAGCCCTGAACATCCTTTTCTGGGGTCTCCCGCTGGCGCTCTTGTCTCCTCCTCTTCTGTGCGTGCCACAGTAACAAGCAACTTGCTATGGTGGCACAACTGTGAGCTCGCTTTAAAGCCGGGCTGTGTGTATCCCAAGACACACACACAGTGCTGCTCATCATTGCCCCAACTCCCTCCTCACATGTTTTGATTGACAGCAGCAGGAGCCAATGGCTCCCACTGCTGCATCTGTGTCCTAATTTGAGTCTTTTCATGTTATTGACTTTAACTGAAGCCATGATGAAGGTGGAGCGTTTTTTGGCCCCCAAAACACGTTGAATGCCTTTTTAGTGCCAACCAATAAATGAATTAGGGCTCTTCTATTATTTCATGTGTCTCTCCTTCCATTGGTACATGTTTTTTTCTGGTAACCTGCTGGGTACCCACTGGAGGATATCACTGTCTGTTGCAAGCAGCCTTATCTTAGTCAGTGAGCTCTCGGAATGTTTTTATTACTCTCACTACCTTATATGACCTAAGATTAAAGTCATGCTTTTTTGTTCATTGGAGTACAGACAATACAGGCAGCTTCATTGTGCCTATTTGCAATCAGGTAGGATGTGGGGCAACCTTGTTAATGGACGGCTACAGATACAATTCAATGTTGGTGCTATTATAACATTTGTAGCACAAATGTATGTGGATTTAGTCCAGATAGAGTGTGGTATTGGATAGAGTTTACATCTACAAGCATTCCCTTGGGGGATGATGAGATGCAGCCAGAACAAAAATTCAAAAAAAAGGATGTAAATAGGGTTGGGGATTTCTATATACACACCAATCGCTGCATCTACTTAGGTAGCGTGCTTTTTTTGTTTCCTTGTTCCTACATGTGAATATATAGGGGATGGGAGGCACCATCTGAGTCCTATACACAGTCAATTAAATGAAGAAAGACCAACATATTGGTAATATTCCTCTCCTTGATCTCCTAATGAAGCTTTATATGTGAAACTCGTTGAGAATGGCGACTGTTGTGAATATTTAAGTAAAGTGGCACCCCTGGACTAATTGATTCATGTTTTGTACAGGCTACGGGGCTACCTTGAAAACCCCAGCAAGCCCATCTGGTCATTTACAATGGGATACTTCATGTAAGGGTCGCGGCGCTTTTTCATTTCTTTGACAACCCCCAAAAAAAGACCCCCTCTCTATTTCTTACTTGAGCCCCATGCGATCCAGCGATGTGCCCCATTGGCTCCTGCTGTTGTCAATCAAAAGCAGTGAGATGAGAGCGGGCCGAGTCCGGCTGTCTGTGCCAATGGATGCAGCAGCAGGACTCGGAAGCGAGCCAGCACGGGTGCCCCCATGGAAAGCGGCTTTCAGTGGGGGCACCGGATGAAAAGGAGGGGCTTGGAGCGCCGGGGGGGGACCCCAGAAGAAGAGGATCGGGGCTGCTCTGTTCAAAACCATTGCACAGAGCAGGTACTGTAAGTATAACATGTTTGTTATTTTAAGAAAAAAAATACATTTTAAGCAAAGAAATGGGGGGGGGGGGCTGCTAACTTACCTAGGGCCCCAGTGTACATACAAAAGAGAGCAAAAGTCTGCCATTGCCATCACCTTCTAGAATAAAAGTGTAAAGACTTGCAATTCAAAAATCAACTTACTACAAAGAGCACCAAAGCGTAGAGTTTTGTTTTACCATATTTCTGAGCCCCTTCTGGATTCTGGGGCCTTCATATTCCCACTCATTCTGCCCTTATTGTAATCCGCCACTGATTGCACCCCCCAGATCACGTCATATCAAGGCAAGCCAAAGCTGAGAGCAGAGAGACCAAAATAGGTGCAAAACCTGGTGCAGCTCTTCATAGAAACCAATCAGCTTCCAGGTTTTATTGTCAAAGTTTAATTGAACAAATGACATTAGAAACTGATTGGCTACCATGCACAGCTGCACAAGATTCTGAGTGCTCCAGTTTTAGTAAATCAACCCCAGTCTGATCACTCTGCATGTTACATCTGGAATTGATACCTAGAGTAGAGGAAGATGTCGCTCTACTCTGCTAGCTGTTTGGTTCTAGGTATACAGATCCACAGTGAGTATTCCACCAACATAATCTGACAACCAGTATCATGACATGTGGATGAAATGTATACCGCCCGTTGTACCCTTGCTGTTCCAGGTCAAAGACAAAGGGATGTTGAGAATCATTCAAAGCTTAAAAGGTTGGGAGCAATTCCAGTGTCTATAACCGGTCACACATGTCTGCTATGATATCACGGTACTAACACATTACTTGTTCACATAGGTTTCCATTGAGGGTAGTTGTGCATGACCTCACCTGCAGCTTGTCCTTGGAAAACCACATTGCTGCATCAAACACAATGAAATGACTGAGGTTCCTTGCATTACGTGATGGTGGCTGGGAACATATTGTAACCTACAAAATAGTTGCTATACTTAGAACAGCCATTCACACCAACAATTAGCACCTTCAGGTTTGAGAAATACAAATTTCTCTACAGATCGGGTTCATATTCATCTGCAAGACCTGTAACACTTTTCATCCAGGAAAAACGTGCAATCTTGCACTGGGAGCAAACCAAAGCACGCATGTCCCCCATGCTTATGTCATCCGTATTTCAGCTAATTATCACTTCAGATTATTTGCATAAGAAAACTTGTGAAATGAATATCTCGGAGGGAATACTTAGCCAGTGTTGTTACATATGATCTGGTGTTTAGCGATAACACCTCCCCAGCCCCCAAATGTGACGTGCCACAATTATTTTCTGCTTATTTATGTATCTGATAAATTGACAGCTGGTTTTCTGCAATTATGGATTATATAACAGATGGCATTTTGGTGGACCAATGCTGCCATCATGTGGCGAAGATTAGTATTGCCTATCATGACAATGGATATATACTGTATGTATTCACACTCAACCAATTCAAAATGTATGGATATATATAGTTATATATATATATATATATATATATATATATATATATATATATATATATATATATATATATATAGTTTTATATATATATAGTTTTTTTATATATATATATATATATATATATATATATATATATATATATATATATATATATATATTATATATATATATATATATATATATATATATATATATATATATATATATATATATATATATATAATATAAATATATTTTTTTTATATATATATATATACATATATATATATACTAAAATGAGCTGTTAAATTTGTGTATGGAGATATATATATATATATATATATATATATATATATATATATATATATATATATATATATATATATATATATATATATATATATATATATATATATATATATATGTGTGTATATATATATATATATATATATATATATATATATATACTGCAATACTGTATATATACATATATGTTATTTATTCTAAAAGGAGCTGTGTGCAACATGTACAATTCTTTACTAATGCCAAGTAACAGTGATTTTTAATTAATTTACTAGTATGGCACATCTAAGAAAAGCAGTTTATCCATTCCAATATATTGGTCATATACAGCAAATCATTTCCTGTGTTTCGAAGTGCGCCCATAACTACTGGTTTATAGCACAGAAAGATCAGAAATATAGAGTGAGTTATCTTGCTTGTATACAACAGCGTCTTTCCTATTAGCTGTCATCAGTGTTTTTAGATCCAAAGGAATGGTGTTGTCAGAGATTTTGGTGTAGCACTGGTATATCTCAAAAAGTTACAGGTATCATATATGGTAAATATGGTGCTGTAGGGGCTAATTCAACATTATGAGTCAGTTTTAGTTCATGATAAATCCTATCTGATACGTGGCATAGGTCTTGCGTAGGTCAAGATTATCAGGTGTAAACACAAAAAAAATCCAAAATAGCAAAACTGCTCTAAAAAATAAAAAAAAATTATATCTGAAAATGCATATGAGTAATGCTAGTACTATGTGCATTAATAACACAGCAACAATAAGGTAATCAGTAGACACACACACAGCCAATGTTGTGCCTTGATCCAGCTAGTTACTGGATTTGTACAATGTTGTACATGAAATGCGTCTTCTCTATGTGAAATATATATATTTTTTCATCTATAATAGTGGCATTACATGACAGCAAGTGTACAGCGAAGATGTTTCAAGACATCGTCCCTTTTTCCAGCTCAGCTGTAGTCTCAAAGACCCAGGCAGAAGAGATCCCACAAAAAACTCTTTAAACCCATTTTCCCAGGATCACAGCACTTTCCATCCATGTGACTTTGCAGTTTGGCCAATTGCTTTAATGAGGCTTAATAGCAACTGTGTGCAATTTTCTTGGTTAGTCTTCCAGGGAATCAATGGGGAATTGCTGATGAAATCAGTGATTTGCCATCTGCAAAATATATGCCATAGGAAATAGAAGGAATAAGGAGTGGATAAACAAACCAAAAGGTATAGAGGAAGATAGTAATATAGTAGAATTAACACATGTCTAAACCACTTTAATTATTGCATCTTACCTGTCTTTATATTTGGTCGCTGTGTTAGTTTTCTTTTCTCAGGTTTGGTGCATTTTCTGAAAGTACAGAGATATATGTTGATCCTGATAGAAAGACAGGGTTGATTTACTAAGGCTGAGTGCAAATTATGGTGCAGCTCCGCACAGAAACTAATCAGCTTTCAGTTTTTTTTGTCAAAGATTTAAGTGTTACTAAACCAGGACCCTGCATTCACTATATCTGGTCTCACACAGTACACAGAACATGGAAATGCAATTATTTTAGTAAATATAAACTGCTAAATACATTTTCTCATCAGCAGTATATAGCAGTCTTGTGACTTCTATCAGTGTCTGGTTAAAGCTTGTAGGAGGAGTTTTCATTCTCCCCTGACTGTCCTATGAGGCTGCAGGACCCCTGACCCTCTGGACAGTGCTGACTTGCCCTGTGCCGATCACAGGCCCCCTCCCAAAAAAAAAAAAAACTAACAATACACACCAAACTGAGCATGTACAGAGTGCCTCCAAGGCTCAGTATTAGCAGGAGATGGATTGGGGACTGTGGAAGAAGGGGATGATCAGAGAAGACAGGATCAAACCGCCTCTTTACACAATGTGCAGTATTAAATGTGAGTATAACAAGCATGCTTTACTGCATATTTTACTGTTGTGGGTTTAGTAACACTTGAACCACTTCCATACCGTAGGCCGTCATATGACGTCCTGGGCTTTGAGTGGAGATATCTGAATGATGCCTGCAGCTGCAAGCATTATTCAGATATCTTGTTTTTCTGCAGGCAATTCCCTGCAAAGTAAAAGCCCTCATAGTGGCTAAACAGGGACATCCCCTCCCCCCTCCCGCCGCCATTCGGTGCTTCTCCAGACTCGATCAGCGAGCTGGAGAATGAATCGGCCAGCGGCAGAAGTTTACCATAGAGCTGGCTGTGGAGCATGACATCACTTCTGGTGTAGCCAGAAGTAAACACTGACGTTTTTTTTTTTTTTGCTGGGAAGCTGAGATCATTTTTTATTTTTATCTCAGGCTTTCCAGCCTAGAGGAGAGATATGGGGACTTATAGACCCCAGATCTCTCCGTAAAGAGGACCTGTCATGCCTTATTCCTATTACAAGAGATGTTTAAGAGTGATCAAAAATAAATAAAAAAATTAAAAAAAATTTAAGGGAAAGTGTAAAAAATAACGTTTTTTAATAAAATAAACAATAAAAAAGTGCCCCGTCCTCTTGTGCTTGCACGCAGAAGCGAACGCATACTTAGGTCACGCCTGCATATGTAAACAACGTTCAAACCACACATGTGAGGTATTGCCATAAATGTTAGAGCGAGAGAAATAATTCTAGTACAAGACCTCCTCTGTAAGCCCCGTTACACACAGTCGGAAATTCCGACGGAAAATGTCCGATCGGACTATGTTGTCGGAAAATCCGCCCATGTGTAGACTCCATCTGACTTTTTCCGTCGGAATTTCAGACGGAAAAAATTTGAGATCCTGCTCTCAAATTTTCCGACAACAAAATCTGATCTGCCTTTTTCTGATCTTGTGTAGAGAATTCCGATGGACAAAGTGCCACGCATGCTCAGATCAAATTACGAGACCAAAGCTATTGGCTACTAGCCTCTACGTAGTTCTGTCGTACGCAACGAACGCCACCACGTTCAGAATGATCGGATTTTCCGACAACTTTGTCCGACCGTGTGTATGCAACACCAGTGTCGGACAAAATCCGTCGAAAAAAATCAGACGGATTTTGTGGTCGGAATTTCCGACCGTGTGTATGTGGGCTAACTCTAAACTGCTAACCTGTAAAAAAAAATGTAAATTGTAGCCTATGGAGATTTTTAAGTAACGAAGTTTCACGCCAATTTTAAAGCATGACATGATTTGTATCTATTTTACTCTGCGTAACATTGTCTTTCACATTATTCAAAAAAGTTGGGCTAACTATAGTATTTTTATTTTTTCGATTCATGAAAGTGTTTTTTTTTTCCCAAAAAATTGCGTTTGAAAAATTGCTGTGCAAATATCATGTGACATAAAAAATTGCAACGACCACCATTTTATTCCCTAGGGCTTATAATGTTTGGGGTTTCTGAGTAATTATCTAGCAAAAAAAAGATGATTTTTACATGGAGGAGAGGAATGCCAAAATTGGTAGGTTAACTGAACAAGCTGAAGTTAGAAGCTGATTGGTTACCATGCATTGCTGCACCAGATTTTGAACTCCCCAGTTTTGGTAAATAAACCCCACAGTGTCCTTGTGACTTCCTATGTACTGACCTGAAATTTAAAACAATGTTATCAGCCTTCTCCCCCCTCCTATGTGTGGAGATGAGGAGAGGGGGAGACAATGCTGCTCCTCCATAGATACAGTACAGATAACAGGTGTTGTCACTCTAGGGCAAAAAGTGTTTTTTACTGGCAGAATCACTAGGTGAAATAAAAGGGAGAAAAAAGCCTATAAAAGGAAAACGAAATCAACCACCACATTCAAGGACTGATACGTTGCAATATATTACATTTTTGGTTTCAGGTTTAGAGATACAGTAAAGTATTTAAAATTACGGCTGAATTTCATGTATGGCAATTTTTACATTGGTCCTGATTGGAGCAATGTCGGTGTGTTCTATATATTCAATACCTGCAGGATCCTCCTGGAAACTTGAATCACTGAAGAAGGCACCCCTACTATGGTGATTGCTGCTATATTTAGATTCTCATGCCAAACAGCTGCCCTCAGCACACCACAAGAGCTCACCTGCTCAGCATGGGCACCATCCAGAGAACACTTTCCTTTTTCTCAATAAATACTTCACCTCAATCAGAGAACACATTGAGAAAATGCAAAGTGTTCTCTAAATGGCACCCGATAGAAGTAAGTGACCTTCACAGTGCAGCAGGGCAGCCCCTTGGCCCAGAACCTGGAAGCTAGTGGAGATCACTATAGTAGTGGTGTTCAACTTCCAGGGGTCCACAGGTACAGGGGCGGACTGACGATTAGGGCACTCGGGCACTGACCGAGGGCCCCATGGCCAGTAGGGGGCCCCATGAGCAGGGACAGTCACACTCTGTAAGAAGGTGTTCCTTTACAGCTCAATCCCGGGGTGTGTCATTGCTTCTAAATACATGCCTGGCGGTGTATGTATTTAGAAGTTCAGAGTCTTCTTTCTGTCTCACCCCTCAGTGTTCTCCTGCACACTCACTCTGTGTTCCCCTCAGTCAGATCCCCCCTTCAGTGCAGTGTGATGGGAGAACCCGGAGGAGGGGCATAGCTACTTCCAACTACTGCACGCTATATGCAGGGAGGGAGGTGAGCGAGTGAGGAAAGTTGTCCTGGAGGTAAGCTGCACAAACTACAAAGTTTCATGTCAGGAGGAAATTTCTGTGGGAACATGTGAAGGGTTAAGTAAGGTGACAAGGAGAGTTCATTTATGACCTTTACATTTAACCCTGTGTTATGCACACCCTGTACAATGAAAAGTGTACACTCACCACATAAACTATAAACATATCATAACACAATGTTCATGGCTATCTGCATGGTACCACAACTGTACGAACACTGATCATTAGAGAACCATCTATGTTTATGGAGGATTGTTATTTTTTTTTATGTGCTAACAGTGATAGTACATGTGAAACCAAGCATGGGCAAGTTTTTCACATATCACGTGTAGGGCAGCCCATTAGACATGTGAGATTAGTTTCGTACGAATCTAAAATTTGTACGAATTTACGTAAATTTGTACTTTCGGGAGGATCCGAAATATGAATTGCTATGCTTCCGAATTCTGTACGAAATACGAAAATTCCTAACGAACATTCGTAATTGTTACGAAAAGTTAAAAAACCTAAAAGTTAAAAACCCAGGAAGTCAGCACAGCACAGGGATGGTGGGAGCCCCTCAAAATGATAAATTCATCATAAGGAAAATGCATAATTGTTATGAAAAGTTAACGAACGAAAATTCGTATTTCGTACTTACGAATTATGAAATACGAAATAATTCTAATATGGAACGGAACGAAACAAAACTAATTTCAATGGGCTTCCCTACACACAAGCAACATGGAAAAGCCATGAAAAAGTCCAGTTCGGTGTGTACGCTTGCAGATGCATGGGAGTACCATTACCAATTAATAGAACTGCTGTGCATCTGATTAACCACTTGCCTACCAGGCACGAACACCCCCTTCCTGACCAAGCCATTTTTCAGCTTTCAGCGCTGTCGCATTTTGAATGACAATTGCGCAGTCATGCAACGCTGTACCCAAATAACATTTTTATCATTTTTTTCCCCACAGATAGAGCTTTATTTTGGTGGTATTTGATCACCTCTGCGTTTTTTATTTCTTGCGCTATAAACAAAAGAAGAGCGACAAGTTTGAAAAAACATAATATTTTTTACTTTTTATTATAATTTAATATCCAATTTTTTTTTTTTTTAACACATTTTTTCCTCAGTTTAGGCCGATATGTATTCTTCTACATATTTTTGGTAAAAAAAAATCGCAATAAGCGTATATTGATTGGTTTGCACAAAAGTTATAGCGTCTTCAAAATAGGGGATAGATTTATAGCATGTTTATTATTATTTTTTTTGTACTAGTAATGGCGGCGATCTGCGATTTTTATCATGACTGCGACATTGCGGCGGACATATCGGACACTTTTGACACATTTTTGGGACCATTCACATTTATACAGCGATCCGTGCTATAAAAATGCATTGATTACTGTATAAATGTGACATGCAGGGAAGGGGTTAACACTAGGGGGCGCTGCAGGGGTTAAAATGTACCCTATATGAGTGATTCTAACTGTGGGGGGAGGGGACTGACTGGGGGAGGGGACCGATCGGTGTCCCTATGTACAAGGGACACACCATCGGTCTCCTCTCCTCTGACAGGACGTGACACCGATCCACGTCCTGCTCGATTACCGGGCAATCGCGGGTGCCTGGCGGTCATCGCGACCGCCGGGCACGCGCATCAGGTCCTCAGCTACGCGGCGGGCGCACGCGCCCCCTAGTGGCCAAAAAGCGAGCGCCGTCATATGACGGCGGCCCGCCACAGTAGCTGCACCGCTCCGCCGTCATTTGACGGTGGGTGGTCAGATAGTGGTTAAAGGGCAGCTCATTTCTGTGCATGTTGGGAAAGCATACACCTTTTCATGCATTCCCCCAATGCATAGATGTGAACTTAGCCATTGGGGTCAATTTACTAAATGAGGTAAGGCTTCACTTTGCAAAGAATATCCAATCACGTGCAAGAAAAATAAAAAAACAGCATTTTTGTTTGCACGTGATTGGACGATGGAAGTCAGCAGAACTTCTGCTCATTTACTAAGCTCTGGAGCAACTGCAACTTTGCAAAGTGCACAACCTTTTTCCTTTTAGTAAATCAACTCCATTGAGTGTTTAGTTTATGTATTCAGTTTAAACTTTTGGTTGTACAGAGTTTGGATAACACAGGGTTAAAAAGAATGGTCATAAAACAACTTCACATTATCTGGACATACACAGTGTGATTGGGGGGGCTTGCATAGTATTATACGAAGAGGTTGTTCTCTTTGAGCAGTGCCAATGTGTTATTTATTGTTTTATCTATTAGCAGATGAGCTCAGAAGTTTTTTGATTATAGACATCTATATCTAAATATTTCTTAGCCCCTGCCTCCCCCCAACTTGCGAAACCCCCAGGCTACTTCATACATCCAGCTGACACACATCACTTTGAGCTACTTCCTACTTGATACTGATCACTCACTGTATTCATTCATAACTGAGCATAGTAAACTATGTTTATTATGCTTCAGTCTATGACTGGGCAGTAGTCTCTGTCTCCTGTTCATTCATTTTCAGTGCAACTGAGGCTGCAGAGAAAGTTACTGGGGAATCTGTGTCCTTAGTACCTGTCTCTGTCTCAAAAGTGAGACTTAAGGGGGTCTGTTTAGACCCCTGATATCTCACCAAAGACCCCCCGGCCCACCCCAACAGAGTTGTGAAAATAATATATATTTTTTTTAATTAATTATTAAATTAAAGGTTTGATAAAAAAAAATGAAACATTGTAAAAAAAAAAATCTGAGTGGTGTTAAACTCTACTACCACTTGTACCTACAATTAAGCCTATAATGAGGCTCACCTGTAGGTACTGTGAATATTTCCTAAACTACTTTTTAGGAGATATTCAGAGTGCATGCAGCCAGTGACATCATCAGCGCATACACTCGGAAAATCCATCCTTACAGACCTTCAGAGCCCATGCTGTTAAGGTGGCACTGCCCATGAGAGGCTCCCAGTACATTTATTGGGTCACCAGCTTTAAGTTTCCTGACACTCTTCATGTCACCAAGCTAGGTGCCCCTCCACAAAGGCCGTGCCGCATTAATGTTGCATCAGTAAAATGGCTGCTTTGTGGTGGCTATCTTTAAACCTGGGGGCCCCATAGTCCCCTAGTGCCCAGAGGCTCCATGAGTTGTCAGTGCGCCCCGACACAGGTATGGCACAAGCATACTTGCATTAGTCCAAGCTGCATCAACGTAACTGTGTAAAAACTGCCATGCCTGGAATTTACCGTTAAGAAAAGAGGGAGGCTAATGCCGCGTACACACGAAGGGACTATCCTGCGGGATTGTCCGCTGGACTCAAGTCCACCGGACAATCCCCTCGTGTGTGGGCGCCGGCGGACTTTTTGGCGCCAAAAGTCCGGCGGACTAGGTTTTAAGTTTTGTTTTAAAATTGTCCGCTGGACTTGGCAGTCTGGCGGACAATCCCGCCGTTAGTAGGCTAGTCTGCCGGACTTTTGAAATGAACAAACTTGCCGCTCATTGGAAAGTCTGTTCATTCCCGCGGACTTTTTCCAGCGGATTGTCCGCCGGAGAAGTCCGGGCGTGTGTGGGCAAGTCACATGCTCGGAAGTCCGGGCGTGTGTGGGGAAGTCCCGCCGGACTAGGTCCGGCGGACAAAGTCCGAACGTGTGTACGTGGCATTGGATTGAAAGAACATTGTACAGACAACCATCAGTACATATAATTGAGCATAAAACTGTTGCACAGCTGGCATCTTAAATTGACACCAGAGGTGACAATAAGGGGCAATAAAGGGTATGGTAGCAATATGTGTAAATAAAAGTTATGGTCTATGCCTAGTGGGTTGGATATGCAAGAATGAAATACATGAATGTCCACATTTTTAATAACTAGAGAAAAAATTAATAAAAAGAACCCTTTATATATACAATTATTACTCTTTCTTGTTTCATTGATTGACAAAAGGAGAAAGCAAGTTTACTTGTCATATTTTTGTAGGAAAATATCATTCCTCATTACGCCAACCCCCTTTTAAAATATCCTGTGTTCTGATCATTTCCTGTTTGCATATAAACCTACCTTTTGATGCTGTTATACATTCTAAAACATCAACTTCTTGTCATTTCTGTAAAGCCATTCTGTACTGCAATGGCTAAAATACATGTAATTCATTTTAGGTGTCCAACTCCTGGGTGTGATGGCTCTGGGCATATAACAGGAAACTATGCTTCCCATAGAAGGTAGGTAGACACTGGCTTTCATCAGTTCTAGAAACAAAAAGGTCTAGTTAAATTAAATTCTAGACTTTGGCATTTTTTCATGTTGAAAAGAGATTTTGAGATATAAGAAATACACTATATTGTCAAAAGTATTGGGATGTCTGCCTTTACATACAGATGAACTTTAATGGCATCCCAGTCTTAGTCCGTAGGGTTCATTATGTCCACCATTTTGAGTTGGTCCACCATTTGGAGCTATAACAGCTTCAACTCTTCTGGGAAGGCTGTCCACAGGGTTTAGGAGTGTGTCTTTGGGAATGTTTGACCATTGTTGGACAAGAAGGCCTGACTCGCAGACTCCGCTCTAATTCATCCCAAAGGTGCCCTATCAGGTTGAGGTCAGGACTCTGTACAGGCCAGTCAAGTTTCTCCACCCCAAACTCACTCATCCATGTCTTTATGGACCTTGCTTTGTGCACTGGTGCGCAGTCATGTTGGAACAGGAAGGGGCCATCCCCAAACTGTTCCCACAAAGTTGAGACCATGAAATTGTCCAAAATGTCTTGGTATGCTGACACTTTAAGAGTTCCCTTCACTAGAACTAAGGGGTCAAGTCCAACTCCTGAAAAACAACCCCACACCATAATCCCCCTTCCACCAAATGATTTGGACCAGTGCACAAAGCAAGGTTCATAAAGATATGGATGAGCAAGTTTTGGATGGAGGAACTTGACTGGCCTGCATGGAGTCCTGACCTCAACCCAATAGAACACCTTTGGGATGAATTAGAGTGGAGACTGTGAGTCAGGCCTTCTCAAACAACATCAGTGCCTGACCTTACAAATGCGCTTCTGGAAGAATGGTCAAACATTCCCATAGACACACTCCTAAAGCTTGTGGACAGTCTTCCCTAAAGAGTTGAAGCTGTTATAGCTGCAAAGGGTGGGTCAACTCAAATTTGAACCCTACTGACTAAGACTGGGATGCCATTAAAATCATGTGCGTGTAAAGGCACAATACTTTTGACAATATATTTTATATAAACATTTATGTGGAGTGTACTTATTATAGCATTAAAAAAGGCACACACTACAGTACTACAGTATATCATCATTCCCTTATAGAACTAAAGAATATGGAGTTTACTCCTACTTTAAGGGCTTATGGGTAAACGTAGGGCGATAAGTCCATTTTGCTCCATGGCCAACTGTGCTTTCCAATAACCATCCAAACTATTTAGAGCAAGGATATAATCTATGTTAAACCATTTGTATAGTCTGTATACAAATCTTCTGAGCTTGTTAGCTCTTGTCAGTGTAAGATTATCACAATAATAGGTGCTTTTTACATGTTAGGAGAGGTAAGCTTAGAATTGTATTTCTGTCTAATCTCCAAACAGCCTGCAATAATTTATTGAAGAGCTGCTTGGAGTAGACCTGTGTGGGAGCTGAGATTATGGTTGCTTTTATAGTATTGAAAATACTGCATATAAAAGTTGTCAATTTCTAGATCATTAGACAATGTATTAATGACTTCCACACAGTGATCAATAAATAAAGATCGGTCCAGACAACCATGATCTATAGGCTGAACTGCAATAACCAGCCACCTCCTGCTAGGAACATAAATACATTAAAAGAAATAAAGCTGAAGTAGAAGTGGAGCTGCTTTCCAAATAAACGAAACTCCAGGCAGATAGAAAAGTCATAAATGAACTCTTTGGTGACCAGATGTCATCAATACCTAGATGTCCAGGCCAAGCTTAGCAGCATTAACTTGACAATCACTTTATGATTGATCTGCTCACTTAAATCATTTTTATTTTTTTTAAAGGAATTGTTTTAATAAAGAACACGTCCCTGTTTGTTTGTTTTTAATGGCTGAGAAAGTAAATATATAAATACAATATATATATATATATATATATATATATATATATATATATATATATATATATATATATATACAGGCTTACCCCACTTTTAAGTACACAATGGGGTTTATTTACTAAAGATGAAAAGTGCAAAATCAGTCTCACTTCTGCATAGAAACCAATGAGCTTCTAACCCCAGCTTGTTCAATTAAGCTTTGGTAATAAAACCTGGAAGCTCATTGGTTTCTATGCAGAAGTGAGCCTGATTTTGCACTTTCCAGCTTTAGTAAATAAACTCTATTGTGTACTTAAAAGTGGGGTATGCCTGTATCTATATATCTATATATATACACTGTATGTTATACACACACACACACACACACACACACACACATTCATTTGGTAGTTCTTTTTGTTCTTAATACTGTCATTGTAGCTGACAATTACAGTATTAAATAAATGCACCCTGCAACGTTCAGGCTGCAGTGGAAACTGCAGTGTCATTGGCAGACTGAAGGCTTAGTTCATCAATGAAGCTTTAATCCTGCATGAAGTCGCTATATCAATCCTGACATAGTGATCACTCTGATTGGTACCTGCTTGTTAGTGGGGACCTGAGCTGTCGGTGACAGCCAGCTTTGAGGGCTAACCACTGTGCAATGTGATGGCTAGCCCTCAAGGTAAGAACATTTATTATGTACTGTATATTCAGTACAGGGCAACAGTAATATAGGAATAGTGGGCTTAAAGGGCTTAATGCAGTTTGGTAATTATTCATAAATTATTAAAAATGTATATTGACAGGAGGGGGGAAGAGTGAATAGTGGGATGATGTTTTCATTTATTCCATGGAAAAATTAAATATCAAGACTTTTGCACTAGTATTTTTTATTTCTATAGTCTCATAAATTACCCCAAGATTGTTCCAGGCATTGGGCTATCTTTATGAAAAATGCAGCAGTACATAAAAGTAATGGTGTCTGTAGAAGCCAATTAGGTTTTGCCTTTCATTCCCAAACATGTAATTTCCATATGTTGATCTCATTGCAGAAATCCACTTGGTATGAAGCTAACCTGTTAATTTCATAGCAAATGGAGCACTAGGTCCTGAAGTAAAGCGCATTGGTTCTTTAGGCCTCCCTGGGCCAGATTTCCATCATTCACCTCCATAGGTACAAGGCTGCTGTGCCCAATAGTAGAAACATATAGACATAGATGAGTTATGACAGAAAAAAAACAAGTGGTCTATAAAGTCTGCCCCATTTTTTTTTACTTTTTGGCCCGAGCATCGATCTATGTCTGTCCCAAGCATGTTTAAATCCACGTACTGTTGACTAGTTACTACCCCTGCCAAAAGTTTAAGTACCAACTATTCTTTTGGTAAAATACCAAATTTATAAATGTTAGATTTGAACTTTACACCAGCTAGTTTGAGATAAATAGCCCTGGTTTCTACTATCTAGTATCTGGCCCTGATATAGTGCCTTCAAAAAGTATTAATACCCCATTTTTCACATTTTGTCATGTTACAACTAAAAATGTAAATGTATTTTATTGGGATTTTATGTGATAGACCAACACAAAGTGGCACATAATTGTGAAGTGGAAGGACAATTATAAATGGTTTTCAACATTTTTTACAAATAAATATCTTAAAAGTGTGACATGCATTTGTATTTAGCCCCCTTTACTCTTATACCCCTAACTAAAATCTAGTGGAACCAATTGCCTACAGAAGTCATCTAATTAGTAAATAGAGTCCACCTGTGTGTAATCTTGGCCTAAAAGCAAAACGCTATGTGTGGCGAAAAACTAACACTGCACCCTGAACACACCATCCCCACCGTGAAACATGGTGGTGGCAGCATCATGTTGTGGGGATACTTTTCTTCAGCAGGGAGAGGGAAGCTGGGCAGAGTTGATGGGAAGATGGATGGAGCCAAATACAGGGCAATCTTACAAGAAAGCCTATTAGAGTCTGCAAAAGACTTGAGAAAGGGGTGGAGATTCACCTTCCAGCAGGACAACGACCCTAAACATACAGCCACCAATGGAATGGTTTAGATCAAAGCATATTCATGTGTTAGAATGGCCCAGTCAAAGTCCAGACCTAAAGCCCAAATGAAAATCTGTGGCACGCCTTGAATATTGCTGTTAACAGACACTCTCCATCCAATCTCACAGAGTTTCGGCTATCTTGCAAAGAAGAATGGGCAAAAATGTCACACTTTAGATGTGCAAAGCCCATAAAGACATACCCAAAAAGATTTGTAGCTGTAATTGAAGTGAAAGGTGGTTCTACAAACTATTGACTCAAGGGGGCTGAATACAAATGCATTTTTATTTGTAAAAAATGTTGAGAACCATTTATCATTTTTCTTCCACTTCACAATTATGTGCCACTTGGTGTTGGTCTATCACATAAAATCCCAATAAAATACATTTACATATTTGATTGTAACGTGACAAAATGTGGAAAAAATTGTAAGGGGTATGAATACTTTTTCAAGGCACTGCACCTCCTCTGCCCAGGAAAAGGCAGATTCAGAACAAACATGACTAGCTTCAGCAAGGTTTCACCACAGGCTGCCCCTTTGGTAGTGAAAATGAATGGGGGAGTGTGGTTGAGGATACTTGCATTGAGCAGGAAAGAGGAAGGAGAAGATGCGCTGTGTATGCCATAGGTTACTTTCATACTGACTGGTCCTCTTTATATTTTTTTTAAACATAATCACTGCATATCAATTTGAAATTAGGCTTCTTACTGTGTATAAAAGTAAATGCCTAAGGTTGAACTCCAGGGAAAAGAAGATTCAACATTACAGTGGGCCCCCCGTCAACACTACAAGGGTTAACGGATTGTTCTGCCAAGGAGATAATGAATAAGGTGATATGCTTACCTTATTTCTTGCTCCCTCAGTAGCTGACATTCTCCTCCACTGTCCGGCGCTCTGGAATGTGGATGGGCCCTCTGTGTCCTCCCGTATTATATGTAGAACTGCTGGTTCTGCAATGTACGCAATGACATTGCAGCGGTTGGGCAAAGAAAGAGGCTTCGGCCTCCTCTAACATGAAAAGGAGAAAGTCTAAGTGAATGAGGAATCCGGTAAGTACAGTATATGGCCTTTTCACCCTTTGTTAGGCAGAATGAGCACCCTTGCAGTAACCTGGGGAGGGGGACCCACAGTAAGGGTAAATCATTTTTTTTCCCTGAGGGTCCAGCTTTAAAAATAGGAATCAGACTGCTTAGATATGCATCTCGTTGAACTTAAAATATATTTATAAAAAAAAAATGGATAGTCATTTGTCCAATGAATCTGAAAATACAACTGTTCTATGTGAACTGGGCAAAAAAAATGTTCTATAGACAGTATGGCCACTAAATAGAGATGATAACACTGGAAATACATATTTTTATCAATAAAATCAACTAAAAATTATTTTAAACAGTGATGGAAACACAGTAAAAAGTAATTATATGCAGTATTAGAACCTTTTTTTTTTTTTTTCAACAAAGAATGAATCATATGCACTATATTGTCAAAAGTATTAGGATGCCCGCACATGAACTTTAATGGCATCCCAGTCTTAGTCCATAGGGTTCGATATTGAGTTGGCCCACCCTTTGCAGCTATAAAAGCTTCAAATCTTCTAGGAAGGCTGTCCAGAAAGTTTAGGGGTGTGTCTATGGGAATGTTTTGACCTTTCTTCCAGAAGCGCATTTGTGAGGTCAGGCACTGAGGTTTCTCACAGTCTCAGCTCTAATTCATCCCAAAGGTGTTCAATCAGTCAGGACTGTGCAGGCCAGTCAAGTTCCTCCACCCTAAACTCACTTATCCTTGTCTTTATGGACCTTGCTTTGTGCACTGGAGTCATGTTGGAACAGGAATGGGCCACCCCCAAACTGTTCCCATAAGTGTGGAGCATGAAATTGTCCAAAATGTCTTGGTATGCTGACGCCTTAAGAGTTCCCTTCACTGGAGTTAAGAGGCAAAGCCCAACCCCTGAAAAACCATCCTACACCATAATTCCGCCTCCGCCATATAACTTGGACCAGTGCACAAAGCAAGGTCTATAAAAACATGAATGAACAAGTTTGGGGTGACCTGCACAGAGTCCTGGCCTCAACCCGATAGAACACCTTTGGGATGAATGGAGTGGAGTGGAGTGGAGACTGCGAGCCAGGCCTTCTCGTCCAACATTAGTACCTGACCTCACAAATGCACTTCTAGAAGATTGGTCAAACATTTCCATAGACACACTCCTAAACATTGTGGACAGCCTTCCCAGAAGAGTTGAAGCTGTTATAGCTGCAAAGGGTGAGCCAACTCAATATTGAACCCTACGGACTAAGACTGGGATGCCATTAAAGTTCATGTGCGTGTAAAGCCATGTATCCTTACACCTTTGACAATATACTGTATATTAAATATGGATTTTCCTTCAAAGTAAAATTTTAAAATTCAGGTTTAGTCAAAAGTTTTTTTTTTTTCACTACAACTTTAGGTATATTACTTTCCTGTAATGCCCTGCGATGTACAGGCTTTTGGATTCTGTTGAAATCTTCATGACAGGACTGCTCTGTCCTCTTCCTGCTTTTGAACTTCTGTCGCTGTGGGGCTTACCAGCTTCAGTCTGACCTAATGATAATCTGGTGGGGACAACCCTCTCCTGCCTTCTCCTCCATTGAGAAAAGTCCTTACACTGCCTGTAACATGATCTGTGAATGGAGGAGTGAATTCTGTGACTGATCAGACTCTCTCCCATTCACAGATCATTTTACAGGCAGTGTAAGCAGTGAAAGAACTTTTCTCAATGGAGAAGGATATGTCTATGTCAGATCATCTTTAGTACAGCTAATCCTGCGTATACGCGATCAGACTTTCCGACGGACTAGGTCCAACAGTCTTTCCGACGGACTTTGCAGCGGAGGTCCGACGGACTTTCAAACGAACGGACTTGCCCGCACACGATCACTCCAAAAGTCAGACGGAATCGAACATGATGACGTACGACCGGACTAGAATAAGGAAGTTCATAGCCAGTAGCCAATAGCTGCCCTGGCGTCGGTTTTTCGACCGGACTCGAGTCCGTCGGAAAGATTTGAAACATGTTTTATTTCTAGGTCCGTCTGACTTTTGAGAAAGAAAAGTCCGCTGGAGCCCACACACGATCGAATTGTCCGACGGATTCCGGTCCGCCGGACCAAGTCTGGCGGAAAGTCCGATTGTGTGTATGCGGCATAAGTCTGGAGACCCGTAGCTGTTACACCCCACAGCATTGGAATTTCAGAAGCAGGAAGAGGACAAAGCAGCCCTGCAGTGAAAATTTCGTCAGAATCCAACAGTCTGCACATCAAACTTACCCTACTTTAAAACAGGTAAGTAATATAACTAAAGCTGTAGAGTAAAAAAAAAATGTAGCCGAACTTCAGCTCAAAAAGATTATTGGGTTGATTTACTAAAGGCAAATAGACTGTTCGCTTTGCAAAGTGCAGTTGCACCCTGCAGGTGCAGTTGCTCCAGAGATTAGTAAATGAAGTAAAGCTTCACCTTGCAAAGAATACCCAATCACGTGCAAGGAAAATTTAAAAAGCAGCATTTTTACTTGCACATGATTGGATGATAAAAGCCAGCAGAGCTTCTGCTCATTTACTAAGCTCTGGAGCAACTGTACTTGCAGAGTGCAACTGCACTTTGCAAAGTGCACAGTATATTTGCTTTTACTAAATCAACCCCAATGGGAAAACACAGAAGAAAACAATTCAGTTGATGAAGTAAAATAATTGAGTAACCACAAACTAATAAGAACATCTGTCTTGAGCCTACAAATACATATCTGTGTTTTCAAAAACTTGCAGGAAAAAAAAAAAAAGCAAGAACACACACGCAGCAGATAAATGTGAGACCACATGGCTAAGAGACCACAGATAGGTGTTGGGCGGGCATATCTGCACTTACAGTAGTTCAGAATGTTCAGACAATATCCCATTTGACAACAAGCATTTTTTTCAGACTGGAGAGAGCTGAGTGGAGAATTCAGCGATACAGGTAAAAGTACACAAATAAGGTAAAAATTACATAGAGGAAATAATATTTTAATGCTGCTACATCTATTCTTACAAATATTTATTGAAAGGTGGAATTTCCCTTTAATGACTCTTTAGTGAATATTTGTACCTACCCCAGCCTTTCAGGTTGCCCAAGAGCAAAGAAAAGTGGAATTAAGATAGCACAAAGCAAAGAAGACAAAGAAGACCAAGAGCCAATCAGGTCAGTTCGGGTGAAAGGTCACTGTACAGTGATCATTGGAAGATGTTACATTGGAAATGTACGAGATATTTGTGAAACTTTGGATTTGACCCATATGGAAAGTGTAGGCAGGCAACACTGTAGAAAAAGATAATATATAGCAAAAAACTGTGCTATAAAACAGTACTTAGGGATTAATAGATCACGATATGTGAATGCTGTATGTAAACACTGGAATTGATTTACTTAAGAAACAGAGACTGTTCACACAACAAAGTAAATGTTTACTGATCTTTGCAAATGAAAGCGGAGTTCCAACCAAATGTGGAACTTTCACTCATTTGTCACCCCCCCCCCCCCTCCGGTGCCACATTTGGCACCTTTCGGGAGGAGCGGATACCTTTGACAGGTATCCTGTTCGCACTTCCGGGAGCCACAGCCGCAGCTGTTGACGTCACCACTCGGCTCCCTCCTCCTTCCCCGGCCAACGTGCCAGTAAGAGAGAGGAGAGGAGACTTGGGCATGTGCAGTAGGGTTCCTGGTGTTAAGCCGTAAGGCTACACTGCCAGGCTCCCTTAGCCGCAATGGCGGCGGCAGCACCCGACAGCTGATGGAAACATCAGCTGTGGTGCCAACATCACTGGACTCCAGGACAGGCATATGTCCTGTTATTAAAAGCCAGCAGCTGCAGTATGTGTAGCCGCTGGCTTTTAATTTTTTCAGTGGTGGGCAGACCTCCACTTTAAGTGAAGCTTTGTTAGTTTACAGGTACACTGCTCATTTAACCCTGGTTCTAGAGGCTCCAGCCTTTAGCCCCAACTGGGGGAACAAGTGCCACATCCAGCCCCACTGCCAGTAGCCTGTCAGTATGAAAAGCTTAGAGCTGCTGTGGCTGGATGGGGCTGGGTGGTGCACTTAGTGTTACTTATGTTTAGTGCAGTATGAGCCCAGGGACAAATGCCTGGAACACAAGAAGTCTGTGTTTTGGGCATTCGTCCCTGAGCACATACTACCTTAAACGGAAATACCACTGAGTGCACCGCCCAGCCCCATCCGGCCACAGCAGCTGTTTAACAGACTGCAGCTGGGCTGGAGGGTGTATCTGTGCCCTCTGCCTGTGGCTAATCATCAGAGCCCCATGTACCAGTGTTAAATGTCCACTGTGTGCCCACTGGGGCTCTAAAGTGACATTATAGCCAGGAACATTTAAAAAAAAAAAGTATATTTACCTCTACAGGGGGTACTGACTCTGATCGTTGCTTTGCTGAAGAGCTACAGCCTCTGGTAGAATCTTAACACTTGACATGTCTGGGAGTTGCGAATGCCTATGTAGCTCTTTTTTGGGGGAGGTTTAAGAATTGACCCTCCACAACTGGATATTTCACTAAACCTGTAGGTAAATAAATCAGAACCTTTGCTAAGTAGAAGAGTGGGTTTGATAATGAAGTTGGCAGTGCCTCCACCCAGGACAGGGCCTCTGTGAACAGAGGGAATTCCTTTCTTGGGAAATTAACCAGTAATCCAATCAAAGTATACAATAGCAAAAGGCAGTGCAGCGCTTCACAGTAAAAAATAAATGTCCATTTATATATAATGAATGAATAAACAAAGTTCAAATGGTGACTGTGTGACATGACCAGAGAATCTTCTCTTATGTTCAGAAGATCTGTTGCAATAGTAATTGTAGTGTGCCAAACCACTCACCAGAAAACAGACATAATTCAGCATTGAGATATACACACTTATACCAAAAGTGTTACAAGGTGCTCATCCCTCCACCAATCTAAACACTCACCAGATGGCAAATCATGACAAGCCTTGAACTGCTATTATGAAGTGTGGTGACATCATGTTTAAGTATGGAGATGGCTTGATGGACAACAAATGGGGACGGACCCTGTGCAAAAAATCTCACCCATGGGAGCCCAAATGATTATCATATAGTGTAGTAGTTTTGTTAATTGATAGGCAGATCCCTTGAGAATGTGCACAAAATACGTTGGAAGAGGCCTACGTGCTGATGTCATCACCGCCATGTACTTGTGGTAGCAGCGGTGGCCATCTTTGTAAGTTCTGCTTGCCATGTTTGTTTGTATGCTGCAGAAATATATGTGCTTTTAACTTAAACAACATTACTACACTATATGAGCATCATATGCATATATGAGCGCACAGCACATCCAACATACCCAGAAGCATTTGGAATCCTAAAGAGTTTTCTGTGTCCGTTGATTTTAGCAAAGCGATGATCCAAACCAATGCCAGCTGGAAAGGTAAGTATGAACAGTCCTCTTTTACAGGTGCCCTTCTTTAGAAAAAAATGTTTTTTATCAGTGACAGAGCACTTTAACTACTTGCTGCCGCAGGCAATTTTAAAATTTTCAAACACATGTTAAAATCTAAATCTTGAGCTAGAAAATTACTTAGAACTCCCATATGTGTGCTACAGTTGCTATTTACATATGCATTCGGGATCTACGTGTGCATTTGCATGTGTGTGCAAGGAGGGGGCAATTTTTCACTTTTTTTTTTTTTTCTTTCACCTTTATTGTAATTACAAAGGGATAGCCCCCAATGTGATAGTTTTGGGCAGTGGCAGCTAATTTTTATGGAGTCATCAGGGGTCAATTAGACTCCTAATGTCTTCCCTGCCCTCCAAAGCAGCTGATTACGCACAGATCATGCTTGATCAGCTGTTTCCCTGGTTTTACCAGCCAGGGATGGACAGTTCTGAACTTTGAAGTGATAAAATCATTGTATCAAGGGGCACTATGTACCAAATCTGCTGGGATTGTCCCAGGATTAGGGGGTATTGGAATAGGGTGTTTTCCTTGCTCCGTCGACTATTGGGTAAAGTAGTAAGTCAACAGCCCCAATATGCCCTATTGAATAAAGCTATCCCTTGTAGCCCCTGCAGCGCACAGAGACTGGCTTCTTTTATTTTCCTAGCAACCACATGCACAATTGCTGGAGCCTGGAAGAAGCCATCAGTTTCCTTTACCCATACCAAACATAAAATCTCAAGAAAAATTTAGAAACTGGTGAGTGTACTGCTTAATAAGGCTAACCTAATACTAAACCATCCGTTTTTTTTTTTCATTTGAAAATAACAGACATGGTATACTCACCTCCTATGTGCAGTGGTTTTGCACAAAGCAGCTCAGATCCTCCTTGTCTCAGGTCCCTCGCAGGAAACTTTTGTCCCCTCTCCCCTGCCAAGTGCCCCCACAGCAAGCAGCTTCCTATAGGGGGCACCCAAGCCAAGCTGCACCTTCTGACTTTACAACCACTTTAAACAATTTCAAAAGACATGGCCACCCTGGGCCGAGTATATGCATATCCAACTTGAGGAATGAATATGGTCTTCACTCTTTGGCCTCAGGGAACCCTAAGCCCCCATACACACGGTCGGAAATTCCGACGGAAAATTTCCGATTGTACCATGTTGTCGGAAAATCTGTGTGGGCTCCATCTGACTTTGTCCATCGGAATTTTTGACGGAAAAAATTTAAGATCCTGCTCTCAAATTTTCCGACAACAAAATCCTACTTTTACCGATCGTGTGTAGTGAATTCCGACAGACAAAGTGCCACGCATGCTCAAAACAAATTACGAGACCAAAGCTATTGGCTACAAGCCTCTACGTGGTTCCATCGTACTCAACGAACGTCACAACGTTCAGAATGATCAGATTTTCCGACAACTATGTCCGACCGTGTGTATGCAACACCAGTGTCGGACAAAATCCGTCGTAATTTTGTGGTCGGAATTTCCGACCGTGTGTACGGGGGCTAAGTCTACTGTCTCTCTCTCCTTTCTTCTTCACTCTTTTTTCCTTTTCTCTCTCTGGCTCCTTTGGTAAATCCTGAGATCGGTTCGCTTGCTGTTTTTATTTTAATCATATGATTTGTATGAAAGTTTCTATGGAAAAGGCCGAAAAAGCAGTTTGCTTGGTTCTCTTATTTGGCACGTTCTAAATATATTGCTATATGACTATCTCACGAATTTGTAGCCATGTTATCATGCATAATGTTTTCCTTTTCTTTATGTACGATTATTTACTGTGCTGTCATATGATCTGTATGCACCTTCTTGGGCCTGTGACTATGCCTTTTGCTAATTCTGCCCTATGTTGCTGTATTATTTTCTTTTCATGTTCTGTAAAACCTAATAAACATATTGAATGCTAAAATAATTGTTACTTCCAGGGTCATTCATCACAGAGGAGAGTGGGGAATGAATGTTTTTCCATTTCTTTTGTGTGAAGGGATCCTGGCTGTTTACCATGATCTCGGGCTCCCCAGAGGAACAGGAGAGTGTGGGAACCACCAAGGGTGACAGCGGGGGTGGGTTAGTTGCCCCTTCTCTGTACTGTAAAAGTGATCAGGTAGCTTTAGAGACACCCAGATCACTTTCACAAGACAGTGGAACACCAGCTGTAAAAAAAACTCTACCAAGACCATGGCTGCAACTGCAGTCATGATCTTGGTATGACCACTTTAGAGCAGGACATTTTTATATGTACGCTGGTTAATGTATAAAATCTTTTTTTCAGTTTTGGACAGAGTAGGGAATGGACCATTTACTTTCTGTTCCATAGACACAATAGGAAGAAAGTGGGAATCTCTCCAAAATAAAGGAAATCCCGTTTTAGACAGCTGTCACTGGTTTGTTGACAACTCAAAATTTCCCTCAATTTCAAAGCCGGAGATATTGACCATAAGGACAAATATGGGGGTGAATCCCTCTAGCAGATACAGGGACAACAATGTAAAGCCAACAGAGGTTCTAACCCCTGATGAAAGCTTTGGCTTTAGATCATTTTTGACTAATGTGACATCATGTTTTTTTTCACTCACAATTGGATATTTAAAATAAACAAAGGTTCAATGTTCTTACTATCATTCACCTTGCAATGTGAACAGCCTCTGTTGCTTTAAAAAAATAAACAAACCCCAAAGCTCCCATGTTGCAGGTCTGCTGGCTTTATGTTCAGTCTTGGCCCTTCTAGAATGTAATGGGGTTAATTTACTTTTAAAGTAGTGAAGAATTTTTACTTTACATGTTCATTTATCTTAGTAAATAAGGTGAAGTTGTGTTCACTTTAAATGCCCAATCACATGCAAGGCCAATTGATTGTGCCTTGCACATAATTGGTGTAGTCATTCTATTTACTAAACTAAGTAAACATTCACTTTGGAAGGTGTACATTTTTACTTCTTTAATAAACCAACCCCAATAATTCTGTAAAGTCAACTGAAGGCGTTGAACCTAAGTGCTATAGTGCTAATGACTGAGCCGTTATTCTATATACAACATCAAGAGCTTTCTACATTTAGTTGTTCTAGGCAGTTCTTCACTTCTGTCACCTAAAATCTAATAGCTCACCTAATGGCTGCATTCAGTTTATATTTTTCACCTCTGCACTTGCTTGACTCTTAAAATAAAAGGCAACTTTATCTATGATTTCAGATCAATTAGGAACATTTCTCTCAGCATTAAAATAGCTTTTAGCCCCTAGAAAACAGACATCAAGCTGAGATCCCAGCTGTCTTTGATAATTGCTAATATTGTCAGCTAACGTTCCTCGGCCTTTCGTGTGTTTGAAATCTTACCTATCTTAATATCACCTAAACACACCCGACACATAATATTATACTAGAGCAAAATGTTTTCAAATATTATTTAAAATGAGCTGCTGTACATAATAGAGAATTTACTATTTTGATGTTATTCAATGAAGAGATTTTTTTCTTAAAGTATAACTAACGGCAAAACTTTATTGTATTGAAGAATCAGTACACCTATTTTATTTTATTTATTTTCGCTAGCGGTTTTGCAGTAGCACGTTGGAGCAGAAGCTGTGGTTACATCTCACACTGATTATTGCTGATTTGTTTATGAATGTATTTATTTACTTGATTTGAGTGTGTATCACATATAGCACCCTCATTAGGGAGATTTAACCTCTCCTTTTGTATTATTTACCATTATCACCAAAAGTGAAAGTAAAAGAAAATTGAAAATTTTGGGTTGTCCCCAGAATAGGGATAGTAGGGAAATCTTCCAATAGGGACACTAGTTTTGCTGATCCTGGTGACAACAAGGGATTCCTTCACTTAGGAGGGATTTCTTTTCACTTCCTGTTTTGGCTATGGGGTAGGAAGTTAAACGAAATCTCCCTAATATGACATAGATGGCAGAAAAAAACTGACAGGGTAATAACCTTGACTTACTCTATCAAAAGGTCATTATATCTACTTTAAGGCTTGGTTCACACTATTTTGAATTGGATGCGGCTTTCCCTGCATCCAATTCGCATAGCAGGAAGATTTCAGGTCCGAATTCAACAACAATTTTGGGCTGAAATCGGACTTGAAACAGTGAATGGAGATGCACCGGACTCCTGCTGTGAGCCATTGCATTCTCCAGTGTGAACCCAGCCTTAAGCTGAGCTCTAGGCTGCTATAAAATATACAAATGTTTGTAGCTCTGCAATCTCTAATGCCTCATTAAATGTATTTTTAATGCAAACAGACCAATTACATATATTTTACCTGGTATCAGTGTCTTGCAGTCCTCTCTATGGCACAGAAGAGTGGGGGAGAAAAAAGTGCCACAAGGAGGCAATTAGTTAGTTAATTTACCATTCTGCCCCCCCCCCCCCCCCCCCAATCGCCTTGTAGGGAGTCATATGAATGAAAAAAGCATATGGGAAGCACTCTGTATAAATGGTTATTTGTCAAACCAAATAAATATAAGTTTAATGTAAGAAAATTTATAAATTTAGAAAGAATGTATAGAAATGTAAACATTTAATCACATTCCCTTCAAAAGGAAGATCACTAACCCCAAAAGATAGCTACAGCTGTTGTGGAGGTTTATTACAATTAGCCAGAGAATTCTGGGGATTGTAGACTCTTATATCTAATCCAAATCCTTTTCAAACTAACTTGGAGCTTGCCTGAAAAAATGAAAAAGTATATGTCAATGAAAGAAAATTTGAAAATGAATTTATCTACTTGTGATCACTAGATGCCCAGTCCCTGGCTGTGATGGGCAAGGTCATGTGACGGGGAAGTATGCATCACATCGCAGTGCATCTGGATGTCCACTGGCGGCCAAGAGGCAAAAAGATGGCTATATGAATGGCTCACAGTTCTCTTGGAAATCTGGAAAAACTGAAGGAATGTCCTGTCCCACTCCTGGATGTGATGGTTCCGGACACATTAGTGGGAGTTTTCTTACACATCGGAGGTAAGTTGCTTGTTTCTTGGAAACCAGCTGTAGAGTTCAACAGCCTCATGTGTTGACATCAGATTTGTTATTGGCAAAATGCTCAGACATTACTGAGTGCTCCTATATATGCATTTGCTAAAAAGGAGAAATGTTAGATGCTAGATATCTAATGCTAAATATAAATGTCATACAATCTGCCTTTATCCAGATTGGTTCCCTACATGAGAATTAATCTTTCCAGTCCCCAAATATCAGCTACCAAATATAATCAACATTAAAAAATTATGTTATGGGCTAGACACTGGATCGTAACTTTGGGAGATATAGTGTCCCAGGGGCAGTTGATACCATTTGTTCTGAAGAATCTCAGAGGTCTCCCAAACCGAATGTTCTTCAGATATCTCCAAATACGGTATGCTTTCAGATCCCAATTCCCAAACTCGGTTACCCTACAGATGTCAGACTTGGAAAAGGAGCTCCGATCCCCTGAACTTAGTAAAATGCTTTCAACTATCTATAACATGCTAGCTTTGCAGGTCACGTCTAAGGTTTCCCAATGATTTACGTGTTGGCAGCGGGACATTCCTGAATTGGCTGACGATGACTGGGAGGAAGGCATACAGCAATACCTGACTTTAACTATCTCATCCAGGAACAGATTTGCCCAGCTGAAATGTTTACATCGTGCCTACTATTCCCCGATGTGTTTAACCAAAATATATCCTGATGTCCCAGGTGTGGGTCAGATAACACAGATTTCTTTCACATAGTATGGTCATGTCCAATGATAGAGAGTTTCTGGAAGGTGGTCCTGGATGATATCAACTCCATCTGGAAGCTGAGTGTTCCGAACAGCCATATCCCCCACCTTCTGGGCATATGTGACTTCCTTGAAGCTCCCCAGAGGAAAAAACTATTTGTCTTTTACACTACATTGTATGCTAGGAAGGCTATCCTCCCTAATTGGAATCAGGCTCAACCCCCCATCAAACAACTTTGGCTGACACTTATCAACATGGCACTGCCTCTCTACAAACTAACATATCTAGGAAGGAACTGTCCGAAGAAATTTGATAAAATATGGGTGGCCTTTTGACTCTCGATTAGAAATAAGACCCTTTCCGGCAGTGTTGCCAACCGTCAGTATTTTTACTGGCAGCCAGTAAAAAACAGGCAATTTTCTCCTGTCAGTAAATGCCAGTAAAAGCAAAAAGTTGCCAGTAAAAAATATGGTTGTGATGTTCGGCTCGGTCCAGAGCCGGCCGAGACCATCCGAGTCCCTGCTACAGTGTTTTTGGCAGCTCTGGTGAAGGCGGTGTCCGATCGTGTCGTGTGATGTCATGGTACAAGGGAGCCAAGCAGAGCGACCAGAGCCTCGTGTGCGGGTCTGCAGGACAGGTCGGGAGTGGGACTATCAGTGCTGTTTAGACTGGAGTGGACTGAAGGGACCAACTTCATGTGTTTGCTCCTTCCTATTCTAATTTCTCCTGTCCCTGAGCTACTTACTTACTATATCGAAAATAAAATAAGAAATATGTTTTTTGCCCTAATATCTACCTTAAAGCGGTTCTGCACACATTTCATTTAGTAAATCTCTTTGCCTTCCAAATCAGGCAAAGAGTACTAAATAAAATGTTTTTTTTTTTTTCACTTACCTTGTAATCGATGACTTCCGGTCCTCTGTCTCTGCGGGGGTGGGCGGGGTCTGTGCGGGGATCCTCGTCACGACGCACTGTCTCCTGGGATCTGGTGTCATTGATCCCAGGAGTCTGTGCGGGCATCTTCCGAAATCTCGCAAGATTTCGGACACATCTTCCGAAATCTCGCGAGATTTCGGACACATCTTCCGAAATCTCGCGAGATGTCGGCAGATGTGCCGACATCTCGCGAGATTTCGGAGAACGTGAGCTGCACTTTGCCGTTACTGCGCACGCGCGAGCTCGGCGCAGTAACGGCGGTGCATGCTGGGCCATCTAAAGTGCCTGTGGGGTTTCACATGCCCACAGGCAAGATGGCCCCCAGCACAAAAGCAGCAAATAAAGAACTTTATCGGAGGAAAACCGGCTGCGATCGCGATGGAAGATGGAACAGGTGAGTCCCCCAATTTAGTTATTAATACTTAGCATATTCACCAAAAAAAAAAAAAACCCCAGTGCAGAACCGCTTTAAATCACATTGGTAATTGTATATTGTACTTGTAATGTTTGTAGCCTAAATACAAAGATTTGCACTTAAAACTGTAATTTTGTAACTATGTCAGTAAAAACATGGCTATGCCAGGAAATTTTGGGTCTCGTGTCAGTAAATTTCAATCTGGTAGGTTGGCAACACTGCTCTCCGGTTTCTGGCGGGTTCATATCCTCCACAACCCCTCGGTCCCCGGATTGAGCCACGTATGATTGTTAAGAAGATATGTTCTAAAGGATGCTGCGGGCCCGGACCCCCCCCCCCCCACAGTCTCAACCTTGGTTTTCATATGATTTCGGAGAACGTGAGCTGCACTTTGCCGTTACTGCGCACGCGCGAGCTCGGCGCAGTAACGGCGGTGCATGCTGGGCCATCTAAAGTGCCTGTGGGGTTTCACATGCCCACAGGCAAGATGGCCCCCAGCACAAAAGCAGCAAATAAAGAACTTTATCGGAGGAAAACCGGCTGCGATCGCGATGGAAGATGGAACAGGTGAGTCCCCCAATTTAGTTATTAATACTTAGCATATTCACCAAAAAAAAAAAAAACCCCAGTGCAGAACCGCTTTAAATCACATTGGTAATTGTATATTGTACTTGTAATGTTTGTAGCCTAAATACAAAGATTTGCACTTAAAACTGTAATTTTGTAACTATGTCAGTAAAAACATGGCTATGCCAGGAAATTTTGGGTCTCGTGTCAGTAAATTTCAATCTGGTAGGTTGGCAACACTGCTCTCCGGTTTCTGGCGGGTTCATATCCTCCACAACCCCTCGGTCCCCGGATTGAGCCACGTATGATTGTTAAGAAGATATGTTCTAAAGGATGCTGCGGGCCCGGACCCCCCCCCCCCCCCCACAGTCTCAACCTTGGTTTTCATATGTTTTAGCTGGCGCTTGATGGGCGCTATGGTCTTAATGTCATAATATTTCACTGTTACCATACATACCTGACTAGACAACATATACCTTGTTGATGTACAATATCTGTCTAATTGTAATGTAAATTGAATTATGTTCTGTTTGTTTGTTGCAAATAATGAACTCTATGTTAAAAAAAAAAAAATTATGTAATTGTTATGGTGGAATTAAAAATAAGGTACTGATTTGTATAAAAAAAAATCTTACAGAATGTTTCCTCATCCAAACAAAATAGTTTTTTTCCTAAATACTGATTTAAACCTTCAAATTCTTCACCTTGAATCTACAAGAAAATGTAAGGATCAAATATATGAGGGGGGTCTTCAAAAAGTTTCCAGACTTTTTTATATTTAATAGACTTAAAAAAAAGTGTGGAAACTTTTTGAAGAACCCTCATATATTAGCAATTTAACACAGAAATTATATCTTTACAAAATATGAAATACACCTAATAAAAACAATATTTTTTATGACTTTCTTTTTAAATATTAAGATCTTGTAAATTTTATTTTAGTTTATCGGGATGTCCAAGAGCCACATCAGCAATGAAGAAGGCCAGATTATCAGGGGAAGAAATGATGACTATAAAGCAAAGAGCAACCAATGGTATTGTCTATTGTTAAGATAATGTCATAAAGCTAGTGTCTCATGATAAATGTATTCTCCACTGTATTAAAAGAGATGTATGGGATTGTATGCAGCATTGGTCCCCCACTGGATCTAACACTGAGAACCAAGGTATCTAACACGGCCAATCTCTCTGTTCTCAGGGCTCTGTGAGCAGAGAGCTGGTGACTTTCATTGGAGTGCTGGGTTGTGAAGGGGGTGGGAGCGGCCGGCTCAGACTTTATGGGTATTGTGGGCTATGATGTAGACAGGAGAATTTGTTTTTGTTTTTTTTCAATGTAAAATGCATTTTCCTGTCTGATGTTTTAACAAAGCAAATGTGTTGTTTTTACTTGCTTTTTTTATAGTCAAATGATTTTTACCAAGCAACTACTGAATAATATTAAGTTTTAAAGAGAAAACTCTTTTTAGCAAGGAAGATGAAATAGCTTATAGGCATTAGGTAGTAATAAGTATAAAAGTAAAAAACAATACAATATATTCACCTCTGCACTCAGACATCATTCACTTTTATGACAGCATTTTTTATTCTTATTGTCATTGGTTTTGTCTTGTACCATACTGATTTAATCCTTCAAATTATTCACCTTGAATCTACAAGAAAATGTAAGGATCAAATATACGAGGGGTCTTCAAAAAGTTTCCACACTTTTTTATATTTAATAGAGTTAAAAAAAAAGTGTTGGAAAAGACACTAGTCCATCTAGTTCAAACAATAAAAAAAAAACACAAACACAAATAGAAAACCTCCATAAACACAGTCCTATACCCACAGCTGATCCAGAGGAAAGCAAACCCCCCCCAAAAAAAAACACAATCCAATTTGCTCTAGTGGGGGGGAAATCCTTTCTGATTCTCGATGAGACAATCTGATATATTTTCTGCATTTAGGAATGTATCCAGCTCTTTTTTGAAACAATCTACTAAGCTGGCCCGAACTAGTTCTTGGGGAAGCCTATTCCACATTTTCATATCTCTTAGCCCCCATACACATGGTCGGACATTCCGACCACAAAATCCGTCTAATTTTTTCCGACAGATTTTGACCGAAACTTGTCTTGTATACACATGGTCGCACAAAGTTGTCAGAAAATCTGATCCTTCAGAACGAGGTGATGTCAAACACGTACGACGGGACTACGTAGAGGCCAGTAGCCAATAGCTTTCATCTCCAAATTTTTTCTGAGCATGCGTGGCACTTTGTGCATCGGAATTCTCAACACACGATCGGAAAAAGTCCAATCGGATTTTGTTGTCGGAAAATTCGAGATCCAGCTCTCAAACTTTTTCAGACGGAAAAAGTCCGATGGAGCCCACACACGGGCAGATTTTCCGACAATATGGTCCGATCGGACATTTTCCGTCGGGAATTTCCGACCGTGTGTATGGGGCATAACTGTAAATAAGCCTTTCCTTATGTGAAGGTTAAATCTCTTTTCGTCCAGATGTAGAGAAAGGCAAATAGTGCTCCCTTAGCTCTACATCATGTTCACTATATGCTATCTGTGTTCCTGTCATTGATTTTCCCTCACTTCCAGTGTTATTGTAGAAAGAAGTGAGGGGAAACCTCTTTAACAGAAACACAGATAACCGTTAAAGTCCGACAGGGGTTACGACCTTTCTTCCCTCGGTTAAAACTTGTTTCAGCCAGGTACAATAAATCACAAAAAGGCATCAATAGTTGTTTTACTTTCAATTTACCCCAAAACTTGAATAGAATGGTTAAATAATGGGATCATCACATGTATGGCCAGCATTTATTTATTCATTTTATTTCATTATTATTTTATTTTTATTTTTTATATAGCGCCGTCAATTTTATGCGGCGCTTTACATATACATTGTACATTCACATCAGTCCCTACCCTCGAGGAGCTTACAACCTAAGGTCCCTAACACACATATACATATACATTCATACATATACTAGGGCCAATTTTAGACAGGATCCCATTAACCTACCAGCATGTCATTAGCTTTGCCTTCTTTTTTCTATACTGTTATTAGCCCTCCCAGATTCACTAAGTAAATCAACTAAATTGTGTGGTTATCTATAGAGACATTAACAAATCTGCTATTAGAAACTGCAGAAATAGTTTTGTTTAGACCTTCTTTCTCTATAAATGCTAACATTTTTTATTCAGTCCTAACAGTAATTTTCATAGTTATGGCAATAGGGAAAAATGTTCTAAGTCTATTAGACTCTTTTCTTTTACTATCCTCCAGGTATAGAAAATGATGAAGAGATCAAACAATTGGATGAAGAAATAAAAGAACTAAATGAATCCAACTCCCAGATGGAATCTGATATGATTAAGCTGAGAACTCAGGTAACAGTTTTCTATCAACAGTATTGCAAATGTCTTATTTAGCTAATTTTAAATAGAATATTATTACAACTAGCACTGCTAAGAAAGCATACAGCTCTGCTATGTATGAATTTCCTATATGAGATGCCACTAACTTATTAATCTTAAAAAATATATAAAAAACTACTAAAATAAGACAGTAAAGCTTTTATTCTCATACTCACCCATACTTCATGCATGCAAAGTTCATTCTCTTGAAGTGAAGTTCACCTTTGCTGCCAAGGGTCGAAGTTCACTTGTGGTTAACGTAACATGGGTAGGCCAGGTGATCAGCACAATAGCATACGCCATGTAAACATTGTGATGCTAAAACTCGATTATCATTTGTCATTTAACATTTTTCTTTCTTAAAGCCTGCACTGTTTCTTTGTGACGTGCATGTGCATGAAATGTCCGGATTACATCTCTATGTGACATATACGTGAGTGCATCTGTACTTTTGTAAATACCGTTTTCTGTGGCCACATGTTCATGCTGGCTGCATGGTATTCATCAACCGAAACATCAAAGGTAGACAAAGACAGATTGGGGGAAAAATACAATTACATGGAGGGTAAGGGTGAGGATGAGAACCTTCTTAATGTTAAGTGTTGCATTCAAGTGTGTGGCACTGATTAACAAAAAAAAAGTTATTTAATTTGAACTCACAACAACTGCAATTTGGCACAAGAAAAAACTGAGTTCAGTTAAATAAAAAAAAATAAAAAAATACATATATAATAATATTGTCTATAGACTTTGGATTATTGACGATAAATGTAGAATGACAGTTTTGCTTGTGTAATAAAATTTAGTGATTATGATTTAATCATATAAAGAGGTGGAACTTAACTGCACACATGATGAATTAGAAAAAAAAAAAAATCTCTCTCAAGCATTACACGACCCTTACCTAAAAAAATCTGGGTTTTATCTTTTAGTGAATCTGTTAGCCTAGTCTGATGGCTAGTCTAACATATATATCTATATATCTATATAAACATTTCTATTTGGTTTCCAAGATTGATCCCTATTGGACGTTCACATACAGTTCCACCTCTTTTGCTTCATTCTCTGCCCCCTTTTCAGCTTCTGCTCCCTCCCACTAGGTACTGGACGAGCGTCCTGTTGCTTGCCAAGATCCCTGTGTTGATGAATACCAATTTCATGTAAGTTACACGGGAGGGGAGGTTTTGTGGTTTTTCCATGTAACTTACACGAAATTCAGCCTTTGAAGAATAAAAATTGTCCATACGTAGAATTTTTTTTTTTTATCTATTAGCAGAACACAGCTTACATTATAAAGAGAGCTATAAAACATCACTTTGCAGAGTAGGTTTTAGGTTTTAAAACTGTTTTAGGTGTACATAAAGGAAGGAAGGAAGGGCACTACAGCCTGCCAGTGGTTAACAATCACAGCACAGTATTTTTCGACTGAGGTGTGCAACAATATAATAATTACAGCTATATTTCTTGGAATATACAACAGCATCAATATAATAAAATGAAGGTGCTGATTATTGGGAAGTTGCTGATAATCATTCACATTCACATTCATATTGCAAAAAATAAAATACAATAATTTAGCTCAGTAATTGAGAGTTAAGTTGTGCTGACTTCAATCATGAAATTGTGCAAGCAATTTTTATTATTTATTTATTATTATTATTGATATTTATTTTCAATTTCTTGCACAATTTGGTATTCTTTGCATTGTGAATTTTCACTTTGACCCCTAATACTAAGATAATGAAAATTCACTTTGCAAAATATATATGCTCTATTCCTTTAGTAAATCAACCCTTTTGTGTGTATAGAGCACATGTCTTTAGGAGATAATAGACACAATGCAGACTTGATCGATAGTTGATCACATATATGTGGGGAGTTTCTGTACATCCACATCCACTGTTATCCTAACACTCAGATGTGTGGCTCTGTACACCTCAGTTTGACAGGTTTGTCCAATTGCATGTATGGACAAATGTGTTAAAAACCCATCTACCTAATATCATTGGGCTTAATTAACGGATTAGGCAGAAAGTAATATGCATAGAGCAGTGCCTTTTATCAGTCAATAAGTAATAATCAGTAATAAACTCATGATTCTCAAATCTTATAATATTAAACAAAGCTCTGATTGTCTGTTCTTTGCATAGTTTTACTAAACAGGTACATCTGCACACATTTGGGGCGTGTTTATAACTAAACTCGGTAGATAAAATTGCAGCAGGTTACCTAGATCAGATAAACTCTATATTGCAACAATTTGATGACATGAAGATACAGTATACAACATCCAGACTCAGAAAGAATAAAGGTATTCTAGGCGCCTTTAATAGTGAAGGCAGACATTTTTGTACTCTAAGCAATATTAAGCTAATTTAGCTATTTGTGATTAAAAAACACATGACTCCTGCTTCACCCATAGACATGGCTGCCTCTTCAGCATATTACACCAACTGATAAGTTAAAGTATAACTAAAGGCAAAACTATTTGTTTTTGCTTTGGATAGAGGGGGGAGAAGGATTAGAACATCTGTCAGTTTGTATTACTGTCTGTGCCCCCGTTAGGGTGATTCCCCCTCTCTATTTGTCCTGTTTACCATTATGATTGAATGTGAAAGCAAAATAAAATCCCAAATTTTGGGTTGTCACAAAAAAAAGTAATAGAAGTGAAATCTTCCAATGGGGGTGTTATTTCTGGTGACCTGGGAGTCCCCAAGACATTTCCTTAATTTGGAGGGTTTTCCTCTCACTTCCTGTTTGGCTATGTGACTGGAAGTAAAGGGAAATCTCCCAATGGCAAAAATAAACATTACAGAGGTTGAAACTCCAAAATGCAAAACAAAGTTGTGCCTATAGTTCTACTTTAAAGCATAAGTATGATAGAGTATGGTTGATATAAATATACATCAGTAACAAAGGAAAAAAAAAACATGGGACCAATGTTTCAATGTGCTAGGATACCCAACAGGAGGCCAATGCAGTCATAAAGACACATGGCACATTTATGCAGCACTTACACATAAAATCAACAAGTGTTTTGTTAAAATGTATTTTCTTCATTTTCATTTAGACCCAATTTGATTTTTACTAGTATAGACATCCTAAGTCAAATTTCTCAGGACAATCTAATACAAGTTATTTTTATTGTGCTTGAAAAAAAAACATAAAAAAATGAAAAGGTTTGCATTTTTAAAATGTAAGCGTGATATTTGCCAGAACATATACGGTAATCTTACAGAGCTCAGCTTTATGGCCAGCAGAAAGGGGAAAAAATAACCTGAAACTAGAAAAATGACAGGTGCAATTTGATAGGCTGCTGTGAACAATGCCTCCATTTTCTTTGCTCCAACATTTCTAATAACAAGTGAGTCAGGCTGTCTGTGAATGAACCCCAAGCATGCTTTTGCAATATATTTTAGTCACCCTGGATGTTGAAGCCGGTACGTTTAATACTTTTATAACATAGAATATAAGAAGGTAAAAATGAAACACCATGAGCTAGCTTGGAAATTTTAAAACACAAACTGAAGTCAGATGAAGAATGTCAATATAGATATGGATAGAAATTATTTAAATTTTATAATCCTACACATGATTGTAGCTAAATATTTAAATGATCATGTAGATAGTAATATTGAGCCATATCACACATTTTTTTCTAATCATAGAATGAACTCCATTAGGTAGACTTCACACTAATAGCTGTCTTGGTAAAGTTACACCTGATGCTAATGGTTTGTAATGGTCTCTGTTGTGTTTTGTGGCTGGCTGTGCTTTTTAGATTACAACAATGGAGAGTAACCTGAAGACAATAGAAGAAGAGAATAAAGTCATTGAGCAGCAAAATGAGTCTCTTCTTCATGAACTGGCCAATCTTAGTCAGTCTCTTATTCACAGTCTAGCTAACATCCAGCTGCCCCATATGGTAAGTGAATTATCATATAAGTTTATACTTACATTAGAAATGTTCTCCTCCGGAATGTTCCTGGTATTCCAGAGACCCCTCTAGAATTTTATTTAATCAGCATTGTGACTACCTTAAGACGTTTCTTTTAACAGTTTGAGGGGATCAGTGTATTTGGTGAAAAAAACTTTGTAAGCAGTGTTTTGGCAAACAAAAACATGCAAGTGTTTGACAGTTAATGTAAGAAGTTTAATCTTTTTAAGGTTTTAATGTGTCATGGTGATGGTAGTGAGATTCTATGGCACAGCACTGGAAAAGGGGAGTTTGGCAGACCCATTATGGACCTATACCCAAGAGGTAACTTGAGACTCCATTCAGGTTTTATGTTAAAGAGGGCCATGTTTAGAGAGCTTTGAGTTTGTGGGAGCTCGTGCTGCCATATATGATAGCCTATGCACCTTTATTAACCTCCACCTATTCTTAATATGTTATGACATATATTGCTCTAAGACGTGCAATCAAGACACCTAAGCTTCCAAACGTGTGTGTTCATTTCTATTGAGCTGTATTCACCCACCTTCTACTTGTAGGATGAGTAGTTTGTCAGTTCATTTTATTTTATTATTTATTACTTCATTTTATTTTGGATAGTATGCTCTAAAAGTAGCACAGGCCTAACTAATCTGCTAACAATCCTGTGAATTATGCAGTAATACAGATCAAGTCAAAATGCCCTGGGAAACTGAATTAATCTCTCACAGTTGGCTAGAAGTACACATTATTCACTTCTGCCTTTAAAGTGAACCTCTAAGGATAGAAATGTTGGAGTTGCCATTGTCAACTTATTTTTAAAAGGTGGACGCTTTATGATCATCATCTGTATGATGACTATATTGCCTAATTAGTCACTGACTTGAAAGAAGCATTCAGGACAGGAATTTGGATTACACCAACTGCATGCTTGTTCTAGGCCAGGTTTTCTATGAAGGGTCAGTCCCCCCAAAAGTAATACTGAGTGGTGGGTTTGCCCCTGGTTGATTGTATGGTTTTGATACTCCAATTGTGAGACTTCCTGATTCACCTGGAAGTTTTGGGTTCCAGTACTGCATTCTATATTCTCCTTAATATATAAATATAAGAAATGCCTACTGCTACCAAAGACTCCCTTCTCAATGGTGATAGCAGTGTGCAAATTCAAGCACAGATATCCAACATATTTATTCACTAATATAGTCAGGTGATATCATTCTCCAATATGTGCCAAAAACAGATGTTTTACTTGTGGTCTGACCCTTTAATAAACTTATATAATCCCAACCAAAATTAACTATGCTAACTGAATCTAATAGTAATCGTATGGAGGGAGGTTATGATATCCCCTGTCCACATTATTGCTGACAAGGTAGATATGGGAAAAATCATCACTGTGCTAGCTAATATTCAACAACAAGTATAAGGGCTGTGTAGAGGACATCCACTGGAGGCGCCACCATTAAAGCTTCATATTATTTCTATTTTTTGGCTGTTGCTGATTTCACCCTCCAGACTAAAATATGCTAGTTGCTTAAATGCCTCTAGTTTCAGCACAATAAAACACATAAAGCAAGAAAGTCAAAGTTAAAGCTGTTGGATCAGTATGATGCTCAGGGTGCTGATACATTCAAAAGGAATGGTAGGCAATGGCAGCATCCTCTCTTCCTCATTACAGGTTTCCTTTAACTGACCACTATAGAGCTATGAGTGCATATGCCATGTGTAGAATGTGCTGCTAGACTGAATGTAACTTGGACAGGTGAGTATAATGAAAAGGAGCGGACATAAAAAGTCGGGTTTGAGCTTATGAAATTGAAAGCATACGCTGAAGAATTTGTATATCAATTTCTGATAATCTGTTGAAACATTAACGTTTTTCAGGAATACAATTATAACTTATGTAAACTCACTTGTATTTTATATGTAGTGTGCCTTCAGATACTCCCCATGAACTACATCTGTGGTCTGCTACTCTTCTCTCTCCTCATTTGCTCATCCCATGCACATCTTCAGGATTTCTCTAGGGCCGAACCGCTTCTTTGGAATTCATGATCATGCTTGTTTGCTGCATCCATCATTGTTGCTGCACTTGTCAATCAATCCGTAATGTCTCCTTTCTTCAGAGACTCATCCAACCCTTAGTGCTGTTAATGTGAAGCTACCTGGTTCACCTTCCCTTCACCTAAACCCTAATTTACTCCTCACTGGCACTTAGGATCTGGAAGTGTATGGATGTTTTGATTTCTCAAAAACATGCATTTCATGTTCAATGTCTTGTTCAGATTGTGAGCTCTTGAGAGCAGAGTCACCTCATCATCTCAGTCTATCTGTAATTGTCTGTAAAATATTGTATATTATTTTTGTGAATGTCAGAAGTGCGATATGATAATAAAAATACAGCAATGAAATGGAAAAGTATAATTCCTGATATTATAGTTTTAAAGCTTTCCTCTTGTATATGTAATACACAGCCTACAACTACAAATGGCTCAGTTACTGTACTGTCCCCATACAAAGTCTACTGTTGCAAATAAACAAAACTCACAAACTGACAAAATGCATAAATGTGCCATCTCTCAAACTACAAGCAACTAAAACCCCAATAATAGATATCAATCAATAATATTCAAATGATACCTTTATTGACCACCACTAAAATGAATAAATAAATATACAAAAACACCCATTTTGTATATGTCAGTCTGGAGGAATGAGAATTCATAGGGAAGCTACAGTACTGCCCTGTCTAACATAATGGCAAGGATGTGTATACTCCAATGCAGCTGCCTTTGCAGCTTAGGGAGGGCAGTTGGCAGACAGTTACCAAGCGGCTCAACCTCCTGTTTTTTTTGCCCCCCCCCCCCCAACTGCAAGTGTATACTATACTTTAGTATATCAACATGTCTAACTGTGTCAGTCATCACAGACAGATAGAAACAGAATTAGACACATCTTGTGATAGATTGACATGAATCCTATATAAAAACTGGACAAAGAAGTTTTTCACCAAAATTGAGAATTTGCGTAGAGCAACTTACGTTCAAATCTTAGCTTCTGTTCTCTTGAATAAGGATACAAGCTATCTTATATGGATAATTATTTTCGCTTCTATTTTTATAAATAAATGGGGGAATCTGAGTTTTATAATTCAGGCCATATAAATTGCACATTCTGACATTAAGGACTCTCCTCTAGCTCATACAAATCATAAAATAGTGTAATTCTTTGCATTTCCATATGGTTGACATAGTAGTTTGCAATCTCAGCTCAGTTTACATACTAAAGGTATTATGAAAACCATGAGCAGCATATTGGAAATGGCATTGTTAAAATGTGCTATCATAAAAACCTTCCAAGGGATTAATTCAATTCTCACTAAATAAAATCAGAAGATTTAGGTTGGCTTGTCCTGGAATACAATGACACTCAGCATTGTTAATGAATCCCAAACTAACTTAATGAACAGATAAATGTTATGTTTACTGTGCTAATATACAGCTTAAAGGCCAACTCCAACTATCCTTTTTTGTTTTCTAGTGTGATAAAGTGTCTTTTGGCAAGTTATTCTTTCACTTCATCCCCGCTGACATTTTTCCTTACTTTTCTGTCCCAGTGACCACACAGGAAATAAAAAAAAAATCTCCCAACTGAAAGTTTTATCCCTTTCTCAGTCTACTAAACTATTATTTTCCTTCATTTGAGAAGATATTTTCTCATGTATATGCAGACCAAGCTTTCCAGAAAATGTGACAGTGACAGGGGTTGGGACCAATCAAAAAGTTCCAGGGGTGTTTAAACAGTTGCAGTAATTTTTTTTTAATTATTATTTTAAAAGAATACTAAAATGGAGTGAAGTAAATGTCACTCATGCAAGTACCCTTGGAAATATTATGATTTCTGCCATTTTTACTAGACAGCTTGGTCGGTGTATATGTATATATATATATATATATATATATATATATATATATATATATAATAAAAATAATATAAATAACGAAATTAAAATATAAAAAAAATGTCTGCATAATGAATAGATACATCATTATTAGAATGACCTTTTTTATGATAGTAGTACTGCCAATTCTCAAACATCAGATCTCAGCTGGAGATTCTTAGGCAATCAGAAGCACAGTTTAAATTAAAATCTTCGCATTTATCGGAGATCACATGACCAGTGGCCTAAATGCAACATTTGTCACATATAGCACATACACTAAGGTTTAATCCCTGAAAAATTCATGCAAAGTGGGGAAATATGTAGGGATAGGAATGTGAGTTTTGGAGCACTAGGGCATTTGAATTCGAATTCAAATTTCCCTGTCAGTCAGTTATTAGAGAGTTAGCAAAAACAAAGATAGAAAAGACCATATTGAAAAGAATAGGAGAAATATCAGTCAAGAGAAAGTACAGCAGAGAGTGATGTGGCAAGAAGACACATTTCCAGAATGGTTGGTGGATGCTAGTTTAGATAAGGCACCAAAGGAGAACAACTTGTATTGTATATACATATTAATTAAAGTCTGATGGAGCAACGTGTCCAGTTGGGCAGGATGCGTGGTATTGGTGAAGTGCATCATATACCAACCAAATCTATGAAACTGCAGTGTACTATTATTGGCTTTGGAGGAGGCATGAAGCACCAGTTTCTATAGAACAGGTATGTATTTAAAGAGGAACTCCAGCCAACCTTCCTATTTTTTTTCCCGCTTACTTGATGGTGGTATCTGCATTTATCAGATACTCACACATCCAGTTAGGGTTGCCACATCATCCTATTAATCCAGGACACACATTAATTACACAGGTTGATTAAGGTGGAAATTAAACTCACTTGGTGCCTTATCTGCATTAAATCAGCCTCAGAACCTGTGTAATTCATATGTGTCTTGGCTTAAAGGGATGATGTGGCAACCCTACACCCACTGGATCCAGCGTTGTCCCGCTGAAATCATCTCATGCCCAGCCACAGCTCTGTCCCGCGCTGTCATGTTCTATCTGATATCATCGAGAGGCTCGCCAGCTCTTCCAGGTTCAGCGGGCGGGCCTCTTGATGATGCGTCGATAGGCCCGCCCCCTCCTCCTGTTCTTTAATTAAAGTCTGTGCCTCCTGGGATATGTTACATACCTATCCTGGGAGGCACAGTGGGCATTGTACGCGTCATGCATGGGGGGGTGGAGCGGACTTTCAGTAGAAAAAATATACGTAAACAAAAGAAAAATTGCCCTATTTCACTAGAGGAAGGGAAAAGGGGTGGAGAGGCGGGATCCTTCTCGGGAGGGTGAGGGTCCACTTTAACTACCTGTGTAAACGTTATGAATTCAAGGCGCAAAGTAGTCAGGATGGTAGGGTGTGAATTTATTATAGGTGTGCATTACAACACTGGAGCTATTTTAGTATAACTTGGCAAATCATACAAATTTATAGTTTAACTTTATTCCTGTCTCCTACCTTTCAGGTTATATTCCCTGTTTAATGGCAATTAAAGGATCTGCATGCTTATGAGTGGTTACGTTAAAGAAAGTATCCTCTTTAGAAAAGCATGGAGACATCAGCAATCAGCAAGTGCATCCAAAGGGTTTATGGGGAAAGCACAGAAATGTAGGCTATTTTTATCTCTTCTTCTTGCCTTCAGGTTTTCTTTCTAATGAACTGTACTCCTGCCAACCACAGTTGCTTCTAGGAATTGCTGAATTATGGAAATGGTTGGTTATTTTGTACGTATATGATAAAAAATGCCCTTGTTCTATAAATCAAACCTGTCAGGTAAAAAAATAAAAATAACATCCTGCACTGCTAGCTACCTACCCATCATAGCCTTGCCTTGTGTGTTAGCCCTTTCCTGATAATTCTGGGGAAGGGGAAACACGTGACGTGACACTCTCCTTGTCCTCCCATAACTGCTCAGTGCCCAAGTAGCCAATGGCTGTGATCAAGCTCTTCTACATAGGGAGAAGGGAAAGTTACTAGCAATGTGAAATCTGATGGGTTTAATGGTTGTTTGCCACCATTTTTGTAGACAGCAGCAAGGAATGGGGCACCAAGCAGCAGCAATAATGGTATGATCAGGCAGCAGAGGTTGTCTAACACACATTGGAAAATGATTTTATATTATTTTATTTGGCAGGAAAACTCTTTTGTGTCTGCCTCCCCCCTCTGTTGTTTGAATACTGCACTACAGAAATTAGAAAATACTATGAGAGAAATTTATTAAAAAAAGACTTCCCTCACTCTCAGGCTTACCGGCAGGCTCAAATTTTAAATAAAAAAGGAGCAATTATATAACCTGTCTGCCAACTCACAACATACACTATATTACCGAAAGTATTGGGACGCCTGCCTTTACACGCACATGAACTTTAATGGCATCCCAGTCTTAGTCCGTAATGTTCAATATTGAGTTGGCCCACCCTTTGCAGCTATGGCAGCTTCAACTCTTAAGGGGAAGGCTGTCCACAAGGTTTAGGAGTGTGTCTATGGGAATGTTTGACCATTCTTCCAGAAGCACATTTGTGAGGTCAGGCACCGATGTTGAACAAGAAGGCCTGGCTCGTAGTCTCCGCTCTAATTCATTCCAAAGGTGTTCTATTGGGTTGAGGTCAAGACTGTGCAGGCCAGTCAAGTTTCTCCAACCCAAACTCACTCATTCATGTCTTTATGGACCTTGCTTTGTGCACTGGTCCAAATAATTTGGTGGAGGGGGGATTATGGTGTGGGGTTGTTTTTCAGGGGTTTGGGCTTGACCCCTTATTTCCAGTGAAGGCAACTCTTAAGGGGGTCAGCATTCCCATAGACACAATTTTAGACAATTTCTTGCTCCCAACTTTGTGGGAACAGTTCAAACATGACTGCACACCAGTACACAAAGCAAGGTCCATAAAGGCATGGATGAGCGAGTCTGGGGTGGAGGAACTTGACTGGCCTGCACAGAGTCCTGACCTCAACCTGATAGAACACCTTTTTGATGAATTAGAGTTAAAGCGGAGCTGCACCCGCACCAAAAATATTAAAAGTCAGCAGCTACAAATACTGCAGCTGCTGACTTTTAATAAATGGACACTTACCTGTTCCAGGTTCCAGCGGTGTCGGCAGAATGTGATGAGCGAGCGCTCGTCTCTCGCTGCCCCGCCGCCATCCTCTGTCAGGGAATCAGGAAGTGAAGACGCAAAGTCTTCACTGCCCGGTTCACTACTGCGCATGCGCGAGTCGCGCTGCGCTTCTCTATTGGTCCCCACTGTGTCCTGGGAACTGTGTTTCCCAAGACACAACGGAGCATCCTCGGATATCCTCGGATATGGGCGGGGATGCTAGTCCCGGAAGTGGGTGCAGATACCTGTATTATACAGGTATCCGCACCCCCCTCCCCCCTGAAAGGTGCCAATTGTGGCACCGGAGGGGGGGAGGAATCCGATAAGCGGAAGTTCCACTTTAGGGTGGAGCTCCGCTTTAAGACTGTAAGCCAGGCCTTCTCGTCCACATCAGTGCCTCACCTCACTAATGCTCTTCTGGAAGAATGGTCAAACATTCCCATAGACACGCTCCTAAACCTTGTGAACAGCCTTCCCAGAAGAGTTGAAGCTGTTACAGCTGCAAAGGGTGGGCCAACTAAATATTGAACCCTATGGACTAAGACTGGGATGCCATTAAAGTTCATGTGTGTGTAAAGGCAGGTGTTCCAATACATTTGTTAATATAGTGTATGTGTAATCTCTGTAACCATATAATGACCATATTTAACAAAATACCCCATGACAGGTAGGGATCAAAACTAAAGGTTACTCTTGCAAACTAAGTAGCATTGACACAGGTATGTGCAAAAATCTATATAAACTTTATTAAATTCCAACCAAAATTTTAGAAAATCCTTTAAAATTAGGACAACTTTCTCTCAAACTATGTTATCAGATGTGCATATTCCAGCAGGCTCACCTAGGCAACCCCATACAGTTGGAGATTCCATAATGACATAATATTGTCAAATGTTTGAAGAGTACTTGTAAAAGGTAATAAGTATTTATTACATAACCATAAAATGTATATGCAGATGTGTATAAATCAGAATAAATTGTAGAAATTATTTGGAAAGGTGGCTGCACAGTTGGTTTCTCCATGATGTATCATATGCATGCCCTGTCTTATTAGAGTGAACTTCTGTTGGCAATTGAAACAAGGGGCACACAATAGGCAGCAGGACAATGAATCTGAAAAAATAAGCTATCAACAGATATCATGTACTTACTGTATTCTGGGTCTGCTGATAGATGGCTTGGGCCCGAGTATAGCATTGTGGGATGTGGCAGAAGGCATGCCAAATGTCCGTCATCAGGAGGTAGAGAAATATCGCAGCTGCTCTCGTCATTCTATTTCTTTATTTTCACCATATCAGATGTTTGCTCTAAACTAATAAAATGAAGGAAGGTGGTCAGAATTGTTTACAACATTTTTTTTAGAAGTCATACAAAAACCATGAACTCAATGAGCAGTTATTGGCTGAGTTTTTTTTTAAGTGCTCTTAGCTTTTTCTTTTAGCTTTTTGCAATTGCATTCATAAAGAACAATGGAAAAGCCTTGAGTGCCGCAGATTTATCTTTACACAGTGAAAATATACTCTGCATAGTGAACAGTCTTTATTCCGTTAGTAAATCAACTCCTAGGTGTCATAGAAGAAGTAAAATAAATGTATCTTGTTTGCTATTTTTTATTCCTGATAATGATAGGATTATTTTTTACCTGGAGGTAAATAGTACATATGTAAGGCAAGAAGACCATGGTGTTACTGTGTAAACTGAGACATTTGGGTTGATTTACTAAAACCAGAGAGTGCAAAATCTGGTGCAGCTGTGCATAGTAGCCAATCAGCTTCTAACTTCAGCTTGTTCAATTAAGCTTTGAAAAAAAACCTGAAGGATGCTTGCACTCAAATTTTCGAAAATCAACCACTTCAATCAATCAGCTCCTATTTACTACCATTTCTAAATGATCAACAGTGAAAAGCCTTATGCGGCGTACACACGGTCGGAATTTCCGATGGAAACAGTCCGATGGGAGCTTTTCATCGGATTTTCCGACCGTGTGTATGCCCAACGGTCTTTTTCTGTCGGAATTTCCGACGGACTTTGAATTGAGAACCTGTTCTCAATTTTTCCGACGGAAAACCTTTCTATCGGATTTTCCGATCGTGTGTATGCAATTCCGACGCGCAAAATTCAGACGCATGCTCGGAAACAATTCGACGCATGCTCGGAAGCATTAAACTTCCCTTCCCTTCTAGTGCTGTCGAACGTGTTTTATGCCGCTGTGTTATTGACCGACAGCTTGAGCGGAATTCCGTCGGAAAAACCGTCAGAGTTTTTTCCGATGAGAATTCCGATCGTGTGTACGCGGCATTAGGTTATTATTATATTACTAAACAGGATTTATATAGTGCCACAGTGATATGGGTTTCCATATCATTTATTAAAATCTTTGCCACTTGGGTCATTGAGTCATTAGCTTAAAAGAGATCTTCACCCTCAAAGCAGTCTTCACTCCTATCCAACTCTTCTCCCTCCTTTTCTGAAATAGCACTGTTTTTTATTTATTTACATTTTCTACTTATTTTTTTAAGTGTTCGGGCCACCCCCAGGCCCACCCCCAGGTGCACGTCATTCATTTAGGTGAATGATATACACAGTGCTTCCTTTGCTTCCTGGAATATGTATGTCTCATATCCCAGGAGGCATTGTCCTTCATTCAGTAAAGGAAGAGAGTGAAACGCCTAGCAGCATGTCAGTGGTAGGCTCACCAGCTGAACCTGGAAAAGCCAGCACCTATGGATGATGTCACAGAAAACATGGCGGTGTGTGACAGCAATGGCAAAATAAAAACAGATCTCAGTGGGACAATGCTGGATTCGCTTGGTGGGTGAGTATCTGAATTGTGCAGAAGACAACACCTGGTAAGCAGGGGTTAAGATCCACTGAAGATCTTTAATCAACACTGCTACCCATAGGGTGAAGTTAATATTACACCACAACCTTACTTCAAACATTGACGGACCTAAACTCCATCTGTCAGTGTTTGTAGTATAGGTTACGGATTCCCCTTATGAAAAATCTGGCTATGGAAAGGCTCATGTTTTGATTAATCGAAGCATATCAGTCACAAGACCTGTCAAACTCACAAGACTGTATCTCCTCCAATCTTAGCCCCCGTACACACGGTCGGAAATTCCGACCACAAAACCAGTCTGATTTTTTCCGACGGATTTTGTCCGACACTGGTGTTGCATACACACGGTCGGACAAAGTTGTCGGAAAATTCGATCATTCTGAACGTGGTGACGTTCGTTGCGTACGATGGAACTACGTAGAGGCTAGTAGCCAATAACTTTGTACTCGTAATTTGATCTGAGCATGCGTGGCACTGTCGGAATTCTCGACACACGGTCGGAAAAAGTCTGATTGGATTTTGTTGTCGGAAAATTTGAAATCCTGCTCTCAAATTTTTTCCGTCGGATATTCAGATGGAAAAAGTCAGACAGGGCCCACACACGGGCGGATTTTCCGACAACATGGTCCGATCAGAAATTCTCCATCGGAATTTCCGACCGTGTGTATGGGGCATTAGAGTTCTTCTTGCTGTTTTAAGAAGATAGAACTCCATGAAGTACCACAGGCACAGTACCATGTCCTACATTTTATGAAGGAGCTGAACATACAAGCAACAATATAAAGTAACACTGTGCAATGTAACAGAGAATGGATAGTGATATCTGATCTCCTTTATAACTTGGCCCCTCAGGGTCTTATTTCTTTTTGCTCACAATGGGCCCCTGAGCACTGGCAAGGACTTCTTTGGCCATAGTCACTCCTATGTTTTCTGCAATGCACCATGAAGCACTAATCATTGTTCAACTTATATAATATGGAAGAAGCAAATCGTTTGTGAAGCAAAATATAGGCCATTAATAATTTGTTAGATGAAAAACACATAAAAAATATTTATTGTCTTGTAGGATCCCATCAATGAACAAAATTTTGATGCCTACGTGACCACGTTGACGGACATGTACACAAATCAAGACCGCTATCAGAGTCCAGAAAATAAGGCACTCTTGGAAAACATAAAGCAAGCCGTAAGAGGGATCCAAGTCTAAGCAGCTGCTCTTTTGGTGAACTCATGCTCGAACACAACAAAAAAATCTCTATAAAATAAGGATGCCTCTTGTTTTCTGCTGCTGTAAGCTACCAGAAAAGTGTTATATATTTATTCATTTTGAGACAGTGTTATGCTTACAAGACTTCATGATGATTTTATGTCTTGCTTTAAAAAAAAAACAAAAAAAAGAAATAGTAACTGCTGAATAGATTTTGAATACATTCACATTTTGTACGTTTTCATATAAGCTAACATTGTGTGATATGCCATGTAATGTTTATAGCTGCTAACGTATGCACATTTTTAAGGTAAATATATTTCTCAAAAGGGAAGCTGATGAAGAAAATCAGAGTGTAGATTTTTTTATGCATTGGTGAATCAGTGTTTTAGTATATCAGAGTGGATAAGACAAAATCCTTTGGGAAATGTCTTGCCGTTCAGACATTTTCTTTAGGCCTCCAGTTGCAGGAATATTTTTGTGGACAGAAAAATCCATCATGGTGCGCATATTGTTTCACAGCAAGAAGCGATGAGGAATTGACTTTTTTTTAATAAAGTGGAAGTTGGGTTTTTGTTTCTTTCAATGTTGCCCGAAGAACTTTGAAAACGATAATTTTTTTTTTTTTTTTTAACTCTGTGGAAAGGACATTGGAGAAATGTAAGATATACAAAAATATTTTCTTGCTGTAAGACAAAATCAAGCTATGAAAAACCTGCGTGGAAAATCAAAGCAGCTTAAAAGCACTTTTCATTCATAAATAAGCATCAACTGATCTCAATACGGGAACATCCATTGCTGAACTGTATCAAAAGTGGACAATGAGATAAATCCTACTGATCTTTTTCAAACAGACTTTGGAGAAATAGCCACTACTCACTCTTTCACTCCAGGATTGATTCATTTTCCTTTCAACTGCCTGTTAAGTATAAATATACTCGTATTGGATTCCTGCATTTTTGAAAGACACTATTTTTAATACCTTTTTTTTTTTCTTTTTTTTTTTTTCATTGTCCTTTTGTTTCATTGGGGGTTTTACAATTAATGCAAAAAAGAAAAAAGAAAATCTGTTTTCTGGTCCCTGGATAAAATCCAACAATAGATTTAGAAGAAAAAGTACACCATCTACCTTTGAATATTTATGTCATTTTCAATCATTTTCCACTTTTTTATTTTATTTTTGTCTGTTGTGAAAAAAAAGATAAAAAAAAAATGGGATTGATGCTTGACTGTCCATTTAAAAAAAAAAAAAATGTGACTTATGTTAAATTACCAAACTTCAGACAGCACTTATCTGTTCTAAATTGTAATTGTTACAATGCAGATTTTTTTAAACATTATTTATTTTCTTCTAAACAACTGCACTAACTGTATGCATAAGACCACTTTTTAAATCATGTCAAATATGTGTTGTGTTTATAAAAGATGTCAAGAGGATTATTATTTTTTATTTAAACTGCATATCTTTTTTCCTTCCATGTGTTGTTATGCAGAAAGTACAATGTACTTAGAATTTTGCTATGAAAAAGATGGCTTTTTTTAAAAAATAAAAAAAAAATATTTTTAGCAAAATAGGACTTACAGGGTCATTGTCCCCACAATGTGCCAGTTGATAATTTGCACTTACCTTGTCCTATATATCCATAATATACGGAGGTGTGCAATTTTTTTTTCTCTGTGTCTATAGCCTTTGTGACACTAACTCGGAACAAAAAAATAAATAAATAAAAAATACAAAAAAAGATATACTGGAAGCCATGATGGCTATTTCAATAATATCGCTAAGGGAGGTTACAGGGATCTCACAACAAATATTCTAATACAATACTCAACCTCGGTATATATATGTATAAATATATGTATATCCCAGCGGCACTTTATACTCTACACTGTACAAAAGCTTACAGTTTTCCAGGAGGACTTTAATAACTAGCTGGGAATAGCTTATGTAGTTACTTTTGGGGGCTTTGCAGTATGTTCTCTGTAAAGGCCTGTCTTTCTGTTGTGCTATTAGTTGTAGCGGTCATGCTCAGAACTGCCTTTTCAAATGCCGAAGAGAGGTGCTCGACCTTCTGCCATATCCATGTCATACTTTGCCTTGAAGTTCTTCTTTCAAGGTGGCCATTGTTAATACTGGCATCTGCCTTTTATCACTGCATTGTGTCTGCAGCTTCTTTGCCAATATAGTAATGCTTTCAGTAGATAAATAGATAGTATCAGTTGGGATTATTATTGTTATCACCTATGTACAATGGAAAGGGATTTTAAGCACAAACCTGCTGCTCATTTAATGGTGGTACATTAAACTGTATCAAATCAAAAACCTATCTGTGACTATTATTATATAGGGATCACAAAAAAAGTGTCACATATTAGAATGCTGACCTTTCATATGGAATTATTGTGAGTCATCGAAGTTTATTTATTATAACTTATTGTTCATATTCATTTCTAAGTTTAATTTAAGTGATCATTTATTAAGACAGAATTTTGTATAAACTATTTATTGTGCTCTCTGTGGAACTGAAGTTTGATTTATTTTTGTACTACACGGCATGGATTTGTTGATGACATTTTAATTTTGCGATAAATGTGTGGAATCACAAGTTGGTGTGATACTTCATTTTTAAATTGTGAACTTTGTACAAATTTTGTCATGCTGGATGTCAACACATCTTACTCTAAATAAAAAAAGAGGAAAAAAAAAAAAAAAAAAAAAAAAAGCAATGTGTTGCCACATTTGTAGCATAGTGTTTCTTGATTTACATGCATAACCCTATTTATTAACAATGCAGCCATAAAAAAATAAATGCTTTGATAAGATTTAAACACTTTAGTTTTGAATTTCTTTTGAAATTTTTTTTGCAATTCTTTATTTTTGAACTTAGTTCAAAACTTGGTGATATTCATGCCTAATATTTTGCATGTTTTAATAAAATGTTTCATTTGTACGAAAAATATTTTTTCTAAGTATATGTGCATTCTCCTCTTCCAAACTGTTGTGTAGAAAACAGACATGGAGACAACTGTTTTTTGCAACCTAATATTGTAATAAAAATACAGACAAAAAGTATTAACAACATCATATATAGTCATGTATTTTAGATAAAATCTAATGCAATTTATTGGTGAAAGGTCTAAGGGATAAAACTAGGGCTTTTTTTTCAGCTGGAACTTGGTGGAACTCAGTTCCACCACCTCTGGCTCAGGCCCTCTGCTCCCTACTGACCACTGTTACTTGAAAACACAAAAGCCCGGCTTCTATGCTTACAAGTGACAGCTTGTTCCTCAATGGCTCCCACAGATCAGATCTCCTGAGTGGCTCCCACTGAGTGAAGGATGGGGAAAAGGGAGATGCAGGTACACGGGGTGCAGTGCAAATGCCAACATCACCACTGAATGATCTCCCCAAAAGTGAGATAGGGGGAGCCAACTACAGTATGTGGGGAGGTATTAGAGCTGGCTGGGTGCTTCAGCTTAATACAGCAACAAAAATAAGACATGTGGAAGATGGTGGAGCTTTTAAGGACATGGGGAGAAGATGGGGCAGTAGAGGGGAGTTGCATGCAGAGGTCAGAACTGAAGAGGGGTTAACGTGAGATGTGGGTGGGGGATGCAGAGGTAAGCAGCTGTTAAAGAAGGATAAACTCTGCACTCTGTATGCAGCGCACCCCTGAACTCTGCACTATTTACTTAGCACACCCTGAACTCTGCAGTCTGTGTGTAACCCCCTCCCTGAACTCTGCATTCCATACATAATGCACTCCTGGTATTTAATGACCCTGTTAAGACCCTCCCACTGTTAATGAAATTTGACCACACCCAGTATTTGATGTGGTTTGGATGGTGTGTGTAAGGGTGACGGGGTGGTTGTGATTGAGTTGCTGTACCTATTTTCCAAGAAAAAAAGCCCCGGATAAAACATATCAATAGAGACTGTAAGGACTTAATATGTATAGTCTGGAGGAAAAAGCAGAGGGGAAGACATGAATGACATTTTTAAATATATAAATATTAGTACTTTAAAGTGTTACTAAACCTAGGACCCTGCATTCACTATATCTGGTCTCCCACAGTACACAGAACATGGAAATGCAATTATTTTAGTAAATATAAACTGCTAAATACCTTTACTCATCAGAAGTATATGGAACTCTTGCGACTCCTATCAGTTTTTTTGCCAAGCACTGGTTAAAGCTTGTAGGAGGAGTTGTAATTCTCTTCTGACTGTCCTATGAGGCTGCATGACTCCTGACCCTTTGTATAGTTAATACTGGTTGGCCCTGTGCTGATCACATGCACCCTCCCAGAAAAAAATTAAAAACTCTCACCAAACTGAGCATTTGCAGATTGCCCCCCAAGGCTCTGTACTATCAGAAGATGGATTGGGGTCAATAAAAGAAGCGGAGGATCAGAGAAGACACGATCAAACAGCCTTTTTACCCAATGCAGAGGATTAACCCCTTAGGTTCCACAGTGAGTATAACAAGCCTGCTTTACTGCATATACAGACTGATTTTACTGTTGTGGGTTCAGTAACACTTTAATCTGTAAATAAGGATCAGAAAGGGCGGTATTTCCAATATGAGGCCAAGATCAAGAACACAGGAACACAACCTCAAATGTGTGGGAGGAAAGTTTAAAACAAACCTTAGAAAGTATTATTTTGTTGTAAAAGTAGTTTATGCTTGGAATATACTTCCAGCAGGGGTAGTGAGTCAGCCAACAGTAAGTGAATTTACACATGCTTGGGATAAACATAGATCTATAGTAAGAAAAAAAATACAAAACAAAAGGGGGGGGGGGTAGACTCAGTGGATCACGTGGCCTTTCTCTGATATAACTCTTCTATGTTTCTTTTTTAATTTTTCACAAATCAATGTAATATTCTAAAGTTACGTGACATACCAACATGTTCATATTAGTATGGGCAATTACAGGCTACAGTTTTCTGATAGATAAAAATAACTAGTTTGTTTCAGAAGATTTATGTGCCTGCAAAATAGCAGAAATTGAAAGAAGGGTTTTCTCAGGCTCTGGCTGCAATTTATGAAAAAATGAATCTGTTCCTTTTATTACTGCTACCAGTAATAAAATACCACTAAACCACTTACCAAGTGTCTGAAATCCAGCAGAGATCTTTATCTTCTTCCTCAATAAAGACCTTAAGCAGTCATTAAAGTCATACACATGTGCCCAGAATATGGACATTAACCACCTTAGCCCTGGAAGGATTTACCTCCTACACATGTGCCCAGAATATGGATATTAACCACTTCAGCCCCGGAAGGATTTACCTCCTTAACCACTTGCTTACTGGGCACTTAAACCCCCCCTCCTGTCCAGACCAATTTTCAGCTTTCAGCGTTGATGCAATTTGAATGACAATTTTGCGGTCCTACAACACTGTGCCCAAATTAAATTTTTATAATTTTTTTCCCACAAATAGAGCTTTATTTTGGTGGTATTTGATCACCTCTGCAGTTTTTATTTTTTGTTAAAAAGTCAGAAACAGGTAATTTTTCTCCTTCATTGATTTACGCTGATGAGGCGGCACTAATGGGCACCGATAGGTGGCAGTGATGGGCACTGATGGGTGGTAATAATGGGCACTGATCGGCACTGATTGATTACACTGATAGGCAGCACTGCTAAGTGGCACTGATTGGCACCACTGGTGAATTGCCTCTTCCTCTTCGGGACCGATGTCCCTTGCACATAAGCCGGTGATCTGCTTTTTTTTCTCCTCATACTGTCAGTGTGAGGAGGGAAAAAAAACGATTACCAAGCTTTTGTTTACATCATGTGATCAGCTGTCATTGGCTGGTAAGGGGCCGGGATCTGTGATCACCCGAGTCTCAGTGACTCGGTGATCACAGCGCGTGCTGCACGTGCCCAAAGGGGAGGCCATCTTATGATGGCCTCCCGGAAATGCAGGTTTGCGCTGTGGCCGTCATTCGGCTATAGCGCGGACGCCAAGAGGTTAATGACCAGGCCATTTTTTGCGATACAGCACTGCGTTGATTTAACTGACAATTGCGTGGCCCTGCAATGCTGTACACAAACAAAATTGATATCCTTTTTTTTCCACAAATAGAGCTTTCTTTTAGTGGTATTTGATCACCTCTACAGTTTTTATTTTTTGCGCTATAAACAAAAGACTGATCATTTTGAAAAAAATACAATATTTTTTACTTTCTGCTATAATACATATCCAAAAAATAATATATATAAAAAAAAAAAAAATTGTATTTATCAGTTTAGGCTACATATTTTTGGTGAAAAAAATCACAATAAGTGTATATTGATTGGTTTGCGCAAAAGTTATAGCGTCTACAAAATAGGGGAAAGATTTAGGGATTTCTTATTTTTTTTTATTGTTTTTACTAGTAATGGTGGGGATCAGTGATTTTTAGTGGGACTGCAACATTGTGGCAGACAAATCTGACCCTAAGTGACACTTTTTGGTGAACAGTGACACCAATACAGTGATCAGTGCTATAAAAAGGCACTGATCACTGTATAAATGGCACTGGCAGGGAAGGGGTTAGCACTAGGGGTGATCAAAGGGTTAAGTGTTCCCTAGGGAGGTGATTTCTAACTGTCAGGGGGACGGACTGACTGGGAGTAGAGAGAGATCGCTGTTTCTGATCACTAGGAACAGCTGATCTCTCTCTCCTCCCCTGTCAGAATGGGGATCTGCCTTGCTACATACTCTCTTTACTGCTGTATCTAATGCACGGACCGACATTCCAGTTTATATACCATAATTTATAGACGCTGTAAACTTTCACACAAACCAAATAATATACACTTATTGGGTTTATTTTATTTTTTTTGTACCCCCCCCCCCCATTGGAATCCATGTGTCCGGGGCACTGCAAAGAATAATACATTTTGGCCTAAATTTAGGAAGAAATTCGATATTAGCTCTATTTGTGTGAAAAGAATAGTATGAATTGTATTTAGGTACAGGGTTGAATGACAGCGAAATTGCCAGTTTAACCACTTCACCCCCGGACCAATTTGCAGCCAAAGGACCAGGCCCCTTTTTGCGATTCGGCACTGCATCGCTTTAACTGACAATTGCGCGCTCCTGCGACATGGCTCCCAAACAAAATTGGCGTCCTTTTTTTCACACAAATAGAGCTTTCTTTTGGTGGTATTTGATCACCTCTGCGTTTTTTATTTTTTGCGCTATAAACAAAAATAGAGCGACAATTTTGAAAAATTCTATATTTTTTACTTTTTGCTATAATAAATATCCCCAAAAAATATATAAAACAACATTTTTTTTCCTCAGTTTAGGCCGAAACGTATTCTTCTACATATTTTTGGTAAAAAAAAATCGCAATTAGCGATTATTGATTGGTTTGCGCAAAAGTTATAGTGTTTACAAAATTGGGGATAGTTTTATAGCATTTTTATTAATATTTATTTTTTTTACTAGTAATGCCGGCGATCAGCAATTTTTATTGTGACTGCGACATTATGGCGGACACATCGGACATTTTTGACACATTTTTGGGACCATTGTCATTTATACAGCAATCAATGCTATTTAAATGCACTGATTCCTGTGTAAATGACACTGGCAGTGAAGGAGTTAACCACTAGGGGGCGGGGATGTGTTAAGTGTGTGTGTGTGTGTTTTTTTTAAATGTAGGGGGCGTGGCTTGGCGTCTGACGTCACTGATTGTCTGTCCCGATGACAGGGAACAGACTATCAGTGTCAGTCGCACTAGGAAGCACGGGAGAGGTTTGTTTACACAGACCTCTCCTCGTTCTTCAGCTCTGTGACCCGATCGCGGGACACCAGCGGCGATCGGGTCCGCTGGTCCCGCGGCCACGGAGCTCAGGACCACAGCTGGGCTCTTAAAGAGACACGTACAGGTACGTGCTTGTGCCCAGCCATGCCATTCTGCCGACGTATATCGGCGGGAGGCGGTCCTTAAGCGGTTAAATAGGGCAGTGCATAGCAAAAATTGCCCTGGTCATGAAGGTGGTAAAACCTTCTAGAGTGGTTAAACTGTGTATGTATCTGTTTTCCTGGACTTCAGCTCTAAGTGCCAATTCACACCCGAATCACACAGGAACACGGCTGCTGTTCTGTGATTCCGGTGCCATTCGATGCAATGCAATTTTCATACTATTCATTTGAATGGGCTGAAATCGCACTGGATCACACCAAAAAGGTTTAAAACCCTAAAGTAACTGGATCACATGTTATTGCGGTACCAGTGTTTGTGATCTGTGTTTGGTGTGTCATTAGGTTTATTTGACATCCGCAACAGATCGCACACCCAGTGTGTTTTAAATGTAGTGAGGGAAACATGCAGGGAGCGTGGGTTTCCCTCACCACAATCTGGTGCTGAACTCCAGCTTTATCTTAAGTCTCGCACAGTTGTTCAGGCTCCTCTAAGGTTGCCACCTGTCCAGGATTCACCAGGACAGTTTGGGTTTTGAATCATGTGTCCGGGTTTCAGACTGTCAGAAACCCGGACACATTATTTAGAATGGACTATGGCTTCCCAGCAGGGTTGCTGGCTGCAGTTGTCTAAGCTTAGAGTGTCTGTTACACTCTCTTTCACACTGCCCAAAACCAGCAATAACAACCCCCCCCCCCCCCAAACACACAGGCGGGAGAGGAGAGAGGGCTCGATCTACACCTCTTCCCCCCCCACCCCTCTGTATCTGACCACACAACAATCCCCAGGAATGTGCCTCAGAAAAGAAAAGTGGGGGCCGGAAATTTGAAGTCCAGCAGCCTCAGATACATCTGGATGAGAGGTGCTGACTGCCAAGGGGTGAGTGAGCTCACCATCCATCCCTGTCTGTGACTGAAGTCTCTCCCCTTCTCTCTCCTGCCTCTGAGTATGTACACTAAGGTAAATCAGGGTTCTCAGAGCACCCCTTATGTTAGAGATCCCAGAGTTCTCCCTTACATCAGAGTCTGCAGAGTCCCCCCTTACAGTGAAAGGGAACTCTGCGAGTTCAAATGTAAAAGGGGAACTCTGTGGATTCTGATGTAAAGGGGGACTCTTGTTATTAACTTCATATGATTAGAAATGTTATTTAATAGCAAAATATATGTATAGTTTATACTATAAAAAAAATTGCAGTGCGCCGCTAAAGTGTTTGGGTTTGACTTGAAGAGAAGGTGGCCACCCTAGGCTCCTCTCCTGTTCTGAAATTGCTTTTTTATTTGACTGAAGATGGTGAGATTCTCACAGTGTGAATTAGAAGCTGCAGTATGTCAGATAGAGCTTGCCTTATTTCCTGGCTGTAGGACATCCAGCATCATTTATCCCTTTCTTCTCCAGCCTGACTGTCCCTAACCCACACATTTCATTTGTTTTATTTCAAGTACAGCTAACAGCAAAACTTGTTTGTTACGTTTTGGATAGAGCAGAGAGGGATTAGAACACCTGTCAGTTTTAATCATTGTCTGTGCCGCCATTAGGGAGATTCGCCTCCTCTCTATTTTTCCTGTTTACCATTATCATTGAAAGTGAAAGTAAAAGAATATCCCACATTTTTGGGTTGTCTCCAGAAAAGTAATAGAGGTGAAATCTTCCAATAGGGACACTATTTCCGGTGACCTGGGGGTCCCAAAAGAATTCCCTTAATTTGCAGGGAATTACTCTCACTTCCCGTTTGGCTATGGAACAGGAAGTGAAGGCAAATCTCCACAATGGAACGCAGATGGCGAAAACGAAAACATTTTTTTTACAGGGGTGATAACCAAAATAGAAAAAGTTTACCTAGAAAAACCCTCTCCTCCAAACTGAAACCTATTCATATAGGCATTTTGATATTTGCATATCTCCTTCCAAGAACCAGCCCATTGCTTGAATCAGGTCTGAAGGCTCTTGAGAGGAGTACTGAGGCAGGGTGCTGGGTAGAGTTGCCACCTCATCCCTTTAAAACCCGAACACATATGAATTACACAGGGTCTGAGGCTAATTGAATGCAGGTAAGGCACTAAGTGAGTTTAATTACCATCTTAATCAGCCACGGAACCTGTGTAATTAATATGTGTTCGGGTTTAAAGGGATGAGGTGGCAACTCTAGTGCTGGGATGTTTTCAGGAAGCTATGTACAGCACTCTTGATATGGCTGCATTGTATAGAGAAGCACAGTCAGCCAGTGATGATATCACTGGATCTAAAATAAAATAAGTTATGTAATGCAAACTGAAATTACATATGACCCTGTAGCAAAAAACAAACAAAAAAAAACAAACAAATTATAATCCTTACCAGTCCCATCACCCTTGCCACTGATCTAGGCCAGTCTGAGTCACCCAGTGCATGATGTGTTTCCACCTGCCGTCATCTAACATTTTCAGAAGGAAATCAGCAATGCCATTCTATGTATTTCAATATCTTTTTTAGATGATGTACGACTGGTAAGTATGGATGCAATGCAATGCTCAGTAAAGAAAGCATTTTGCCCCATGTTGCCACAAGTCTTATGACTTAAAGTGGTTGTAAAGGCACAAGTTTTTTACCTTCACGCATTCTGTGCAGCAGCCTCACCAAATACTTACCTGAGTCCCCTCTTGATGGCCATGAGAGCCTTGTATCTCTGGGGCCGCGCATCCCTGGCTTTTGACTCCTGCTGCTGCCAATCACAGCCAGTGAGCCAATCAGGATACGGAGGGGGCAGGGCTGATCCACGGCTCCATGTGTAAATGGACACATAGTGTTGCAGGTCGGGAGTGCGCCTGCTTGAGTACACCTGGAGCAAACTCAGGGGGTTAAGGGGGGGTATAAATGTTCTGGGGCCTAGAGCAGGGATCTTTGCCAGTGGGAGCATGACCCAGCCTGGAGGGGCTGTCTGCCCTCCAGGGTGATCTAAAGAAGTTTGCAAGAAGTTGTGTGCGGTCCCAGCTCAGGTAGAGCTGGGGAACCAACTACCAAAGTTGCAGGAACAGTTGGAGCAAAGTCTGTGGAGGATTTGGCTCACGGTACAGGGTCTGGCTGATACTGGAAGGAGGCATCCATGTATACAGGAACACAGTGAGTAGAGGCCTTAGAGACATCCTGGAGAGAGACTGTCACTGCCTGCGCTCTTTTGTTGAAAAGACTGCTCCAGATTTGCTGGCCCATCCATTAGAGGCACACAGGCGCTGCCCCCCTATTCTACATGCAGTGCCCCGGACACATGGATTCCAATGGGGGGGGGTTTAAGCACGTGATTAGAGCCAGAGGCTTTAACCGCTTCAGCCCCGGAAGAATTTACCAACCTTCCTGACTAGAGCACTTTTTGGGATTCGGCACTGCGTCGTTTAAACTGACAATTGCGCGGCCATGCGAAGTGGCTCCCAAACATAATTGACGTCCTTTTTTTCCCAAAAATAGAGCTTTCTTTTGGTGGTATTTGATCACCCCTGCGTTTTTTATTTTTTTTTTGCGCTATAAACAAAAAAAGAGCGACAATTTTGAAAAAAACACATTATTTTTTACTTTTTGCTATTATAAATATCCCCCAAAAATATATTAAAAAATGTTTTTTCCTCAGTTTAGGCCGATACGTATTCTTCTACATATTTTTTGGTAAAAAAATCACAATAAGCGATTATTGATTGGTTTGCGCAAAAGTTATAGCCTTTACAAAATAGGGGATAGTTTTATGGCATTTTTATTAATATTTTATATAATATAATTTTTATATTTTTTTTTTAAAAGGCGGCGATCAGCGATTTTTATCGTGACTGCGACATTAGGGCGGACACATCAGACATTTTTGGGACCATTGTCATCTATACAGCAATCAGTGCTATACAAATGCACTGATTCCTGTGTAAATGACACTGGCAGTGAAGGGGTTAACCACTCGGTGGCAGTGTAGGGGTTAAGTGTGTCCTAGGGGCTTGTTTCTTACTGTGGGGGGCGTGGCTGCGTGTGGCACGTCACAGATGCTTGTTTACATTAGCATCTCCCCGTTCTTCCTCTCCGTGAGTTGATCGCGGGTATCCCCACGGCCTGACTCACGGAGCTTCCCGCGGGCGCGGAGCGCCCACTGGCCGCCTCTTAAGGGGTAACATACAGGTACGTGATTCTGCCTGTACGTGCCCTTCTGCCGCAGTATATCTGTGTGAGGCGGTCAGGAATCGGTTAATAGGCTCCAAAAAAGGGTGAGTTCGGGGCACAGAACACTGCACTCCGAGCCCATCCAGTTGTGTGACAATAGCAAATGAATATTCTCACACTGATCCTCCTCCCGGCCAATCAGGAAGGGGGTTTGAGACCCGTCAGCCGATTGGCTGATAGGATAGGCGATCTTATTGGAGGAAGAGGGAGGAGACGGACGGTGGGAGCCACCGTCATGCACAGGTGGAGGAGACACCCGCCCGTAGGAAGGCTGCCTGCCCGGAACCCAGATGGGGTAAGTGCAGGGCTGGATGACCAACCGACCGTGAGCCCCCCGCACCCCCCGACCGAACGGAATCGGGGGGTTGTGTGGATGTTGGTGTGTTGGGGGGGCTTTCCACTGGCCGAATGGGGGTGGGTGGTTGTTTGCCACCCCCCCTCCAAAAAAAAAGCACCAGCCACCACTGGCCATGACTGTTTCCAGTGAGGGATCCCCCTGTGCTGAATTGATTCATATTCTTCTAACCTGAAAGCCCTTTTTGCAAGAAGTTAACCATTGTAAGATAGTGTCCTCAACCAAGTTTGTTCTAGTTCTGAGTATCCCAAGGCTCACCCTAATCCCTATCCCAGTCCTTAAAAAATAAAGAAAAATACAAAAAAAAAATCTATCTGCCTGATCACTGTGTGAAAGATTGAAAAAAAAATACCATGTGCCTGGTGGCTGCTGTGTCCCAAATATGGAATAGAACCTGGGACAAACAGGGGGACCAGTTTGGGATCTGGGCTACAGCAGCACAGACAGCGAATGGGCCATCGAAGCGTATGGGTGATGTCACTGCTCCAGGCTTTGCTAGCTAATGTCGGCGCACTCTCTCTTCTCCTCTGCAGCTGCTGCTGGCTGACACAGGGGACCATGTGACTGGACCAGAATGGGCTGGGAATAGGCATTTTCACAACTTTTTGAAATGGGAACGAGGGACACCCATTAGCAAAAGTATGTAGGCATAGGACACACCCCCTGCCCCTTAAAGGAGAATTAAACAAAAATGATTGGCTAAACCCACAAGTGCTTTTTTTTTTACCACCACTATTCCTTTATATTGGCTTTTAACTACTTACCCATTGGGTACTTAACCACTTGCTTACTGTGCACTTAAACACCCTTTCTGCCCAGACCAATTTTCAGCTTTCAGCGCTCTCACACTTTCAATGACAATTGCGCGGTCATGCAATGCTGTAACCAAATTAATTTTTTATCATTTCGGTGGCATTTATTCGCGACTCCGTTTTTTATTTTTTGCGATATAAGCGAAAATATAGCGGAAATTTTGAAAAAAAACTATATTTTCTCCTTTCTTTTTTAAAAGAAATCCAATAAAATCAAATTTTGTCATAAATTTAAGCCAAAATGTATTCTGCTACATGTTTTTAGTAAAAAAAATTCCGTTAAGTGTATAATAATTGGTTCGCGTGATCACGGACATATGAAAGCAAATGATCATGTACAGGTGTGTGCAGGTGATCACGGACATATGTGTGCAGATAATCATTGGCACATGTTATTTTACTGGGACATATGTGAGGGACATGTGTTTTTATTATTTGGGGACATGTGTTTTTATTTGGGGACATGTGTTTTTATTATTTGGGGACATGTGTGTTTTGGGGACATGTGTGGGGACATGTGTGTTTTACTGTGTGGACACTACTGGTGATCAGTGAGTAAAAAAAAACAGCTCATACTCACTGATCACCAGCCGGCTGCAGCGATCCGCTCTCCTCTCCTCACCGACGACTTCCGTGTGAGGAGAGGAGAAGCCGATTGCCTAGCAACCGGCTGTTTGTTTACATCACATGACGGCTGTGATTCGACACGGCCATCATGTGATCAGGAGGGCCAATCAGCGAGCCCTCCTGCCGATCCGAGATGCGCCGTGCGGGCACGCGCGCGCGCGATCCCTCTACTTCTGAAGGACGTTCCGGAACGTCCGATCAGAAGTAGACGGCTCCCACCCGGCCGTATATGTACAGTGGCCGGGTGGGAAGTGGTTAAACACCCGTCCTAACCAGACCAATTTTCAGTTTTCGGTGCTCTCACATTTTCAATGACAATTACTCAGTCATGCAACACTGTACCTATATGAAAATGTTGTCCTTTTTTTTCACACAAATTGAGATTTCTTTTGGTGGTATTTAATCACCGCTGAGTTTTTTTTTTTGTTGCGCTTTGAAAGAAAAAAGACCGAAAATTCTGTAAAAAATAAAATTTTCTTTGTTTCTGTTATAAAATTTTGCAAATTATAAATGTTTCTTCATAAATTTTGACCAAAATGTATACTGCTACATATCTTTGGTAAAAATAACCCAAATCTGTGTATATTATTTGGTCTTTATAGAGTCCACAAGCTATGGTGCCAATCTCTGAAAATTGATCACACCTGTTGTACTGACGACATTTCTTGAGACCCTAACAAACCAGGGAAGTATAAATACCCCACAAATGACCCTTTTTTGGAAAGTAGGCATTCCAATGTATTTAGTAAGAGACATGGTGAGTTTTTTGAAGTTGTAATTTTTTTTCCCACAACTCTTTGCAAATTCAAGATTTTATTTTTTTTCACAAAATTGTTATATTAGCAGGTTATTTCTCACACACAGCATATGAATAGCACAAGTGACACCCCAAAACACATTCTACTACTCCTCCTGAGTATGGTGATACCACATGTGTGAGACTTTTACACAGCGTGGCCACATACAGAGGCCCAACATGCAGGGAGCACCGTCAAGCGTTCTTGGAGCATAAATTACACATATCATTTCTTGACTACCTCTTACACTTTTGAAGGCCCTGGAGCACCAGGACAATGGAAACGCCCTAAAAATGGCCCAATTTTGGAAAGAAAACAACCCAATGTATAATCTATGAGGCATAATGAATCTTTTGAACATGTCATTTTTTCCTACAAGTTTTTGGAAAATGTGTAAAGAAAATGAAAACGCATTTTTTTACACAAAGTTGTCCATTTATACAATATTTCTAACACATAGCCTGTACATACCAAAAATTACACCCCAAAATAGATTCTCGTACTCCTGCTGAGTACGGCAATACCACATGTGTGAGACTTTTACACAGCCTGGCCACATAGAGAGGCCCAACATGCATGGAGCACCATCAGGCATTCTAGAGGCATAAATTTCAAATCTAATTTGACTACCTATTACACTTTTGCGAGCCACTGTAGTGGCATGGATGAGAACTTATGTGGCATGGATGAGCATGAATGGGGATGGACTTGCAGTAATGCAATGAAATATATGGCGTTAAACTTGCAGTAATGCAATGAAATATACGAGGTTAAACTTGCAGTAATGCAATGAAATTGACGGCATTAAACTTGCAGTAACGCAATGAAATATACAGCGTTAAACTTGCAGTAACGCACAGAACTATATGGCGTTAAACTTGCAGTAATGCACAGAACTATACAGAGTTAAAATTGAAGTAACACAATGAAATATACGGCGTTAAACTTGCAGTAACACAGAACTATATGGCGTTAAACTTGTAGTACTGCAATGTAATATAGGGTGCTAAACTTGCAATAACGCACAGAGCTATATGGCGTTAAACTTGCAGTAACACAATAAAAAATATTGTGTTAAACTTGCAGTAACGCAATTAAATATACAGCGTTAAACTTGCAGTATTGCAATGAAATATATGGTGGTAAACTTGCAGTAATGCAATGAAATATACAGCAATAAACTTGCAGCAACACAATTAAATATATTGCGTTAAACTTGCAGTAACGCACAGAACTATATGGCGTTAAACTTGCAGTAATGCACAGAACTATATGGCGTTAAACTTGCAGTAATGCACAGAACTATATGGCGCTAAACTTGCAGTAACGCAATAAAATATACGGCGTTAAACTTGCAGCAACGAAATGAAATATACAGCATTAAACTTGCAGTAACGCAATGAAATATAAGGCATTAAACTCATTGTAACGCAATGAAATATACAGCGTTAAACTTGCAGTAACGCAATGAAATATACAGCGCTAAACTTGCAGTAACGCACAGAACTATATGGCATTAAACTTGCAGTAACACACAGAACTAATCAGCTTTAAACTTGCAGTAACGCAATAAAATAAACGGCGTTAAACTTGCAGTAACGCACAGAACTATATGGCATTAAACTTGCAGTAACGCAATAAAATATACTTTGTTAAGAGGTCACTACACTCACACTGACTGAACTATCCCTACATTCACACTAATGTAAAGATGAATGGTCACACTACATTTACACTGAAATATCCCTAGATGCACACTAAACTGATATTCTACACTGACGATAGAATCAGAATAGAACACTATAGCACACTAACTGTCTAACAGCACTGAACAGAGCCCTGTTCTATCTCTCTCCACGCTGCTATCACACTACAAATGGTTGCTATGGAAAGAATACTTTTATAGTGTGGGGTGGGATTAACAGCAATGAGCCATGATTGGATAGAGTCATCATAACAGCGTCCAATCATGGTTCTGACAGTGCTCTGTACCCTGATTGGGCAAAGCTTTCATTGCTTCAGCCAATTAGGGATTTCAATGCACTGTGCGGCGGCACAGTGCATTGTGGTCGTTTGGCGGGCCGAACCAACGGTCGAACGACCCTATAATTAGAACTTTCAAATAGCGAATGTTCCGCCAGAACTCATGTTCGAGCCAAACCGTTCGCCCATCCTTAACAACTTTATAGATCAGACCAAAATGAGGGACAATGAGGAGGAAAGAGGGACAGAGGGACTCTGTCCTAAACCAGGGACAGTCCCTTGAAATCAGGGACTGTCCTTTGAAATCTTAGCATAGGTGTTAGGAGGGGGAGGGGACCATGTAAGCTGGAATTCCACTTTAATACTTACTCCTCCGCTAAGCGCTGAGTTCAATCTTTAAGCTCCGTTCACATTTAGGCATCCCAGATCGTGGGCGGAATCGCTACGATCATGCCCACGATCCTGAATCACGGCAACTCATGGAACGCCCTTGAGATCCCCCTCACTTCCAATGGCACCCCAATCATGGCACGATTTTACCACGATTGTCGCCCCGACGAATCGCGGTAAAATCATGCAAACAGAATTGTGGTATGCCTGTCGCCCAAAAGAAGATCTAGAATGATTGAGGATCGGGTGTAGAATTGCGGCGATTCCGCCCTAGACACCTACATGTGAATGAAGCCTTAGTGTCTTCAAGAGCTTTGACCAGCAAGGAATCTTCAGCATCCAGCGCACTTCCAGGTGTGTCCAGTGTCTGGTTCCTAGCTTGGTTTTGTGATTCCATCCTCCAGCCGCTATGTCATTAATATGTCCTCTAATGCCATAGTAGCTGGCGAGCAAAACTAACTTGCTGCTCGCTGCAGAGCTAAGTATGAAGAGAGTTCTTTTGCAGGGAGCTTCATAGTTCATAACCAATTGAATACAACATCTTGAAGTTTGTTTTCTTTGAAAATTTGTGACAGCCCTAGTAGGAAAACCTGTCCCCTGCAAGCATGCTGCAGAATGGGTACCGTTGCTCTTTGTGAGGAAACAGTGTTCTTAATGCAGGGGTCTGACATGCTCCTTGCTGGGGTATACTATAGCTTTGCAATCAGCAAAACTCATACTTCCTGCCTATTGGAGAGCTCTGACTCATCAGGGGGTCCCACTCTGCAGCATGCTGGCAGGGGACAGATGTTTCTACTCTGTGGCTGATTTATAAAGAAAACAAACTTTAAGATGTTGCACACCTTTTGTTTTGATAACCCTGGAATGTACAGTATTTTGCTAATTCAGACTAGGTTTCATTTTAAAACGTTTAATGGGAGTTTAATTCCCATCCAAACGAATAACATTTGTGAGCCTCATAAAGGTGGGGACTACTGCATAGAAAAAAAGACAGCTGAGAGCCCACAGCAACCAATCAGGGTCCGGTCAGTACTGAGGTACGTTCTGATTGCTTGCTATTAGGGGTATGTATGATTATTAATGTGCATTGCTGTTCACTCTTTGAAACTACATGTAAAATGTCTCTGTGCAAATGGGGGAAAAAACAAATGTTCTCTGGCTATATTATCTGCGAATGTGGAAAATACTGCATTATGGCCACTAGGTGGTGTGGACTATCCTATAAATAAGTATGCTCTCCGGTGCCATCTAGTGGCCCTAATTTTATGGGCAGTGATTATAGCAGGAGAGCATTTGAGTTTTTACCCCATTAGCAAAGAATTAAAGCAGCATTAAACTCAAAACAAAAAATGTAATACTGTATATCGCAGCTTACCAACTGGTAGATGTGGTGGCTGCATTGGTTTTCTTTTTTAGGCCTTTTTTGCCCTCTGTTTTCAGCTGGTGATCGGGCCAACAACACACCTCCTGTATTAGAATACCTACCTTGATGAAGGCGCACCTTTGGACAGCAGCCTTGTCAGTCTGGGGGAGTGTTAGATGTTTTAGCAGATTTAAAAAAATTGACTTGGATCTTTTGCAATCGGTTTTACATTTTTATTATGTACTAATTGTTTTTATTCACAAAAATGTATGATCCATTTAATGCTGTATAACTTAATTTATGTGCTGTATTGTGCTCTGTGTCATTCTAATAATTCAAAACATTTTCCTTTTTTTTTCTACTCTTTAATGAAAATTCAATCAAATTTATTGTAAAACAGATTTAAATAAAAGAATCAAATTGAAGCCAAACTCCAGCTCACACTTTGTGATCAGTTTCAGCAAACTTTTACAGAAATAAATAACAGCTGATCATCGTAAGCACCCCTGTCAGCAGTAAATGTTTTGTCTCAACCCTGTAACTGCTACATCTGCAGGAGAGCTTGTTCTTCTGAAAAAACAACAGACTTACTGGCAGGATCATCTGGTGAAAATAAGAGTAGGAAAGTTTACAAAAGAAAAGGAATGCAGCCACCACATCTTGAAATTGGTATGCCGCAATATAATAAACATTTTTTTTTTTTTTAATTGGCAGGCAGTTTCAATGGAGGAACAGCTATGCACGTTTTTGATACCCCCCCCCCCCCCCCCCATGTGTTATACTGCTCTTTCCAAGACTGTCTGTATTGCTTTGCTATTGCATTATAATAATAATAATAATAATGCAGTGGCACTTTCCTGCTGATTCCATTCCATATACACCCTCCTAGACTATGGAAATGCAGCTCTTATGAGGATAATGGGTCGCAGCCAGGACATGGTGAAATGCTCTCAGACAAAGCTATGTGAAGACTGAAATCTTATATGGTAATGGTCAGTGCCAACTGCCACTGCTGCCAGCTCTCTTGCAGTGCCAGTGCTACAGTATAAGCGTTCATACCTCGCACGGCCACTAGATGGCGCCTGAGGCCGTGCCTATAGAGCACAAAGCGTCACATCCTTTGGAGAGCTCCGAAGAGGAGAGAGCGGAGGAATGTGTGCAGACCGGAGCCTGTGTGGGTGAGGGGAGGTTGTGCGGCAGCTGCCTCCCTGGATCCTGTGTCCCCTTCTCCTGTATATATGTCCTCTTCCCCTTAGTGTGTCCCCTTATCAGCATGGATCCGTACAGAGCCGGAGCTCCCTCCTGTGTGTGGCTTGTCCTTACAGCGGGGCTATTGCTCGGACTACCCCGGGAGAGCAGCTCTTGTCCCAGCCGCTGCCTGTGTTTCCGGAGCACGGTGCGCTGCATGCATCTGATGCTGGAGAGTATTCCCTCCGTCTCCCCGCAGACCACCATCCTGTAAGTGTGACTTTCATATTCATTCCCTGTCTCCCCGCAGACCACCATCCTGTAAGTGTGCCTTTCATTCCTTCATTCATTCCCTGTCTCCCTGCAGACCACCATCCTGTAAGTGTGCCTTTCATTTCTTCATTCATTCCCTGTCTCCCCGCAGACCACCATCCTGTAAGTGTGCCTTTCATATTCATTCCCTGTCTCCCCGCAGACCACCATCCTGTAAGTGTGCCTTTCATTCCTTCCTTTATTCATTCCCTGTCTCCCCGCAGACCACCATCCTGTAAGTGTGCCTTTCATTCCTTCCTTTATTCATTCCCTGTCTCCCCGCAGACCACCATCCTGTAAGTGTGCCTTTCATTCCTTCCTTTATTCATTCACTGTCTCCCACAGACCACCATCCTGTAAGTGTGCCTTTCATATTCATTCTCTGTCTCCCAGCAGACCACCATCCTGTAAGTGTGCCTTCCATTCCTTCCTTTATTCATTCCTTGTCTTCCCGCAGACCACCATCCTGTAAGTGTGCCTTTCATTCCTTCCTTCCTTCATTCATGCATTCCCTGTCTCCCAGCAGACCACCATCCTGTAAGTGTGCCTTTCATATTCATTCCCTGTCTCCCCACAGACCAGCATCCTGTAAGTGTGCCTTTCATTCCTTCCTTTATTCATTCATTCCCTGTCTCCCCCACAGACCACCATCCTGTAAGTGTGCCTTTCATTCCTTCCTTCATTCATTCCCTGTCTCCCCCACAGACCACCATCCTGTAAGTGTGCCTTTCATTCCTTCCTTCATTCCCTGTCTCCCCGTAGACCACCATCCTGTAAGTGTGCCCTTCATTCCCTCTCTCCCCGCAGACCACCATCCTGTAAGTGTGCCTTTCATTCCTTTATTCATTCCCTGTCTCCCCGCAGACCACCATCCTGTAAGTGTGCCTTTCATTCCCTGTCTCCCCGCAGACCACCATCCTGTAAGTGTGTCTTTCATTCCTGAACTTCATTCCCTCCCTTATCACTTCATTCCCTCCTTCAGTCCTTCATTCCCGAACTGCATGCCACTCACTGAGTAGAGGGGGAGATGGGACAGGTAACACTAAAGGGTTAACCCGGGCTAGTCTAGCCAGGGGCTGATCTCTCCTAAATTCTTGTCCTTATCTAGGGTCTGATCTCTTCTTCTAACTTCTTGTCCTCATCCAACTTCATATCCCCATCCAGGGGCTGATCTCTTCTCCTAACTTCTTGTCCTCATTCAGGGGATGATCTCCTAACTTCTTGTCCTCATTCAGGGGATGATCTCCTAACTTCTTGCCCTTCAGAGGTTAATCTTCTAACAACCCGTATCCTCATCCAACTTTATATCCTCATCCAGGGGCTGATCTCTCTTCTAACTTCTTGTTCTCATTCTACTTCTGATCTCCTAATTTCTTGTCCTCTGGGGGCTAATCTTCTAACTTCATATCCTCATCCAGGGGCTGATCTCATTCTCCTATCTTCTTGTCCTCATTCAATGTCTGATCTCCTAACTTCTTGTCCTCATCATATTCATATCCTCATCCAGGGGCTGATCTCTTCTCCTAACTTCTTGTTCTCATTCAGCATCTGATCTTCTAACTTTATGTTCTCTGGGGGCTAATCTTCTAACTTCGTATCCTCATCCAGGGGCTGATTTCCTAACTTCTTGTCCTCTGGGGGCTAATCTTATTACTTCTTATCCTATCTCTTCTCTGAGCTTTTCTCCCGATATTTTGTCCTCATCCAGGGTTTATTCTCTTCTTACTTACACGTTCAGGGCTAATTCTCTTTTTTTTTTTCCACTCTTTTTCTGACTTCTTGCCTCTAGTCCAGGGTCTGATCTCAAATCCCAGCTTCTTGCCCTCATCCAGAATCTGGTCTCTTTTGACTTATTGTCCCCAATCCAGGGTCTGATTTCTTCAGCAGACCTCTTGCCCTCATGCAGTCTGATCTTTTCTCCTGTTTTTTGGTCTTCTTTAGGGTCTAATCTCTTCTCCTAGATTTACTCTTCTTTAGGCACCTTTCACACTTGTGCAGTGACTTTGAAGCGGCTTGAAGCAATCATCAAAGTTGGACCAAAGTAGTACAGGGACTACTTTGATAAATGGTACCCATTGGAAACCATAGGGTACAACTTGTCATGCGACTTTGCACTCCCAAGTCGCAGAAGTGTGAATGGGGCATTAAGGTCTGAACTCTTCTCCTTCTTGCTCTTCTTCAGGGCGTGATCTCTTCTCCTGGCTTCTTGCTCTTCTTCAGGGCCTGATCTCTTCTCCTGGCTTCTTGCTCTTCTTCAGGGCCTGATCTCTTCTCCTGGCTTCTTGCTCTTCTTCAGGGCCTGATCTCTTCTCCTGGCTTCTTGCTCTTCTTCAGGGCCTGATTTCATGCCTCCCCATCCAAGGTCTGATCTTTTCTCCTGAATTTTTGCCCTCATTCAGAATCTGATCTTTGTACATGATGACTTGCCTTCATCAAGGGTCTGATCTCTTTTCTTAACTTCTTGTCAACTTCCAGAGCCTAACCTCTTCTGACTTCTTGCCCGCAATCCAGGGTTTGATCTCTTTAACTGACTCTTCTTGTCCCTCGTCCAGAGGCTGATCTCTTCTTCCAGCTTCTTTCTCTCATACATGTTCTGGTCTTTTCTTCTTTCTTGTTGACTCTTATTTAAGGCCTGATCTCTTCTCTTCTGACTTTTTGCCCACATCCAGGGTCTGATCTCTTCTCTTCTGACTTTTTGCCCACATCCAGGGTCTGATCTCTTGTCCTGTCTCTTCGCCCACATCCAGGGTCTGATCTCTTGTCCTGTCTCTTCGCCCACATCCAGGGTCTGATCTCTTGTCCTGTCTCTTCGCCCACATCCAGGGTCTGATCTCTTGTCCTGTCTCTTCGCCCACATCCAGGGTCTGATCTCTTGTCCTGTCTCTTCGCCCACATCCAGGGTCTGATCTCTTGTCCTGTCGCTTCGCCCACATCCAGGGTCTGATCTCTTGTCCTGTCTCTTCGCCCACATCCAGGGTCTGATCTCTTCTCCCGACTTTTTTCCCACATCCAGGCACATCCAGGGTCTGATCTCTTGTCCTGTCTCTTTGCCCACATCCAGGGTCTGATCTTTTCTCCTGTCTTTTCACCCACATCCAGGGTCTGTTCTCCTGATTGTGCAGGGGTGGATAGGTTGTTCTCTTCCATGTTAAAATAAGTATTTGAAAAGTATTTAAAGGCTACAGTTGTTTCATAGAACTTGAATTTTAATATTGACGCATCTCTGGTTTTCTCTGACAGTTTTATTTATTTATTTTTCACATTACATTTTATTGCTTTTTTGTTGATCTTTGATTATGGTTTTAAAATGAACCCCTGTGTTCACCTTACCTTGTAAAATCTCCAGCCAAAGCTCTTTTTTTTTTTTTTTTTTTTTTTTAATCTGGATAAAGCGCATAAGGGTTAGAAACTCTGGTGGGTCTAATGGAGTATGCTCTTAGGTGGGTTTTTAATGCTGTCTGTCCGCTCCCCCCCCCCCCCCCTTTTTTTTTTTTTTTTGTAACACCCTGGGCAATGGCAGGAAATTTCCTCAAGTTGGAAGCACAGACAGCAGTAAAACCATAAAGCTGGCTATACATGGATTGGCCGGTTCAGCAGCTACTTTTGTACAACCAGCCTGTTGGAAAATTTCTGCTAAATCAGTCCTGCTGATTATAGCCAGCAGTGATGATCATTGTATTCTGACAGTTGGGAAGCATCCTTGCTGTCAGAATACAATAGCTCAATGGGAATGATTTCTCCTATCCACATCGAATGTGTGGAGGGGGAATCCAGTCCCTCTTCTCCCCCCCCCCCCCCCAAACTCACTGGTTGTATGGGCTGCCTTAGCAATCATTTGGTCCTTGCTCTGTGTGATAACTGTTTAAATATGATGGGAGAATAAATTTCCCAAATAGGGACACTGAGAGCAAAAAAAAAAAGCCTGAGTCCAGCTTTTCCCCCCTCTATCTGGAGCTAAAATAAAAAAACTGTTGGCTGAAATTAGGCTTTGAAGATGCCAAGCATGGAAAACAACCAAAACCAACATTGGCCAATGTGCTTAAAAAGTGGCATTAAAGTGGGCACCATTGTAATTGTGTAATTTGGCTTGAGTAAAAGAAGTATGTTTTCTGGGGTTACAATAAATTGATCTCTTCATACTCACAATTTAAACATCAATGTCAGATGCCTTTCTCCAGATGCCATCAATAACTTTTATCTTGGTTATATGAGATTATGCCAGGAATTTGTGGGATGAGTGGCTGTAAAGCATTAACATTGTACAGTCTGCACCTCTGGATTGTTTTATGCCTTCATGCCTGGATGTGATCTTTTCCTGACCCGTTATTGGTCTGTATTGTGCTACAGAAAGAACTTTTCTCATTTTGTGTGCTGTAGTGGGATCTCCTGGGGGCTCCATGTAAGTGAAACTTGTTGAGTCTTCAGAGGTCTCATTCATTTTTAACTTTTTTCGGTTGCTTTCTGTACTTCTCAGTGGGGTGAACTCTTTAATAAGTCACCGAGCAGAGGGTTGTAAAAGTATCCTAATTGTATGAATATGTTACAGTGCTGGAGTTATTTGATACAACTTGTGTTGAGAAGATCAAATGTTTCTTGTTTTTTTTTCTCTGTATTTATTTTTTTTTTTTTTTAGAAATGTTTGATTTTGGATTCAAATTTTAGGCTGCATGAACACGGGATAAAATAATCCCATTTACGCTGATCTTTGTGGCGGGAGCTGGCAGAAAAATGTAAGATTATTTATTAGGGATACGCCAATACCATTTTTTTACAGTACGAGGGCCGATAATTTTTCTCAAGTACCGATACCTATTTTTAGTGTCGTGTGACACATTCTTAACCACCTGAGACTCCGGGGTATATCTGAATGATGCCTGTAGCTACAGACATCATTCAGATATTGCCGTTTTCAGACGGCGATTCCCTGCACCATAGGATCGATCATAGCGGCTGTTCCGCCGCTTGATCGTTCTTGCGGGAGGGGACGCCCCCCCTCCCGCCGCCCTCCGGTGCTTCTGCCGACTCACCGCTTCCATCGGTGAGTCGGACACAGGATCCGCCGGCCCCCGGATGATGATCATAGAGATTTCCGGCGGACCAGATGGTCGCCGGAGTCTCTATGATCGTTCGGAGGCCGGGCGCGATGTTATGACGTCACGCCCGGCCTCTGCATTCAAAAAACGGTGGCACCGCGGCTGGGAAGCGGTGATCGTTTTTTTTTTTTTTTTTATTATTTTAGGCTTCCCAGCCTAGAGGTGAGATGTGGGGTCTTATTGACCCCCATATCTCACTGTAAATGGGTCCGATTGTGTCATATTCCTATCACAAGGGATGTTTACATTCCTTGTAATAGGAATAAAAGTAATCAAATATATATATATATATATTTTTTTTTTAAAGGTGTTGAACTAAAAAAATAAAGTAACAATAAAAAGAAATTTTTTTTTTAAAGCGCCCTGTCCCCGCGAGCTCGTACGCAGAAGCGAACGCATATTTAAGTCCCGCCCACATATGAAAACGGTGTTCAAATCACACATGTGAGGTATCGCCGCGAACGTTAGAGCGAGAGCAATAATTCTAGCCCTAGACCTCCTCTGTAACTCAAAATATGTAACCAGTAAAAAATGTTAAAGCGTCGACTATGGAGATTTTTAAATACCAAAGTTTGGCGCCATTCCACAAGCGCATGCAATTTTGAAGCGTGACATGTTGGGTATCTATTTACTCGGCATATCTTCATCTTTCACTTTATGCAAAACAATTGGGCTAACTTTACTGTTTTGTTTTTTTTAAAGCAGGAAACAGTTTTTTTTCTGAAAAAAACGTGTTCGAAAAATTGCTGCGCAAATACCGTGCAAGATAAAAAGTTGCAACGACCGCCATTGTATTCTTTAGGGTCTTTGCTAAAAAAACATATATATATATGGGGGTTCTATGTAATTTTCTAGCAAAAAAATTTGGAATTTTACATGTAGGAGAGAAATGTCAGAATTGGCCTGGATCTCAGGTGGTTAAATGAGCTAATATGTTAATCTAATACTAAATACATTTTATGTGGTTTCGTTTTATTTTATTATTATTTTTCTATATTGTGTTTTGAAGTGCATCTGATTCGCATTACATATGAACTAAACCAGGTTTTCTATGGAGCTGGTTCACATATGTGCATGCCAAACAGCGCATTTTTTTTTCAAAGAGAGTCAGGTACGATTTCAGTGTCGTACACTTTAAAAATTCACACCTGAACTGCAGAACAAAATCGCACTGGACTCTTTTTGCATATCGCACAGAAACTGGCCCCGCACATATGTAAATCCATTTTAACCACATCGATACTGGGCACTTTCGCCCCCCTTCCTTCCCAGACCAATTTTCAGCTTTCAGCGCTCTCACATTTTCACTGACAATTGCGCGGTCATGCTACGCTGTACCCAAATTCAATTTTTATAATTTTGTTCGCACAAATAGAGCTTTCTTTTGGTGGTATTTATTCTTAACTCCGTTTTTTTATTTTTTGTGATATAAGCGAAAAAAGAGCAGAAATTTGGAAAAAAAACCTTTTCTTTATTCTATTTTAAAAAAAATCCAATAAAATCAAATTTTGTAATAAATTTAAGCCAAAATGTATTCTGCTACATGTTTTTGGTAAAAAAAAAATCCCCTTAAGTGTATAAATAATTGGTTTGTGTGATCACGGACATATGTACGCAAATGATCATGTACAGATGTGCGCAGATGATCACGGACATATGTGTGCAAATGATCATTGGGACATGTAATATTACTATTATATATGTGGGGGACATGTGTTTTGGGGATCATTACTATGTGGGGACATGTGTTTTGGGGGACATTGTGTGTTTACTGTGTGGTGTGTTTACACTAGACTGGTGATCAGTGAGTAAAAAGCTGTAAAAAACAGCTCATACTCACTGATCACTAGCCGGCTGCAGAGATCCGCTCTCCTCTCCCCAGCGACCACTTTCGTGTGAGGAGAGCCGATCGCCTAGCAACCGGCTGTTTGTTTACATCACATGATGGCCTTGATTGGACACGGCCGTCATGTGATCAGGAGGGTCAATCACAGAGCCCTCCTGCCGATCTAAGATGCGCCGTATCCGGGTGACACAAGCGCATCGGGATCGCGCCGATGCGCGGGAACGCGTGCGAGCCCGCTCCTTCTGAGGGACGTTCCTGAACGTCCACTCAGAAGGAGAGAGAGCCCACCCGGCTGTTTGTGTAGTGGCCAGGTGGGAAATGGTTAAAAGCGGCAGTTACAGTCTGCTGACATGAAGGTATCAGTTGTACTATCGAAGAATTTGTGTAAGCAATGCTATTATTTAAGTCCTTTTTTAAGTTTTTCTTAGTTTTTTGAGTTTTATGTTTAATTTTAATATTTAATTTGATTGAAATGATACATCACTTTTCACAGCTATTTTCAAAGAATGTTGAATAATCCTCATAGGAATCCCGGCCCATTTGGGGTGAACCCCAGGCAGACCTAAACCACCATTCAACCTAGTTTTGCATTTATTTATTTTTCTACATTATTATTATTATTATTATTATTATTATTATTATTATTATTATTATTATTATGTTTATTTTATTTATTTTTTCATATAACATACCTAACCAGAGGGTTAGCTTGTCTGATATTCGCATTCAGTAGAGTTCATGTGACTTCAAGGGATTGTAAAGTCAGAAGGTTTTATTTTTTTTTTTTTATTTTTTTATCTTGATGCATTCTATGGATTAAGAGAAACAACCTTCTTTGTGTAGCAGCCCCCCTTGGCCCCCCTATTATTTACCTGAGCCCCATCTCTGTCCAGCGATATCCAGTGTCTCGGCTGTCTGGGAATCTCCTTCCTGATTGGTTGAGACACAGCAGCGAGAGCAAATGGCACCGCTGCTGTATCAGTCAAAGTCAGTTAGCCAATCAGGAGAGAGAGGGATTGGGCCGAACCGCAGCTCTGTGTCTGAATGGATACAGGAAGCTGCAGCTCGGCTCGGGTGCCCCCATAGCACGCTGCTTGCTATGGGGGCATTCAACAGGAAGGAGGGGCCAGGAGTACAGAAAAGGGACCCGAGAAGAAGAGGATCCAGGCTGCTCTCTGCAAATCCACTGTATAGAGCAGGTAAGTTATTTTTATAGAAGAAAGAAAATAAGACTTTACAATCACTTTAAGGCGTTGGGTTGTTTGAGAAGCAGTGGTGGATGTGTTTCAGCCCTTTTATACCTAACTATTCTTTATTGTTGCCCTATTTACATAGCTTTAAGTTACCCTTTAAGCATAGCTGCACCTTTTAAACAGCATATACAGACAATAAGCAAAAACAAATCAGTGGAATGCCAATGATATTTGAAAAACTCTCCAGCTTCCCCACCATAGAAAGATGCAAGATAACTGTTCTACTAGTTTGTAATCCAGACACTGTTGTAGTGTATCAGGTCAGTTCACACCACACTTTATCTGGTAATCTGAGGATCCCCACTAGGGATGCAGAGAGGAAATCCCCAGCACACCCTCTGCAGCACTTGTTTTCCTATTTCCCATACAGAACATTTCTTGGAAAAAAACAAAATGCCTGAAGTTAGTCCCAACCATCAATCTGATTATTATCCTGTTTGGAAGATTAAATATGATTGGTATTAGGGGAAGTGGAACCAGGAGTTACTAAGCACAGTCTTCAGGACGTACAAGCTGTATTATTGCTGAATGCACTCCATTACAGAAAACGTAGATTAAAGCAAACCTTTACTTTGCCCAGAGCAGGCAAAGTAAAGTCGCACTACATAGAAGGCTCCAAAAGGTGCCTACTGGTTCCTTTCCTTCGCTACCTATGCTCACGGCAACACATAACTTCACTCCAAGATCTTCCTGTATCAGTGACTCAAGGAAGAAGAGTCTGCAGGATTACTTCACATAGACTTCTGGGGCAATTCTAACAGAGGTGCTGCTTTTGGTTGCGTGTCTACCTCCTCCAGTGCTGGAAGACCTGCTGTGGTAGGATGCACATATATGAGGGCATGGTACTGCTGATTATATTGTGCTCTAGCCAACCTAGACACTAGGCACCTGCTTTAATGTCCATTACCATGGATGGTCAAATCTGTATCCACGTTGGCCAAAGTATTCAGTACCCTAATCGGTGGCCCTTTGATTGCCCTCAACTGTCCCTTTTGGCCTAATTCCACTGAGGGCAACAATGGGGCACTATTCCTTCCACTGACGGCAAGGATTGGGCACTATTCCTTCCACTGACGGCAACCATGAGGTGCTGTCTGAAGGACCAGGAACTGGTTTGTTTAGAAAATCTGAAGGCCGCTGGTTTAACACCTAGATTTCGCACAACTGGTGTTTTCCATTTCATTCTGATATATGAAACTAGGAATGTGATTGTGGGCAGATACTTCCTGGGTCCAGATGTGTGGATAGGCAGCATAAGCCAGGCCTGTGGTACTAAAGATTATAAGAGCTGACAGACTGCCCGTTACTTCACTGTTTGTTTTGGAAAGAGTGGTGGGGGTCTTAGGACCCCTGTCAGTTTTTTTTCAACCCACGTCAGTTTTTTTTAATTTTTTTTATGAGTATTAAAATGGGCATAAAGTAACAACATGAGTGTTAAGTGTTGACAAGGACATGCACCTATTTTGTACATATTCAGTGAAGGAAAAGGAATAGGTGTCTGCAATAAATCATACACAGAAGGAATGTATTACACAGTTGCACTGTTGACCTGTTGGGGGTACTCAGGGACTGATATTGGGAACCACTGCCTTAGACATAACAGATTACAAATGAGTCGATGACACTTCAGTTTGAGTATGTCAGGAACCTAAATTCGCAAGGACCCCTATTCAAAATCAAGTAGTTGCTGGGTCTAATAGACAGCATTAGACGATTCTGCCTGCCACAAACCCTAAAAGTTCTGAAATTTTCTTGTGCAACCTCTCTGGTTCTACCCTGGTCAGGGTTTAAATGCAGTCCTTGTACCTACTAGGATCATTCACCTTCTCTATGTATAGTGTTTACCACTGTCACTAGGACTGAGAGTAAGGCCCCATACACACTATTCGATTTTCTTCAGATTTTTGTCTTCAGGTTTACCAAAACCATATAATATGAGGTCAAACCTTAGAGAGTTTCAGGCAGGCCTTTGCACTACATGGTTTTGGTAAATCTGAAGACCTAAATCTGCAGAAAATCTAATAGTGTGTATGGGGTCTTAGGGAAGAGCCACAATTTGTAGAGTTGCCAAAACAGAATTGGGCTTTATACATTACTGGCACTGATCCACTTGTCAAATATGGTTACCCCTTGCTGGCCACTGCAGTTCCTCCTGCTGACCTATTGTCACAGCAGGACACAATCGTGATGTAAGGGTCTACCACAGGAGCCAGTGAGGGGGCACATACTTCTTACATAACCCGATGTATGGAATCCAATCAGCCTTTGGAGTTCTGCTACAGAGTGAAGTAGAGACTTTTTTTTTTTTTTTGACCCCTGTAACTTTACAAATAATAAAAGTTACCCCAAAAGAATTATAATCTGACTACGGTATTTACAGTAAGAGCACAGTGTCATCCTCAGAGCTAAATTTGTTGCATACTTGAGCAAGTCGGCCTCAGTTGCATGGACTTTTCTGACATCCATTATGTGTAAGGCTGGGTTCACTCTAGAGTGGCTCACAGTAGGGGTCCAGTGCATCTCCATTCACCAGTTCAGGTCCGATTTCAACCCACATTTTTTGGCTGAATTCGGACCTGAAACAGACCAAAAGACACACAGGACTCCTGTGCAATTTGCACTGGAACCACTGCGGAGATGTGTGAACCGGCTCCATAGAGAGCCAGTCACAATCTACTGCTATGTGAATTGGATGCGGTGAAATCCACATCCAATTCGCAGTAGTGTGAACCCAGCCTAAAGGTTAGCTTGTTGCCTAAAAAAAACATTCCCAAAATGCTGTCTACTCCACCATGATACAGGTCCAAAATGCCATATTCCATAGCAAAATGCAGATATGTTAATATAATTTTTCATTTTTATAGCCATGTCTGAAGTGATTTTGATGTTTTTTCTAGGAGTTTCCTTTCGCAGGACAAATTCCTGATGTCCTATCATTTTCAGCAGTCCTTCACACAAGACAAACATGGCCCCTGTGGTGAATCAGTACAGCAATGTTCCTGTACAGCTTAACCCTGTATCTGAACAAGCAACGAAGTGACAATCCAACTTTCCAGAACAATTTTTAAGATAACACGTCTAGCATGTTCCTCATCCATGAAAATCTGTCCCATTTTTACAGCTCCGAGGCTAAACACAACAATTATTGTTTCATATCCTGAGGCCAATGCATATTCTTCTTCTCCATAACAAAATGGAAGGAAATGGCCTGCAACTATTTGCAGTTAATTAAACCATGCCAGGAGCCGTCCTGAACACTGTAAATGCTGGCTGCCAGCGGTGCTTACCAAGGAATGTTTATTCCATTACCCCCTATTACAGCATTTCAGCATAATGGATGTACACCGTGCAAGAATGCAGCCACACTCCGAGCAAACAAGGACTTTTCCACACCACAGAGGAGGGGGGGTAAACCTTCCAGAAAGTTAATTTCTGTTATGGATAGTTTTACATTGGTCCACCTTGCATCTACCATACCTGTGGGATCCCTCTAGAAGCTGCACTGAAGTAGATATCGCTACTCGAGTAATCTACACTAGCTTCCAGGTCCTGTGCCAGTGCATTGAACACACAACCTGCCTGCCGGATTCACTAGAATAATCGTTAGAGACTGATATAACCGCTAGCCATAATCACTGTCTTCTATCGGCAGACAGCAGGGAAGATTCAACTGTCAGCACTGTCTGTGTTGATGGCAGAATTGTGCAAATTTCTTTCCTGGCTCAGAACTCGCATTGTCCGCAACTGTGACCTCTCCGTTAGGCCCTGTACCGTTTTCAAGCAATTTTAAAGCCCCTTTTTGTGCCTTTTTATTTGATTTTTTTTATTTTTTTTTCTTGTTTTTAGGAGCATTGTAGATCATAAATGAGCCTCATAGACTTTTTAAATATGAGGGCGCCTGAAAAGCGAATAATGCTTTTTGCAAGGGCTTTTTCTTTTAAGGATCTCCCAGTAAAGTTTGTAGGGCCAAAATGCACATTTCTGCCTGGGAAAAAAAGGTCATGTACTTTTACAAGAGACGAACATCAAGCTACAAGTGACGTAATGCTCAAATGTGAACAAGGACCATTGAAAACTATGGGATTCTTCTAGTTGAGCTTTGTCATGCATCAGAATGCGCTTGGACCCCTTTCACACTGGGGTCCGCAGTAAAGTGCTGCTCGTTTTAGCAGCGCTTTTTGGCCACTAGTGGGGAGCTTTTAACCCCAAAAAAGGGGTTAATTACTCCTGTGTTCAGCGCATCCGAAGTGCTGCCCATACATTGTAAGGGGCAGGGGCGTTTTGGGAGTGCTGTATACAAACCAAAGATGCTGCTTACAGGTCTTTTACTAATGTCCCACTAGCGCACCGCCCAGGTATGAAAGCACCTATTGCAATGAATGGGAGGCAGTTTTCAGGTGCTTTACAGGTACTATTTCTAGCGCTAAAATCAGTGTGAAAGGGGTATTAGGTGTGAATGGGCTCTTGCAAACCACTTGGTTAAAAGGTTCTGTCTCTTCCATGAAGTTAACATACACAATAATGCCATGCTGATTATAAATGTGGACTGTAGTAATTGTTCCAAGAGTAGCAATCTCAGAGCAGCAGACCCCAAGATTGCGACACATAGCTGTGAAGGTAGTATGTCATGTCTCACAGATGTATAGCACCAACATAGGCGGCAGGGGTGTTAGTGCTCCAGGGGGATCACCACTGTAGGTCACTTTTCATCTAGAGGTTTAGGAACAGGAACTTGCCAAATAAGTCATTAGACACCTTTTGATGTCCTAATGAATGACCTCCAGCCTATTATAAATCTTTATTGTCTCTTTTAATCTCTGAAAGTTGCAGAATCTATGATCTTTATCTGAGAGAGCGCAGCGTACAATTGGGTTGTGTGTCAGCCTGCTCACTCTATTTATCATTCTATTGACTTGAGTCATCTTAGCGTATCATTACAAGACGGGGCTCTTTTATGTTCCCTTCATTTCATCTTTTTCTTTTGATGAACAATCGGGATTTCTTCTGTTCTAAGGACCCAGACCTCAGCAAATCCAAGCAAGCACAGACCAGGACAAAAATGGGACCCCCTGTTAAGTATTTATTTAAAATGTTTATATTGCATTGACCCATTTGTAGTGCTCTGAGTATGTGGGACCATTCCAGAAAGAGTTTACATGTGCTGCCCCGAAAGGCAGGACTTTCAAATGTCTTTTGAAGACTTGATTTTTTTTTTTTTTTTGCCACAAATTTTTAGAAAATGTGGAAAGAAAATGCACAAAGTTGTCAGTTTTGTAAGATATTTTTCACACACAGCATAGGCATACATATATTTTCACCTCAAAACACTCACTCCTACTCCTCTTGATATATAATATTACCTTAACCACATCCATCACAGTACAGTGTGACCATAGTGACACTGCACTACTCTAATGACAGTGATCAGTTTTAGATCCCTGGTGTGTGTGTGTGTGTGTGTGTATGTGTGTATATATATATTATCGGCGTATAACACACACTTTTTTTTCCCCCTTTTAAAATCGTGGGAAAGTCGTGGGTGCGTGTTATACGCCGATTCCCCCCCAAAAAATGTGACAAAAAAATCGAACAGCGCCGCCAAAAAAGACCGAGCCGACTGCTCGGCTCCGCCCGAAACAGCAGGGAGGCGGGACTGCGAGTGGAGCCGAACAGTCGGCTCGGTCTTTTTCGTAGGCCATCAGTCTTTTTCGTCAGCGCTCACTTGGTCTGTCTCGGCGGCGGGAAATTTAAACGTGGGCATGCTGCAAATGGCGCTGGGCAAGGCTGCAAATGGCGCTGGGCAAGCTGCAAATGACGCTTAAATTTATTTATTTTTTTTTCTTCCCTAAACTTCCCTCCTAAAACTTTTTTTTTTTTTTTTTTTAAAATGCCCTCCTAAACTTGGGGTGCGTGTTATACGCCGATAAATGCGGTGTGTGTATTATATAATATATATCTCTCAATTACAGTGTACCCCGATCCTTGATCATCGGTTTCCGGTGAACACAGCAATCACAAACTGCATCAGTGTGCAGCCTGGGGGCTCTGCACGAGCACCCACAATGGGAGGAGATACGGGTAGGTTCTCCTGAACTAACAAGGAGGCTTCATTCGGCTGTATATGTATTAATCTTGCAAACATTCAGCTTACATAAACATATTTTACATATATACAAGATAATAAATTTAATAAATGCACATATGTGCATACAGAACAAAAATAAGCTTGCTTAAGCCGAAAAAGAAGGGGAAAAAAAAAGGCAGTTAAAATTAAAATAAATGCATCAAATTATATACAAGCACGATATACATGGCTGCATTCATACAGATGTTTAACCATGCTGCAAATCGCAACGTCAAGAATCCATTGACAGCTGTGTGCAGATAGCTGCAAAAGGTCATGAATAGCTATGGCAGATGACAGCCTATTATTGTACTTTATAGGCTCAGCAGCCACAGCTATTCGCACACAGCTGTCAATCCCAGCCGCAGGAGTCATTAGATTTTTGTCGCTGGGATTGGCAGCATGATTAAACACCAGCGTGAATGCAACCTTAATCCTGTACATAGCAAATGTTGTGCCTATGCACTAGTTGTGGTGTGTTTTTATCCAGTAAGCTTTTTACATGGCTTCCTACATTGAAGGTGTGATAGTCTAGTTCAGTGGTGGCGAACCTTGGCACCCCAGATGTTTTGGAACTACATTTCCCATGATGCTCAACTATACTGCAGAGTACATGAGCATTATGGGAAATGTAGTTTTAAAACATCTGGGGTGCCAAGGTTCGCCATCACTGGGTCTAGTCTATGTTGCTGCAAAGGTTCATGACATTTCTGTATTGTCCTGTGCTTACACTACGGCACGTGTTTGTGCAAAAAAATGTCACACGTTGCTAATTTAGACCTCATGCACATGGGCAAATCTATCTCCACCACAGCTTAGAACTCAGCCAGCAGATTTGTGTTCTGGTGAGGCTACACATTTTTTTCAGTTTGCAATCACAACTTCATGAAGGGTTTTTCATATACTGTATATTTAAAAAATCTAGATACATGTGTGCCATATGTAGAATATGCACATGTGATAACTAAGCCAAATAAATTGATCAACTAAATTCCTTAACTTTACATTGAGCTGCACAAGCTATAGGTTCTTTGTCCTTTAAAGTAGAATTCCAGGCAAAACCTAGCTATTCCTAAAAATGTCTGTCCTCACACCCTCTTAACACCTATTTTGACTAACCTGTGAAGAAAGATCTGTATACTTAGCTATTTTCAGGCTGTTCTGCTACGGTCACGTGATGTGGTTCCCCTGTGTCAGCCTTAAGCGGCTTCAGGGGAAAGGAGGAAGCATTGACAATGGATGGCCAGTAGTAAGCTGGGAGATGTCACTGCTCCTAGGCATTACCAGCTGTGTTCAAGTGCTTTCTCTTCTTCCCTGCAGCTGGTGCTGGCTAACATGGAGATCACATGACCGGATTGGAGCTGTCTAAAAATGGGTAAGTATGCAGATCTTTGTTGAATAGTTGTTTAGGAGGTGGGAGGGAGCATTTTTAAGGCTACTTAGATTTTTCCTTGAATTCTACTTTAGGCCTCATGATGGTTTGGTCTTAAAGCAGATCTAAATTCTGCAATACTTCTGTTTAAACGGTCCAACGCCTGCAAGGTCCTTGATTGCCATCTTCTCCCCAACTTCTTTCGAGTGCCAGTCTTTGGCCATTTTTTCATGGACAACACGTCCATTGCATATCTCTTCTGCAATAAAGAGCCTGCCCGCTCACGTTTTCTTTTTTAAATTTGAGACCTGCTTGTTGAATCATACCTGTGTAACTTTTTTGAAGTTAGTCAGAGGCTCTTAGGTTTATTCAGGTTATGACCTTATGTTTGTCCCGATATGACCTAGACCTTTCTCTAGTTTTGGTCTCCTGCCTTTCTTTTATATCACTGTGTTAAGAGGTCCTTAAACCTGGGTTCACTGGTATATCTGTAATATTGGTCAGCCCTGTGAAAGGTGAGCCCTCCAGGCTTTTGTCTCTATAATTTGGTAAATTCTTGCTAATCCTCTTATGCCCCGTACACACGGTCGGCTATTCCAACGAAAAATGTCCGATCGGACCATGTTGTCGGAAAATCCGCCCATGTGTGGGCTCCATCGGACTTTCTTCGTCGGAAAAAATTTGAGATCCTGCTCTCAAATTTTCCGACAACAAAATTCGATCACACTTTTTTTGAACGTGTGTAGAGAATTCCGATGGACAAAGTGCCATGCATGCTCAGATCCAATTACGAGACCAAAGCTATTGGCTACTAGCCTCTACGTAGTTCCGTCGTACGCAACGAACGTCACCACGTTCAGAATGATCGGATTTTCCGACAACTTTGTCCGAGCGTGTGTATGCACCAGTGTCGGACAAAATCCGTCTGAAAAAATCTGACGGATTTTGTGGTCAGAATTTCCGACCGTGTGTACGGGGGCTTAGACTTGCCAGTATCTCTGCTTCCAGTAGTCTTCCAGGACAGCTGGATTCCTTTCCTTTTGGGTTATGTTTTTTTCTTTTTTTCTGTTGTATACATTTATTTATTTTTATCAGATTACGCCCCATTTTTACTAATCCATTTAGCAGGACTTTCCTTGAAGTGTTTTAGGTGATACATTTTCTGTTCCGGTTGAAGGAGGTGTCTATCCCACATGAGTCCTGGAAACCAAGTTAAGCCTACACTCACAGGTTTATTTTGTTTAACTCAGCGGGCTGAACGAAAAAAAACTGAAGAGCTAGGGAGAAACCACTGTACTAACAATCCCATGTTAGTGCAGCAATCTCCCCTGCTGAGCTATTGTGTTCTGACAGGGGGCCATTGTCTGAGAGTGCTGATTGGGTGCTGATCTTTTTGGTCATGCCCCTTCAACAGAAGCTGGTCGAATGGCTGGTTTCTGTCGGACCGGGCTGCTGTACACACAGCCTGAATGTCTGTTTCTTTAGAATTGGCCAATGCTGCCTGATATTTGTCCTGTGTGTACGGCCCTTTACTAGTAGGTCTAACTCTGTTTTTGAGGAGAGAGAGAGAGAAGAGTTTGTTGGACTGATGCAGTAATTTTCAGATACAGTTCTATATATTTGGACAAAGGCTCAATTTTTTAGTTTTTTTTAGGTATTTACCAAAACATATTCAAGCTATAGTTGAATATAGGCTGAAAGTGCACACTCTCAGGTTTAATTTGAGGGTATGTACATCCAAATCGGAGGAAGGGTTTAGGAATTACAGCTCTTAAGAATCGCAATCCACCTTTTTCAAGGGACCAAAAGTAATTGGACAATTGAATCAAAAGCTTTTTCATGGCCAGGTGTGGGCTACTGCTTCCTTATTTCTTCATCAATTAGGAAGGTAAAAGGTCTGGAGTTGCTTCTAAGTGTGGAATTTGCATTTGGAATCTATTGCTGTAAATGTACATGATGCGTTCAAAGGAGCTGTCCATGCAAGTGAAACAGGCCAATATAAGGCTTTAATGATGAAACAAAAACCATCAGAGAGATAGCAGCAAAAATAGGAGTGACCACATCAACAGTGGTACATTCTGAGGAAAGAAGAACGCACTGGTGAGCTCAGCAACATAAAAAAGCCTGGATGTCCCTGGAAGACAACAGTGGTGGATGATCGCAGGATCCTCTCTATGGTAAAGAAAAAAACATTCTCAACATCCAGACAAGTGAAGGACACTCACCAGGAGGTGGGAGTAATATTGTCAAAGTCTACAATCAAGAGAAGAATTCACAAGAGCAAATCCAGCGGGTTCACTACAATGTGCAGACCATTCATAAGCCTGAAGAATAGAAAAGCCAGATTAGACTTTGCCAAAAAAAAATCTAAAAAAGACAGACCAGTTCTGGAAAAGCATTCTTTGGATGGATGAAACTAAGATTACCACTTACCCGCTGGGCACTTAAACCCCCTTCCTAACCAGACCAATTTTCAGCTTTCGGTGCTCACACTTTGAATGACAATTACTCAGTCATGCAACACTGTACCCAAATGAATTTTTTGTCCTTTTTTTCACACAAATAGAGATTTCTTTTGGTGGTATTTAATCACCACTGGGTCTTTTATTTTTTGCGCTATAAATCAAAAAACTGAAAATTCGTTAAAAAAAAAAAATAAATAAAAATTCTTTGTTTCTATTAAAATTTATTGCAGAGTATTGGCAGATTATTGCACAGTGCTGGCAGAGTATTGTCAATGAGCAGCGCTGTGGGCACTACACTTCCAGCCCACAGCGCTGCTGTCATCTCTCCCCCTCTCCCCCTCTCCGCTTCTCCCCTCTCACTGTACCAATCGGTACAGAGGGGAGGGAGGAACCGGCGTCATGACATGAAGCCGGTTTGTTTACATGCGATCGCTCCATCATTTGACAGAGTGATCACGTGGTAAACGGCCACTATCGATACTTGTTCCTGAGCCCAGGGGGCACGCGGGAGCAAGGTTCTGGGAGGACGTCCCACGGATGTCCACCCAGAATAAGCCGACAGCGCTGTAGCCGTCTTTCGGCTATGGCCCGGTCGGCATGTGGTTAATCTGTACCAGAATGACGGGAAGAAAAAAGTGTGGAGAAGGCTTGAAACAGCTCATGATCCAAAGCATACATTGTATTCTGTAAAACATGGTGGAGCTTGCAGTGTGATGGCATGGCCATGCACTGCTTCCAGTGGCACTGGGTCAGGGGAGTTTATTAATGATGTGACAGAAGCAGTCGGATGAATTCTGCAGTGTTTAAAGATATGCTGTCAGCCCAGATTCAGCCAAATGCAGTAAAGTTTATTGGACGGCGCTTCACAGCAGAGATGGACAATGATCCAAAACACACTGCAAAAGCAACCCAGGAGCTTTTGAAGGAAAATAAGTGAAATATTCTGCATTGGCCAAGTCAATCACCTGATCTTAACCCAATTGAGCATGCATTTCACATGCTGAAGGCAAAACTAAAGGCGGAAAGACCCACAAACAAAGAGCAACTGAAGACAGCTACAGTTAGAGCCTGGAAAAGCATCAGAAAGGAGGAAACCCTATCTTTTTGGTAATGTCCATGGTAGAGCTGCACGATTCTGGCCAAAATGAGAATTGTGATAATTTTTTTTTTTTTGTTTAGAATAAAGATCACGATTCTCTCACGATTATCGCAGTGTAACATCTTTCACATTCTACAAAAACATTGGGCTAACTTTACTGTTTTTTTAGTTTTTTATTAATTAAAGTGTTTTTTCCCCAAATAATTGCATTTGAAAGACCGCTGCACAAATACAGTGTGACATAAAATATTGCAACAACCGCCATTTTATTCTCTAGGGTCTCTGCTAAAAAAAAATTGTGTGTATATATATATATATATATATATATATATATATATATATATATATATATATATATATATATATATATATATAATATATATATATATATATATATATATATATATATATATAATATGTATGTGTAATTTTCTAGCACAATATACAGATTTTAACTTGTAAGCAACAAATGTCAGAAAAAGGTTTAGTCTTTTAAGTGGTTAAACTTCCCTCATTTTACAGACCGAACTGCAGTGAAAATCACATGCGATCTCTATGCGATGCAATTTCAGCCATAAAGATCGTATGGCTGAATTTGCATCAAACTCGCACAGGACCCTTTTTTTTTTTTTTTTGTTCACACCCATGCGATCCGATTCCTGTCAGAGTTTGCATCTCGCACTGCACTCTTAGCAGTTCGCATAGGGCAGTGTGAACTGCCGCCGTGAAACATGCGATGTGGGAACCCGCAGTGGGTTTGCAGGGTTCACGCATTGCAGCAGTGTGACCGGGCCTTAGTATAATTTTTATTATTACAATTTGCTATGCAGGATATGCTACATGAGGACAAGGCGCTCTCTCTGTTTGTATTCACATATGCTATAAAGCTTCCCCGGCTTTGATGTGAGCTGCCATACCTCCAGTATAATGGAAAATTGGGGCTTGGAGATTGCCAGCACCCAAATTACTTACAATGACTTACTGACCTCTCCTAGTAGAGCTGCTACATATGTAATAGCTGACATTGAAACTACTGTATATGCCCTGCCCCTCCAGTGTTTCATTTATAATCTATTTGAGTAGTCTGTAAAAAAAAATTTAATTTTTGTATCCATATTTATTTCATCTTTTTGCTCATTGTTTTCCAAAATGATGTTTAGCAACAGCTCTTTGTGATTTTCTTTAGCCTGGCTTCTTGCTACTTGTGGTCTATTGGTAGTGGTATGAAGACATAAACGTTCATATTCTAGCTGAGCATATTGCCTTAGTATGGTTCTGTGTTCTCATCCAGCACAAGACGTCTTTGTGTCGCTCTGTCCTACAACTACACATCTGGAATGACGTTTTTCTGTCTTCACGGCACCTGGATTAAGTTGGATTGAATTTTTTTCTTGGTGCCTGTTTAATTTTTTCTCTGGGTTTATGTTTGCTGCTGATTGTTTTCATTTCTTAGCAAAAAATGGCAGTTAATGAACCCGACTTTTTATTACAGATGGGTTTTGTTTGTAATTGTATTCTTTGGAATGTGAAGTTTACAGTATAGGACGCACGCTATAATCTCGTTACAAATACAGGGATCTTGAGGGAACATCTAGTAATGGTTACAATTTAACAATAAGAGCACCAATAGAAGGGCCCTACTTGAATGTTCCTGTGTGTGCTTATCATTGCTGAGGACAGTACATGGGTTTTGGAGGACATTCATTTGACCACTATCTTTCCTTATTGTGCAGTCTCATAGGCACCAGTTTGAGTGTGCTAACCAATGCACTTTGTAGTCTAACAAACCTGGTCAGACAAGCCCACCTCTCTTAAAAGAGAAGTATGGCCAAAGCTTTTTTGGCCATATTTCTCTTGTGGGTCACAGAAGTGCACCTTTGCTGTCCGATGACCCAGAGTCATCTGAGAGTGGGTTATTGTCTGCTGTCAAAAGGAGAGAGCAGCGCCAATCTTAGTGCAGTATTAAGGGTTATGCCATGTTTATTATAGGTAATGCACTTAGGGTTGCCACTTTTTCTTCAAGCCAAACCCGAACACTTAAGCGGTACACAGTACATTTTTTTTGTTGTTTTTGTTTTAGTATACACTATGGGATTGGAACAGACCTGGGACACCTTTGGGCACTCCAAATAAAATAGTAATGTGGCACACATAGTGCCCACCTCACCCTCCTGTCAAGCCCTGTTCCGATCCATATTCCTGTCTGAGCAATGCGTCCAGGTTTCAGGTGGACTGAAACCCTGACACGTGATTCAAAACCCGGACTGTCCGGGTGAATCCTGGACAGGTGGCAACCCTAAATGCACTCACAGAAGATGGAAGATAACGGGCATGTAAAAGCAGGTAGCCATCGCCACATTATAGGTAATGCACTCACAGAAGATGGAAGATAACAGGCATGTAAAAGCAGGTAGCCATCGCCACACCTCCCCGCTTCCTCCCAGTGATATCTGAGCTGTACCTGCCTCCCTACCTCGGAGCTCCGGACACCACTGGTGCGACCAGGAAGATGGGATGCCCTGGACCATAGCTCTCCACCGGGATGCACTCGGCTAATGCGTGACCTGCTTTTACATGCCTGCTCTCTTCTATCTTGTGTGAGTGCATTACCTATAATAAACATGGTGTAACCCTTAATACTGTTTTGATCTACTTTCACAGAGCTGCTCTGCTACAGGCTGCCTATGTCAAGTTCCTTCCCTTTTGGGTCTCGCGTACACCAGGATTTGTTCATGGATGATGATCTTGTGGATGATTATTATTATTTTAAATATTGGACTCTAAACACACTAGAGTGGTATTAGTTATGTGCCCCTGTCACACACTGCTGCTGCTCCCTCCTCCTCAGCACTTACAAATCTCCCTCCTATTGCCTGCTGTCTGCTGACATAGCAGAACGACTAAGTGCCCCAGTAAGACGTTGCGTATAATGCAACGTGTTGGGTGGAGCTATTCGCTGATGTCATCATGCCCCGCGTGACCCCGGAAGTGCAGGTGATTTGTATTTTGTTTTGCCGGCAAACATTCTTTTATCCACATGAATTTTCATGCTGTGTGATTACCGATTTTTGGTTTTAACAATAAAGAAACCTTTTAAACGATAACACACTATGGGAGCCTCCTATTTTCTATACGCTCCGAGACATTTGATCCATTGAGATTTCCGGATGAGAGTTGGGTACTAGCTGGATTTTGCTGATGCCTGTCCCTGACTGCCAGTGAGCTCTGGAGACGAGGCTAACCATCTGACCCCGCAGAGGGCTATATCTGCAAGCGCTTACAACCTCGCTATTACAGGAGGTCCACATCTTCTGGTAAGAGTTCCCACTTAGAGTGATCATTAAACAGAGAATTTCTATTCCCTTCGTGACGGTGGAAAAGCTTTGGAATATTCACTTTTTCTGTAACTTTTTTTTCTACACTTTAGAACTTTTGTGTGTATTCAAGATTACACCTTTTTCACTACTAGAGACATGTATTTACTTGTATTAATATCATTACTCAATTTTATATTCATATAGATCACCTTTTAATATTCACTAGTAATCACCGAATCACCACTTTTATATACGATACGGCTTTTTTTCATTTTTATTTTCTGTTAACTACGATGATTTCTCATGGTTCTGTCGCTGCTGTTTGCATAGTTTGATCATCTAGCGCGGTATAGGTGTACCTTTTTTATATAGAACCACTCCAGGCTCTGGAAGGATCCCATCAATTTTGTTGAGATCTACCTGGCTGCCTGATAGCTGGCTCCGCCTCTCAACATGTGGCTGAGAGCCAGAGTTATATGTGCCTGCCCAGCGCTCCAGTAAGCACTGAAGGAGCAGAGTGGAGAGCGATGACTAACAGCGCTCTCCACTCTGAGTAGACCAAGAACTAAGCGATCAGTGGTCGCATAATAAATTTGTTCTCGGTCTTAAAGCTGATGTGGGACAGCAGCAGCATAGAGGTGAATATGTACAGTATGTTTTTTTTTTTTTTTTTTTTTGTAAACTCCAAACTTCTCCTTTTTTAATCAGCTTTAAAAATTGTGACTATGCTTGTGAAATGTGACTGTTACCCATGTATGACCACATAGATTATTTGAGCAGGAGAGTAGACACCACATTTTCACTAACACAAAAGTTATATTAAATATGAACTAAACCGTGAAAGCTATGCCAAGGCAAGCGGAGCAAAAAGAACTAGGTCTAGGGTTGCCACCGTTTTCATCAAGCCAAGCCCAAACAATTTAGAGGGGCATGTCCATTTTTTTTTTTTTTTTTTTTTGTGAACTATGGTGTAAAAGGGAACTCTGATGTACAGGGGTCAGAAGAGAGAGGGGAGGGGCCCAAACGGCAGTTCTATGTTGGAATGGATACACAGAGCTGCAGCTCAGCTCGGGTGCCCCCCACTCAACAGGAGGGAGGGGCCAAGGGTAGCAAAGAGGGACCCAAAAAGAGGAGGATCCAGGCTGCCCTGTGCAAATCCACTGCACAGAGGTGGTAAATATAACATGTTTGTTATTTTTAAAAAAAAAAAAAGACTTTGCAATCACTTTATGGTACTTACCCACTCGAAGGGGGGAGACTTCAGTCACAGACATTGAATGTTGGCTCACTCACCCAAAGATGGAGGCTCAGGCATTGGCATATTTAAGCATAATGTATCTGTCGGCTGCCGGGCTTCAAATTTCCCACCCACACATCCCCATCCCTTTACTGAGGCACAGTACGGCTGGTGATTGGAGTTAGGGTGGGCAGACACAGAGGGGTAGGGCCGAGAGAGAGAGAGGAGCAGATTGAGCCCTGTCATCTATCCCACCCGTGCACAAATGGGGGAACTGTGCTGGCTCTGGACAGTGTGAGAGAGAGAGAGAGAGTGTCAGACACTTGGCTTTGACAACTGCAGCCAGCCCTCTGGACGGTTGGCAACCCTGGTGATTGGGTGTGCCTAGGCACTCAGTGGTTGTGATACTCAGGGGAGCCACGGTCCAGTCTGAATAATCGACTTGGGTTTCAGGTGGTCTAAAACCCGGACTGTCAGGATGAATCCCAGAATGGTGGCAACCCTACACAAGTCCCTATTATCGTCTGTGGTCTCTCTGCAGCTGATCTTTTCTTCATTATTGATTCACCATTTAAATGTTCCACACCCTTTCTCTATGCGGAGGAGACCATCTTGGTAGAGGAGCAGAGCTTTGCTTCCTGGTGTTTGGAGTGGAACCACTAATGCCTGGTGATGTGATGACTGGTGGGGTTATGTCCAAGAGAGGAACATATCCACAGTGGGTAGTACTGTAGTAATATCACTGAATCTAATTTCAAACCTTGTGAGGCTAACAATAACATGCACAGCTCCTTATTTTAACACATCAAATAGCAAGCTACGGTACAAGTCCACATGCACACTGTATTCTTTGAGAGACCTTTCTCCTTACAGTAGAAAAAATGCCATAAATGCAGTTATGCACATGCGTACTTGGCTAAAAGTGACCCTGTGCTGACAGTGTCATACTAATGCCGCGTACACACGATCGGAAATGCCGCCAGCAAAACTCAGATGAGAGCTTTTTGTTGGTAAATGTGACCGTGTGTAGGCTCCATCGGTCTTTGCTGGCGGAATTCCAGCAAGCAAAAGATTGAGAGCATGTTCTCTATTTTTCGGTTGGGAAAAGTTCCTATTCGAAAATGTGATAGTCTGTGTATGCAATTTGGACACGCAAAAAATCACGCATGCTCGGAAGCATTTGAACTTAATTTTCTCGGCTTGTCGTAGTGTTGTACGTCACCGCGTTCTTGACGGTCGAAAGTTCAGAGATCTTTTGTGTGGCCATGTGTATGCAAGACAATCGTCAGCGGAATTCCGTCGGAAAAACCATCCAAGATTTTTCGGATAGAAATTCCGCTCGTCTGTACGTGGCATTAGGCTTACCTGATCCTAGGAAAACTCTACAGGCTTTTAGGTAATTAAACTATATATTAGTGGGTAGCTAGCGAAATGCTGGCCATATATATGACCATTTCAATCAATTTAAACCAACTTCGTACACCAGGAGTTGTAAATGCTATTGAAAGTAATCACAGGAGTAATTCAAATTTGGTTGATTGTGAGGTTGAATCTGGGCTTTCTATCTATACAAGTAGAGTGATGGCTCCAGTATAGTCTATTGCAGTGATGGCGAACCTTTTTGTGCCAGAGTGCCCAAACTGAAATAAATACATTGGTTTTGTGTTGCAAAGTGCCAACACGGCAATTCGCGAGAGAGGGGGGCTGAGCGAAAGAGGGGTTGTGTGAGAGAGAGGGGGGGGTGTGAGAGAGAGAGAGAGGGAGAAAGAGGGGGGACAGCGAGAGTGAGGGGTGTGAGAGAGAGGCTGAGAGGGAGGGGGGCTGAGAGAGAGGGGTGTGAGAGATGGAACAGAGAGAGGGTGAGGGGCTGAGAGAGAGAGAGGGGTGTGAGAAATATGCTGAGAGGGGGGGAACAGAGAGGAGGGGGGCTGAGAGAGAGGGGTGTGAGAGATATGCTGAGAGGGGGGGAACAGAGAGAAGGAGGAGGGCTGAGAGAGAGGGGTGTGAGAGAGATTCTGAGAGAGAGGTGAGCTGAGAGAGAGAGAGATGGGGGACAGTGAGAGAGGGGTGTGAGAGAGGGGAAACCGATAAAGAGAAGGGGGACAGAGAGAGAGGGGTGCGAGAGAGATGCTGAGAGAGGGGTGAGCTGAGTGTGAGGGGGAAGAGAGAGGGGGACACAAAGGGGGGGCGGAAAAAGAGGGGGGGCTGAAAGAGAGGGAGGGGGGCTGAGAGGAGAGAGAGACCTCTAGCTCTGTCCTGGACCCTCTCGTGTGCCCACAGAGATGGCTCTGCGTGCCAGCTGTGGCACGCGTGCCATAGGTTCGCCATCACTGGTCTATTGAAAGAAGGGTTGAAGGAACATCGCGATCAAATATATTAGATGTTTGAGTTTTAGATCTTTTTTAATTTAATACATTTAATTCACTTTTTAATCTTTGATGCCTGTTCACTCTTTGCCATGCTTCTCCTACCCTTACATGGCAGACCAGTAACTTCACACTCCCTGGGATTTCAAATGGAAAGTACCCATGCAAAATGTATAGCTATTATCATCTGATTGTGGATGCATTAGAAAATATATACATATACAGCCCTGTATATTTGTAAATGTTTACCTGCAGTTTTTTTTTAGTCCTATTGCAGTTCACAGTACACGGAGACTGAATGTAATTGAATATAACACAGATGTTCATACTGGATTTTTATCCTGCTTAAAGTTCCCCTTTATGGTATCACACAACCTTTGCGGATTCAGAACACCCAGCCACCACTGTGTTATCATACTGGGCTTCCTCTATACAGGGGTAGGGAGGCTCTGACCAGTATGTGAAATTCTACAAATGAGATCTTACTAGAGTGAGTCATTTTTGCATGCACAAATGTCTCCTGCAAATGTATATAAATTTCAAAATGACATTCTAGAAAACCTGCCCTAGTCACACGGCGTAAAGAGACCTCACAAAGTGGCAAAGCATACTTGCCCACTGCCCTAATACTTTTGCCCAAACTTATATAAAATTCTAATTTCTAAACATGTAGCAAACATTGACAGTGCCTCTCCATCCCACAATGCAGTGCTCAGTGCCTGAATGACCTGTTGCCAGATCCAAGAACTAACACATGAGGGGTGTAGTCATTGTTTGCATAGGGTTCATGTGGGGATTGGAATGATGCTTGCTTTACAGCAGCAAAGGCAGTTTGATTTGTATGACCCAGTGACAATATTTCTCTAGTTTGCATTGAAGTTGACAGTCTATAAAGTGATAACAAGGTAGATGTAATTCTACATGTGGATTTTATTGGCAGGAGATGCCACCGTGGTGTACACTGATGGTTGCTGCTCACGAAATGGGAGATTGAGATCACGAGCTGGAATTGGTGTTTACTGGGGACCAAACCACCCTCTGTAAGTAGATTAGCAATTGTTGTTTATCCATAAATATATAATGGAGTGAATAGGTGTTTTTTTTATTTATTTTTTATTGGGGGGGGGGTTATGATTAAAGCTGAAGTTAATTTGTGTGGATTTAGGGAGTGGGTAAGGGGAGGTAAAGGTGGTATGGTGGAACAGTGCAATAGAGAGTAAGCAGAAGCCACTGCCTGGCGGCTAGGTTATGATTCAAATAAGAGCTGCTCCTTCCTCAGAACAGATGAGCATATTCCACAGCCTCCAAACTTCAGAATATTTTTTTTTTTGTGTTGTGAGGATTAATTCCTCCATTTTATTCATGTCAACTTTTTGAAGCCACTGACTGATGGTCGGTGGTTGTGTGCTTTTCCAAAAAAGAGGGACACAAGATTTGGCAGCGTTCAGGAGGTGACAAGCAATCAGCTTTTTGTAAATTTTTGCCATAATGCCTGAGACATGTAGTGAGAAAAAGGCTGGATCAACATGGACCTCACAATTGGGGAACTTTTGAATAATTCTCTGCACTTCTTTCCAAAAGTATTCAAGCCTGGCGCAGGACCAAAAGATGTGGCGTAGCATTCCTCCTGGCATCTCCGTTTGTAGATGCTATAACTTTTGTGTAAACCAATCAATATACGCTTATTAGCAGAATACACATTGGTCTAAATTTGTGAAGAAATTCTTGATGCCCATGATCCTAAAGAGAGGTACATCTTCAAGTCACCAATTGTGACATAGACTAAGGAGTATACTAATAATTGGGAATACCTTGTTAAATATAGCAACGTGTACAGAGACCCTGTGTTTTCAGATAACATTAAAAGGAAATGTATAGAAGAGTTAACTGGCAGTACCCTTAATAATCCTTGCACATCTCTGTCCAACAAGAGTAAGGTAAAAATGTACATTTACATCATTGTTTTGAATATTTAGCAGATATTAGTGCATTCTACAACTCCTGTAATACTGCGGTGAAAGAAGTAATAGTGTACAATTTGTACATTGATTAATTATTTTATGTCGTTTTTATTCACCCTTCCTGAAGGAAGATTTTAATGCTTGGAAGTAAAAACTGATGCATGACTTTACTTGTATAGGTCCTACAGACACCCTGAAGGTTATTTACAGGGGCATTGTGCACATAAAAGTGGAAGAGCTCCCCAATACAATACACCTGGTCACCAACGTTTGTTGGTATAAAAATGTTTTTCCCTTTTATGAAAGCTAGATTTTATGCCAGTTGGCATAACCCGCGAGCCATGATGAATCGGTATCCGCAATGAACTGATCTGAATGGGGGTTGCCAAAATGTTAAACACTGCCTTTGTTCCACTAAAAATGTATTCTAATATGTTTCCAAAATTATCACACTGCCAGACTGAGAATAAAAAGGGACGTACTAAACTGGCTTACCTCTACATAGTCTATCACCTCTGCAATCCATCATGAATGCTGCTGCCAGACTCCTCCACCTTACCAATCGCTTTGTGTCTGCCACTCCTCTCTGTCAATCCCTCCACTGGCTTCCACTCGGCCAAAGAATTAAATTCAAAATACTAACAACTACATACAAAGCCATCCACAATTTCGCCCCCAGCTACATCGCTAGCTTAGGCTCTAAATACCAACCTACTCGTTCTCTTCGTTCCTCTCAAGACCTCCTGCTCTCTAGCTCCCTCGTCACCTCCTCCCATGCTCGCCTCCAGGACTTTTACAGAGCCTCTCCAATCCTTTGGAATGCCTTACCCCAATCTGTCCACTTATCTCCTACTTTATTAGCTTTTAGACGATCCCTGAAAACCCTTCTCTTCAGAGAAGCATATCCTACCCACACCTAACAACAACAACAACAACAACAACAACAACAACCGTATTTTCATTTTCTCCATCAGCTCATCCCCCCACAGTATTACCTTTTGTTCCAATTGACCCTCCCTTCTAGATTGTAAGCTCCAACGAGCAAGGCCCTCTGATCCCTCCTGTATTGATTTGTATTGTAATTGTACTGTCTGCCCTCATGTTGTAAAGCGCTGCGCAAACTGTTGGCGCTATATAAATCCTGTATAATAATAATAATAATAACTGCATATTGGGATGATTGGATTATTGGCTGCAATACTGAGAACTCTGTTGTTTCTCAAAATATGATATCTTTCCTGCAGTGCTTGATAGTCATTCAATTTTAAGCATCTAAATTAACTTTCTTTGTGTGTGCCAGTGCTACCAGTGTACCTAAGAATTACCAGTGTTTCTTGTGTTAAATAGGAACGTGGCAGAAAGACTCATGGGAAGACAGACTAATCAGCGAGCAGAGATTCAGGTAGTTGATTTTTTTCTCTTTTTTTAATATATATTTTGCTGTGTGGATTTAGTTGAAGATGCATGTAAAGTTTTTACCTGTGTACATGTAATATAAGAAGCTATATTAACACATTTTAAGGCTGTCCTGACTTGCTTCACTTGGATGCAGTTACCTGTAACTTTAATTTTCTCTTGCCTATAAACATTTTCTGTGACTTGTTCTGCCTTGCTGTATGCTAAAGGAAAGGGTCAAACTAAGCACTAGGCCAATATGGTCTATCTTGCCATCAGTGGCTTTGGTACCTGCTTTACTGTAATGTACCCATTTTACTGGGTACATTAATTAACTGCCTATTTAATACTTTCTCTTCCATCACTGCTTACCACCATAAAGCAGACCCCCTTTCAAGCAGATGCAGGCACAGCTATCAGCAATATTACTGGCTGGCCAACATTGAAGAATGCAAATGCAGCATGCAGTGCAATGGGCCCATTACAGTGAGTCCGTTACAAAGTAGGGTTGCCACCTGTCCAGGATTCACCCAGACAGTCCAGGTTTTGAATAAGGTGTTCAGTCTGTCTGAAACCCAGACACATTATTCAGACTGGGCTTTTGCTCCCCAAGTAAACTAGATACTGGAGTCGCACACAAATCTGTTTCTGTCCGGGAGCTGCGGTTGGTTGTCTGAGGGCAAGTTTGGCATCACTGGGGGGTGGGACAATGATGTCAACAAGAGCAGTTTGGCCACACCCACGGTTTGCCACCACATGCATAGCTACTCTCCTTGGGACACCCAAAGATGTGCCAGGTCTTTTATAATTTTATAGTGTAGACCAGGGGTCTCCAAAGTACGGCCCGCGGGCCACATCCGGCCCGCTGGGACGTTTTTCCCGGCCCGCAGGTTGAGTCGCCGATCCGTGATCCGAACAGGCCACCCCGTTCGGATCGGCACACCCCGCGATCCGCGGAGCGCTCCGCGGCCTCGGCCTTAGGAAAGGCCGCGGCTTCGGCCTAGCTCCGGAGCGGCGGCGGCCATCTTTGTACACCCGGCGGCCTTAGGAAAGGCCGCGGCTTCGGCCTAGCTCCGGAGCGGCGGCCATCTTGGTACACCCGGCCACTGTTTACAATGTGATCGCTCCGTCAAATTTGACGGAGCGATCACTTGTAAACATACCCTGCATTACCCAGCCAATATACTGCATTAACCCTGCATATACTCTGCATTAACCCTGCATATACTCTGCATTAACCCTGCATATACTCTGCATTACCCAGCCAATACTCTGCGATACTCTGCATTACCCAGCCAATACTCTGCGATACTCTGCATTAACCCTGCATATACTCTGCATTACCCAGCCAATACTCTGCGATACTCTGCATTACCCAGCCAATACTCTGCGATACTCTGCATTACCCAGCCAATACTCTGCGATACTCTGCATTAACCCTGCATATACTCTGCATTACCCAGCCAATACTCTGCGATACTCTGCATTAACCCTGCATATACTCTGCATTACCCAGCCAATACTCTGCGATACTCTGCATTAACCCTGCATATACTCTGCGATACCCAGCCAATACTCTGCGATACTCTGCATTAACCCTGCATATACTCTGCGATACCCAGCCAATACTCTGCGATACTCTGCATTAACCCTGCATATACTCTGCGATACCCAGCCAATACTCTGCGATACTCTGCATTAACCCTGCGATACTCTGCATTAACCCTGCGATACCCAGCCAATACTCTGCGATACCCAGCCAATACTCTGCGATACCCAGCCAATACTCTGCGATACCCAGCCAATACTCTGCGATACCCAGCCAATACTACAGTGGGGAGAGGATGTGGATATTACAGTGGGGGAGATGACGTGGATATTACAGTGGGGGAGATGACGTGGATATTACAGTGGGGGAGATGACGTGGATATTACAGTGGGGGAGATGACGTGGATATTACAGTGGGGGAGATGACGTGGATATTACAGTGGGGACTATATGGTGGCGGAATTTTCACAGGTTTTTGCAAATTCAATTATTTGCTGATCCGAAAAATGATCCGATCCGTGACTCCTGATCCGAGGATCGATCCGATCCGTGAGTTTTTTGATCCATTGCACCCCTAGCCCTGATAGTATGCAGCACAGGTCCCGCAGCCCGACGGAGCATGTCCAACCCGGCGCCTCACTAGTTGTTGATAGGACCTACTGCGCCTCCCGGGTCCCGCCCCTCTGTTAGCATCAGTGTCCTTTACGGCTGTGCTTTTGGCTACAACGTGCCTGTGTAACAGCCGGGCGGGAGTCGGGAGGTGCAGCAGAACAGCGCTGAAGCCGGACACAGATGTAAGAGGGACACAGATGTGACTGTTGGAGGTGATGGGGACACAAATGTGCGGCGGGGGCTAGTTTGAGAGACACAAAAGTGAAAGGGGAGCTCTAAGGGGGACACAGTTTTGCAGGGGGCTCTAAGGGGGACACAATTGTGCTGGGGTCTCTGATTGGGGCATAAATGTGGAAGGGGGCTCTAAGGGGGACACAATTGTGCTGGGGTCTCTGATTGGGGCATAAATGTGGAAGGGGGCTCTAAGGGGGACACAATTGTGCAGGGGGCTGTGATGGGGGGCATAAATGTGGAAGGGGGGCACTAAGGGGGACATAATTGTGCAGGGGTCTCTGATGGGGACACAAATATGGAAGGGGGGCTCTGATGGGAATACAAATATGAAAGGGGGCTCTGATGGGGACACAAATATGTAAGGGGGCTCTGATGGGGACACAAATATGGAAGGGGGCTCTGATGGGGACACAAATATGGAAGGGGGCTCTGATGGGGACACAAATATGTAAGGGGGCTCTGATGGGGACACAAATATGGAAGGGGGCTCTGATGGGGACACAAATATGGAAGGGGGCGCTGATGGGGACACAAACGTGTCAGGGGGCTCTGATGGGAATACAAATATGCAGGGGTTCTTATTCAGGCACAAATATTCGGGGGGGCTCTAAGGGGGACACAAATATGCAGAGGGGGCTCTGATGAGGATACAAATGTATGGAGGCGTGTGTGTGTTGACAGTAACACAGATGCAAGACCCTGTGAACACTGGAATTTTAGCCCCAGTGCATGAGGTTACATCGTTTAGGTGCGCCATCAAGCTCTACTGCCGGCAGCCTGTCAAATTCTATTTTATTCTACTGCCGATTCATTAAAAAAAATAATTTATTTTTTCGGCCCGCGAATATGTGAAAAATGCACAATGTGGCCCCCGAAGTGAAAAGTTTGGAGACCCCTGGTGTAAACTATGGAAAAAATATTGGCCCTGTGCTGCTAAAGTGTTTAGGTTTGGCTTGAAGAAAAGGTGGCAAGCCTAATACAAATAAAATAATGATTTTGCGCTAATCCGCACCAAAGTGATGTGAATAAATATGATATCAAAAAATGATATGATATAAATAGTGCTAAAAAATATTTCTAAAGATATTTCATAAATATACAGTGATAAAAATAGATAATACAAACACACTGTGCCTTTAAATAAATTAAATGCAAAACTGCAGGTGCATCCAGTGCTAAAATGTGTGTAGATAAATATCAAAATAAATAAACATAAATAGATCATGAAACACACAGTAATAATTATCAATATCAAATAAATGAATAAATAAATACTGAAGAGTGAATTAAGAGGAATGAAATAAAGTCCATAGATTAAGTGCCTAGATTAAGTGCCTGATATCATATTTATTCACATCACTTTGGTGCGGATTAGCACAAAATCATTATTTTATTTATGGGATTGTGTTTACCTTTTAGATTTTGCTGCTTTTTTAGGATTTTATCCACATACAACATTTGAGTTGGCACCTTTGATATTTATTTATTTATTCACTGACTTTATTGTTTGAGTTAGTGCTCTTATCTAGTTCACCAACAGCGCGAAGATCACCCCTATCACTAAGCCTAATACAAAGTTATTTGAGACATGCTTTGGCAGAAAAACTGATTCACATCAGATGTGTATACACATCAGCATTACCAAAATACTTTTATTAAAATAAAGTGATTTGTAGGGTACAATTAGCTTAAAACGCACAAGCTCTGGTTAAAAGGGGCATTGTAGATGTCACATTTAGAGGCTCTATTGTCTGCAGTTAGACAGACCAAGTGTGCTTCTAGCTATCGATTGGTCAGCACACCAGAAAGTCAAACCGAGCCGTTGTACGTAATGACTAAATGAGCCTGCCCCATAAATAACCTTTGATTACATTAAAATGCATTGATAAACTGACATTGAAAAGTGATTTTGACATTCATGATAAACACATACATATTAGAGCTGCACGATTCTGGCTAAAATGAGAATCACAATTTTTTTACTTGGAATAAAGATCACGATTCTCGAGCTGTAACATCTTCTTTCACGTTATACAAAAAAAATTGGGCTAACTTTACTTTATTTGTTTTTTTTTTTATTCATTAAAGTGTATTTTTTCCAAAAAATAGCGTTTGAAAAAACGCTGAGCAAATACGGTGTGACGTAAAATATTGCAACAACCACCATTTTATTCTCTAAATAAAAATCAAAAAAAAAATATCATGTTTGGTTGTTTCCAATTAATTTTATAGCAGACCATAATGATTTTTACTTGTAAGCAACAAATGTCAGAAAAGTTTTGGTCTTCAAACACTTAAGCCCCGGACCATTTGGCTGGCCAAAGACCGGAGCACATTTTGCGATTCGGCACTGCGTCGCTTTAACTGACAATTGCGCGGTCGTGCGACGTGGCTCCCAAACAAAATTGATGTCCTTTTTTTTTACCACAAATAGAACTTTCTTTTGGTGGTACTTGATCACATCTGTGGTTTTTCATTTTTGCGCTATAAACAAAAATAGAGCGACAATTTTGAAAAAAACGCATTATTTTTTACCTTTTGCTATAATAAATATCCCCAAAAAATATGTAAAAATGTTTTTTCCCTCAGTTTAGGCCGATACGTGTTCTTCTACATATTTTTGGTAAAATAAATCACAATAAGCGATTGATTGGTTTGCGCAAAAGTTATAGCGTCTACAAAATAGGGGTTTGTTTTATGGCATTTTTATAAAAAAAAATTTTTACTAGTAATGGCGGCGATCTGCGATTTTTATCGGCCAATTTTGACACATTTTTGGGACCATTGTCATTTTTACAGCGACCAGTGCTGAAAAATTGCACAAATTACTGTAAAAATGACACTGGCAGTGAAGGGGTTAACCACTAGCTGGCTAGGAAGGGGTGAAGTGTGTCCTATGGAGTGATTCTAACTGTTAGGGGGCGTGGCTACGTGTGAAACATCACTGATCATAGCTCCCGATCACAGGGAGCTATGATCAGTGACAGTGTCGCTGGGTAGAACGGGGAGATGCTTGTTTACATTAGAATCTCCCCGTTCTTCAGCTCCGTGAGACGATTGCTTGTATCCCCGCGGACATCGAGTCCATGGGACCCGCAATCCTACTCGCAGAGCTTGCAGCAGGGTCGCACACGTGCCGCCGGCAGCGCGCACACAACCACATGGCGGCAAATTCAAAGGGACGTACCTGTACGCCCATTTGCCCAGCCATGCCATTCTGCCAACATAAATGTACATGCGGCGGTCGGCAAGTGGTTAAATGGTTAAACTTCCAGAATTTACACGCCTGAGTTTTTCCAGCCGTGAGAACTCTCTGCACTCGTTTAAAAAAGAATCCTGACATGCTGTTTTGAAGTTCGGGAAGGGAAAAAGATTGTGATTTCGTTTCCAAACGATTAATCGTGCAGCTCTAATATAAATAATAAGTAGACATGACATTTTATAGTGTATCTGTTTAATACTATTATCAGATATGATTACAATATAAAAAACAAATAGGTTAAAGTGGGGTGCCCCTTAAAAAGAAAAAAATGTAAAAGACAGCAGCTACAAATACTGCAGCTGCTGACTTTTAATAATCGGACACTTATCTGTCCCAGGGTCCAGCGATGCAGGAGAACGAAGCCCCCCCCCCCACCCCCTCGTTCCCTGCTCTTACTGTGGGCACCCGGCTGTGGCTTCACAGCCGGGCACCCACTGCGCATGCGCGAGTGGTGCTGTGCGCCATGATACGCTGCACAGTCATCTGGGACCTGTCATGTGTCCCAGATGACTGACTGCACCGAGGGGAAGTGATGTCAGTGCCCGGGCACTGAAGGAGGCAGACTACAAGGGACCCCCTAGCAACAGGCATTTAGAGGTGAGTACATTTATTTTTTTTAAAATAAATTTTAAGCCATTTTTTTTTTTGTGGGAACACCACTTTAACTACATTTTTTTTTTTTTTTATATTACAATTTTTTTTGTGCATTTGTCAGTCTATATTAGTCTATATTAGCAAAAACAGAGCAGTGTGTGTGGTGTGTGTTTGTTTTTTATTTTTTTATCTTCAAGTAATATAAAAAATATATAGGTAGACGTATTCGTAATATAGTTTTTATAGTCATGTTAGCTGATGCTGTTAAAGTAGAATTCCAGCTTTGTTATTACTTTACTTTAAGTATTTTGTTTGGGATAAAAAAGCTGGAATTCTACTTTAAATTTTGCCTGGGCACCTTAATTTCAATTATTTATTTACAGGTATTCATATAACACTGGGCAATTTACACAGCACTTTACATATAAATGATACATTCACATCAGTCCCTGCCCCCATGGAGCTTACAGTCTAAGGTTCCTAACTCACATTCATACAGACTCCGTACTAGAGCCAATTTAGACAGGAGCCAATTAACCTACCAGCATGCCTTTGGAGTGTGGGAGGAAACCGGAGTACCCGGAGGAAACCTCGTAAGCACAGGGAGAACATGCAAACGTTTAACATGTTAAAGGTGTATACTGTTTTGTGTACTTAAGCTGATGGCTCTTTCATAATCATTTGACTTTAAGCATTTAAACGATTATATGAACTGCTTCTATGAGACATATTTAACCACTTCAATACCAAGGACGTCATATGACGTCCTTGACATTGAGTGGGGATATCTGAATGATGGGTGCAGCTGTAGGCATCATTCAGATATCAATCTTTCCGGCCGGCGATTCTGTGCACCATAAGAACGATCATAGCGGCAGTTCCGTTCTTATAGGCAACGGGAGGGGACGTCCCCCCCCTCCCGTTGCCATCCAGTGCTTCTCTGGGCTCTCCCGTGCCATCAGGGGCCCGGAGAAAGAATCGCCGGATGACGAGCATAGAGATTTCCGATTTCCGTTCCTCTATGACCGTCGGAGGCCCGGGGCGAGACGTTATGACATCACGCCCGGTACCCGGAAGTAAATAAACCGGTGATCGCGGCTGTCAGCATGAGATCGGTAAAAAATGTTTTACCAATCTCATGCTTTCCAGCCTGGAGGAGAGATGTGGGGTCTTATTGACCCCACATCTCTCCATAAAGAGGATCTGTCACATACATTCCTATTACAAGGGATGTTTACATTCCTTGTAATAGGAATAAAAGTTTTAAAAAGTGTAAAAATAAAAAAAATGAAGTAAAAAAAAAAAAACTTAAAACGCCCCTGTCCCCGGTAGCTCGCGCTCAGAAGCTAACGCACACGCAAGTCCCGCCCACATATGTAAACGCTGCTCAAACCACACATGTGAGGTATCGCTGCGTGCGTTAGAGCGCGTGCAGCAATTCTAGCACTAGACCTCCTCTGTAACTCTAAACTGGTAACCTGTAACAAAATGTAAAGCGTCGCCTATGGAGATTATTAAGTACCGAAGTTTGGCGCCATTCCATGATTGTGCGCAATTTTAAAGCGTGACATGTTCAGTATCTATTTACTCGGCGTAACATCATCTTTCATATTATATAAACAAATTGGGCTAACTTTATTGTTTTGTTATTTTTTAATTCATGAAACCATTTTTTTTTCCAAAAAAAAGGCGTTTGAAAAATTATTGCGCAAATACCGTGTGAGATAAAAAGTTGCAATGACCGCCATTTTATTCCCTAGGGTGTCTGCTAAAAAAAAATGTATATAATGTTTGGGGGTTCTGAGTAATTTTCTAGCAAAAAAATTATGATGTTTACATGAAGGAAAATAGGTCAAAATAGGCCCGGTATTGAAGTGGTTAAAGTGGTATTAAAGACAAAAAGAAAAATGTTATATATTGTAGCTTACTGATCCTTCGCTGCATTTGTTTTTGTTTTTTTTAGGCTTTTTTTTCCCCCACTGATTTCGGCTGTTGATCCAGCCAGTAACACACTTCCTGTCTTACGCTGGCCATACAGTAATCATCATTTTATACTTTTTTTTTTCATTCAACCAGCGGGTTGAACGTTCATCTGGTCCCTAGCAAACTGGCCAAATTTGGATCCATGTATGCATTCTGGATGAAATAATAAAGCAGACACCTTTTGGATCGCATGTGATAAAATTAATGAAAACAATAGCTGCGCTATCCTCTATAATAACAGCGTGACAACTTCTATATAAAGTGCAAACTGTGCTCAAAAAATACTGATGCCTGATCCCCAAACCCTTTCCTCCTCTGGCAGCCCCCCCATATCACTGGCTCAGTAATGTGCTAAATTATTCAGATATGGTCCTTGCTTACATCTCACATCATTGTCCAATTTTTGGGCTAAGCGGGCCATCAGGATGCAATGTTTGTTTTTATTTTACTGTTTTGCATTTATGAATCTGTTTTGGGTCTTCCCTGTAGTTGCTTGTCTGTCTCCCCAGCTCTACACACTGACAACTACCTTCAATATTTTTTTTCATGACCACCCATACTGTGAAGTGCTGGGCTTGTTGTTGTTTAACTCTGTGACCCTTTTCTGCCGCTTGACTATGTGATTTGCATACTTTGCCTGTTAGGCCCCTTTCACACGGTCGGACCGTCAAAACTGACAGGCGGATCTGAACGGGCGCTCCATGTTAGTCTATGGAGCGTCGGATGTCAGCGGAGACATCTCCGCTGACATCCGACCCGGTCCGATCCGCCAAAAGCAGACGTATGGCTCTACGTCCAGATCCGTCGCTATCGGATCGGGTGAGATCTGATGAAAACGGACACACTGTCCGTTTTCATCCGATCTCTCCATAGAGACCAGCGGCGCTCGCAAGCCCCTCCCCGCTCAGTGAGCAGAGAGGGACTTGTCATCCGCCGGTTCAGCGGAGATCAACGGACAGATCTCCCGCTGAGCCGGCGGACAGAGGCGGACTCCGTGGAAGCGGAGTCCGCCTCGTGTGAAAGGGGCCTTAAACTCAAATTTCTTTGCAAAATAAAGGAATTATAAAAAAAAAAATTGCTGACAATCAAAGTGCAATGGTGCTAAAAAAAAGTGCTCCTCCTTGTAATCCCAAATGACGGTGCTTTATTTTGTGCTCAATTCTAACCAAAGGACCCTCCGAGGACCAAACTTACCAGAGCGCCGTTTGGTTGGTGGTTTAGTATGAAGATTTGCAGTTTTTTTGTTTTGTTTTCTCTCCAAGTTAAAGCACCTTAATTTGGGATTACAGGAAGGAGGAGCACTTTCTTTTTAACACTATTGATTGTCAGCACTTTTTGAGCAGTTTGCACTTTATATAGAAGTTATCAAGCTGTTCTTATAGAGTTTAGTACAGATATTGTTTTCATTAATTTTATTACATATTGTATCTTACACAAATTATAGCAGCAGCTTTCCCACTTTAATATTTTTTTTTTTTTTTTTTACGGTATAGTTGATTGACTTTGGGTATGAACACATATTGGAGGTAGCGCAGCTTACACATATACTTTATCTTTTGGACCGCAGCATTGTCAGTCAGGGAAGAGGGCAGTGTTAGACTAGCAGATTTAGGCCCCTTTCACACTTATACGACTTGTCCCACGATTTGGGACTGCAAAGTAGCATGACAAGTCGTTCCCCATGATTTCCAATGACAGCCATTCATATTAGTACGACTTCAAAGTAGTCCCTGCACTACTTTGGTCCGATTTTGATGGCACTTACACTTTTTTTTTTTAATCGCGGCAAAAATAGCGGTAAAATCGCAGTAAAATCACGTGACTTTGAAGTCGCACAAGTGTGAAAAGGGGCCTTAGATGGACTTAGCTGTTAGAGTTCAGCTTTAATTTATTAGTTAACACTCTTTAACCACTTCCCGACCGCCCCCTGTATATTTACGTCGGCAGAATGGCACGTACAGGCAGAATCACGTACCTGTACGTGACATTCTTCCGGCGGTTGGGGGGTCCGATCGGACCCCCCTCCGCCGGCGGGGACGGTCGGGATCGCTTCAGGAGCGATCCGGGACGAGGGGACGGCCAGTGGTTTCTGGCCACCCCCTCGCGATCGCTCCTGGCCAATGAGAAACTTCCCCTTCCTGTCTATTGTATAGACAGGAAGGCGGAAGTGATGTCACGCTCGGTGCGCCGGTCTATGTGACCGGAGACGCCGAGCGGCGAACATGTACAGGTTAGTGCACAACACTACACTGACACCAGCACACATAGGCACATATTCCACCCCCCTGTCACCCCCTGATCACCCCCCAGATCACCCCCTCCCCCCCCCAGTCACAGTGTCACTAATTGCAGTGATCATTTATTTACTGATCACTGCATTTAGTGTCAGTGTGACTGTAATAACTGTCAGGTCAGTTAGTTTTAGGTCCAAGGTAGCCCCCTACCCCCCCTAATAAAGGTTTAACCCCTTGATTGCCCCCCAGGTAACCCTTTCACCCCCTTTTGCCAGTGTCACTAAGCGATCGTTTTTCTGATCGCTGTATTAGTGTCACTGCTGTCGCTAGGTAACCATTTTTTTTTTTAGGTAACCGCCATGTTTATATAGGTTCATAAATAGGTTTATAGGTCAGGTACCCCCATATTACAACCTAAATAAAGGTTTTAACCCCCTGATTGCCCCTAGAGTTAACCCTTTCACCAGTGATCACTGTATAACTGTCACTGGTGACGCTGGTTAGCCAGTTAGTTATTTTGTTATTTAGGTTCCCCGTCAGGTTTTTATATAGCGTCAGGTACCCCCATATATTACCTAATAAAGGTTTTAACCCCCTGATTGCCCCTAGTTAACCCTTTCACCCCCTTTTGCCAGTGTCACTAAGCGATCGTTTTTCTGATCGCTGCATTAGTGTCGCTAGGTAACCATTTTTTTTTTTTAGGTAACCGCCATGTTTATATAGGTTCATAAATAGGTTTATAGGTCAGGTACCCCCATATTACAACCTAAATAAAGGTTTTAACCCCCTGATTGCCCCTAGAGTTAACCCTTTCACCAGTGATCACTGTATAACTGTCACTGGTGACGCTGGTTAGCCAGTTAGTTATTTCGTTATTTAGGTTCCCCGTCAGGTTTTTATATAGCGTCAGGTACCCCCATATATTACCTAATAAAGGTTTAACCCCCTGATTGCCCCTAGTTAACCCTTTCACCCCCTTTTGCCAGTGTCACTAAGCGATCGTTTTTCTGATCGCTGCATTAGTGTCGCTAGGTAACCAGTTTTTTTTTGTATTACTGTTACGGGTGACGCTGGTTAGTTAGCTTGTTTTTTATACTGTCAGGGCACCCGCCATTTATTACCCAATAACGGTTTAACCCCCTGATCGCCCGGCGGGTGATATCAATTAGGTTTTAGGGTCAAATAAGGTCTGCGTCGCCCCAGGTTAGTGCCAGTACCGCAAACACCCACGCGCAAAGCATACACCTCCCTTAGTGGCACAGTATCTGAACAGATCGATATCTGATCTGATCAGATCTATACTAGCGTCCCAGCAGTTTAGGGTTCCAAAAAAAACCGCATTGTTAGCGGGATCAGCCCAGATACCTGCTAGCACCTGCGTTTTCCCCCTCCGCCCAGCCCAGCCCACCCAAGTGCAGTATCGATCGATCACTGTCACTTACAAAACCCTAAGCACACATAACTGCAGCGTTCGCAGAGTCAGGCCTGATCCCTGCGATCGCTAACAGTTTTTTTGTGGTAGCGTTTTGATTCAGTCGCTTCAGTCAGGAGCTTTTTTACCTGTGAATCTCAAAAAAATAAAAAAAAATAAAATAGTTGTCGTTTTATTGTTCTCTCTCTCACTCTATTCTCTCTCTATTGTTGCTCTTTTTTTTACTCCATTCTATTCTGCAATGTTTTATTATGTTTTATCATGTTTTATCACGCTTGCTTTTCAGGTATGTAATTTTGTTTACTGTGTTTTAGTGTTGAGCATTTTTTTTGTTTTCAGGTGCGCCATTCAGTTGCAACGCGGATTTATTTATCTTGACAGCAACAGCGTTTGCTCCCACGATACATAAAGCCGCGACTCCAACGCTGTAGGAGGTGATTTCACCACCACAGTTAAAAAAAAGAGCATATATGCCGAAGCATGGGGGCAGCAGGGGGGGGAGGAGCGATTGGCTCCTAATGCCACGTACATACGGTCGAAATTCCGACCGTGTGTACACGGCATAACTTTTGCGGGAGGATGCCCCCATGCATCGGCATATATAAATGGTGCATGTATGCCCATCATTAGAAGTGGGTGGATGAAGGGAGGTATTCTAATGGTGGGCATACCCACCAATCAATCTCTTTTTTTTCGTTCAGCCAAGAGGCTGCATGAAAAAAAAAAGATTACAATATATGTCCAGTATGTTGCTGGACTTTGAATGGTTATACCAGAATGATGCCTGCAGGTTTAGGTATCATCTTGGTATCATTCTTTTCAGCCAGTGATCGGCTTTCATGTAAAAGCAATTCTAGCGGGTAATTAGCCTCTAGACTGCTTTTTACAAGCAGTGGGAGGGAATGTCCCCCCTCCCGGATATAAACCGCGCCATTGGGAAATTGGGAAAGCATTTTATCACACCAATCTTGGTGTGGTCAGATGCTTTGAGGGCAGAGGAAAGATCTAGGGTCTAATAGACCCCAATTTTTTCAAAAAAAGAGTACCTGTCACTGCCTATTGCTATCATAGGGGATATTTACATTCCCTGAGATAACAATAAAAATCATAACAAAGAAAAAAAATGGAAGGAACAGTTTAAAAATAAAATAAAAAAGCTAAATAAATAAAAAAAAAAACAAAAAAAAAAAAAAAAAAATGCACCCCTGCCCCCCCTTCTCTTGCGCAAAGGCGTACACAAGCGTTGGTCTGGCGTCATATGTAAACAGCAATTGCACCATGCATGTGAGGTATCACCGCGAAGGTCAGATCGAGGGCAGTAATTTTAGCAGTAGACCTCCTCCGTGAATCTAATGTGGTATCATGTAAAGGCTTTTAAAGGCTTTTAAAAATGTATGTAGTTTGTCGCCACTGCGTGTTTGTGCGCAATTTTAAAGCATGTCGTGTTTGGTATCCATGTACTCGGCCTAAGATCATATTTTTTATTTCATCAAAAATTTGAGCAATATAGTGTGTTTTAGTGCATTAAAATAAAAAAAAGTGTATTTTTTCCACAAAAAATGCGTTTGAAAAATCGCTGCGCAAATACTGTGTGGAAAAAAAAAATGCAACACCCACCATTTTAATCTGTAGGGCCTTTGCTTTAACAATATATATAGTGTTTGGGGGTTCAACGTAATTTTCTTGCAAAAAAAAAATATGTTTTCATGTAAACAAAAAGTGTCAGAAAGGGCTTTGTCTACAAGTGGTTAGAAGAGTGGGTGACGTGTGACATAGGCTTCTAAATGTTGTGCATAAAATGCCAGGACAGTTCAAACCCCCCCCAAATGACCCCATTTTGGAAAGTAGACACCCCAAGCTATTTGATGAGAGCAATGTTGAGCCCATTAAATATTTTTTTTTTTGTCCCAAGAGATTGAATAATGAAAAAAAAAAAATATATATATTTTTTTTACAAAAAGTTGTCACTAAATGATATATTGCTCAAACATGTCATGGGCATATGTGGAAATACACCCCAAAATACATTCTGTTGCTTCTCCTGAGTACGGGGATACCACATGTGTGGGACTTTTTGGGAGCCTAGCTGCGTACGGAACCCCAAAAACCAATCACCGCCTTCAGGCTTTCTAAGGGTGTAATTTTTTTATTTCACTTCTCACTGCCAATCACAGTTTCGGAGGCCATGGAATGCCCAGATGGCATAAAACCCCCCAAAATGACCCCATTTTGGAAAGTAGACACCCCAAGCTATTTGCTGAGAGGTATTGTGAGTATTTTGCAGATGTCGCTTTTTGTCACAAAGTTTTGAAAATTGAAAAAAGAAAAAAAATTTTTTTTTTTTCTTTACTTTCTTCATTTTCAAAAACAAATGAGAGCTGTAAAATACTCACCATGCCTCTCAACAAATAGCTTGGGGTGTCTACTTTCCAAAATGGGGTCATTTGGGGGGGTTTTGTGCTATTTTGGCATTTTATGGCCTTCGAAACGGTGATAGGTAGTGAGGAGTGAAATCAAAAATTTGCACCCTTAGAAATCCTGAAGGCGGTGCTTGGGTTTCGGGGCCCCGTATGCGGCTAGGCTCCCAAAAAGTCCCACACATGTGGTATCCCCATACTCAGGAGAAGCAGCAAAATGTATTTTGGGGTGCAATTCCACATATAACTATGGCATGTGTGAGCAATATATCATTTAGTGACAACTTTTTGAAAAAAAAAAAAAAAATCTTTTTTATTTTTGTCTTTATTCAATCACTTGGGACTAAAAAAAAAATATTCAATGGGCTCAACATGCCTCTCAGCAAATAGCTTGGGGTGTCTACTTTCCAAAATGGGGTCATTTGGGGGGGTTTTGTACTTCTCTGCCATTTTAGCACCTCAAGAAATGAAATAGGCAGTCATAAATTAAAAGCGGTGTAAATTCCAGAAAATGTACTCTAGTTTGTAGACGCTATAACTTTTGCGCAAACCAATAAATATACGCTTATTGGCATTTTTTTTACTAAAGACATGTGGCTGAATACATTTTGGCCCAAATGTTTGACTAAAATTGAGTTTATTAGATTTTTTTATAACAAAAAGTAGAAAATCTCTTTTTTTTTCAAAATTTTCGCTCTTTTTCCGTTTATATCTCAAAAAATAAAAATCACAGAGGCAATCAAATACCATCAAAAGAAAGCTCTATTTGTGGGAAGAAAAGGACGCAAATTTCGTTTGGTTACAAAATTGCATGACCGCGCAATTACCAGTTAAAGTAGTGCAGTGCGAAATTGAAAAAAGACCTCTGGTCCTTTGGCTGCCAAATGGTCCGGGGCTGAAGTGGTTAAGCAGTTACATCAACCGTTTTTTGGTTTTGAGATCAAGGTTGTACATGAATAAAAGCTGACCATTGTAAGCCTTGTCTCAACCCTCTAACTGCTGCTTTGGATAGCTTGGCCTGTTAAAGAAAGTTGAAAAATAACATTTACTGTCAGGAATACCATGTGAAAATTATTAAACAAGCCTAAATAAGCTGCAAAATAATAATTTTTGGTTGTATTACCACTTAGAAATATTGAAACTGTTATGAACTGTTTGAAATAGAAATTAAGTAACACTCAGTGTTTCCTGCAGGCAGCATGCAAAGCTGTAGAACAGGCGAAAAGCCAGAATATCGCAAAGCTTGTGGTGTACACGGACAGTATGTTTACAATAAATGGTAAGAGCCATGAGGTATCATTTTAGCCACAGTATTCCCCTTGCTATGTCCTATTTGCCGGTTGTCCATATATTTATTATGCATATGTCTCTCTGTTAATTTAGGGATCACTAAATGGATACATGGATGGAAAAAGAATGGCTGGAAGCTGAGCACTGGTGCAGATGTCATAAACAGAGAGGACTTTGAAAAGCTGGATAAGCTAATAAAGGGCATTGATGTCAAATGGGTTAGTATAATATGTATGCAGGCTCTGTTTTTGAAATAAGGGACAGCATAGTTGCTTCAAGTATACAAATCTTGTCACATTGCAGAAGTGATTTGTGCCACAGTACATTTTGTTTTAACTACTTGCCTACCAGCCACGAACACCTCCTTACTGACCAAGCCATTTTTCAGCTTTCAGCGCTGTCGCATTTTGAATGACAAATGCGCGGTCATGCAACGCTGTACCCAAATAAAATTTTTATCATTTTTTCCCCCACAGATAGAGCTTTATTTTGGTGGTATTTGATCACCTCTGCGGTTTTTATTTCTTGCGCTATAAACAAAAGAAGAGGGACAAGTTTGAAAAAACATAATATTTTTTACTATTTATTATAATAAATATCCAATTTTTTTTTTTTTTTTAAACAAATTTTTTCCTCAGTTTAGGCCGATACGTATTCTTCTACATATTTTTGGTAAAAAAAATCTCAATAAGCGTATATTGATTGGTTTGCGCAAAAGTTATAGCGTCTACAAAATAGGGGATAGATTTATAGCATTTTTATTATTATTTTTTTTTTTACTAGTAATGGCGGCGATTTGCGATTTTTATCGTGACTGCGACATTGCGGCGGACACTTCGGACACTTTTGACTCATTTTTAGGACCATTCACATTTATACAGCGATCCGTGCTATAAAAATGCATTGATTACTGTATAAATGTGACTGTCAGGGAAGGGGTTAACGCTAGGGGGCGCTGCAGGGGTTAATATGTTCCCTATATTGGTGATTCTTACTGTGGGGGGAGGGGACTGACTGGGGGAGGAGACCGATCGGTGTCCCTATGTACAAGGGACACACCATCGGTCTCCTCTCCTCTGACAGGACGTGGATCTGTGTGTTTACACACACCGATCCACGTCCTGCTCGATTACCGGGCAATCGCGGGTGCCTGGCGGTCATCGCGACCGCCGGGCACGCGCACCGAGGCCCCAGCTACGCGGCGGGCGCGCGCGCCTCCCGCGGCGCGCGCGCGCCCCCCAGTGGCCAAATTGTAGAGGACGTCATATGACGGCGTCCCGCCACAGTAGCTGAACCGTCCCGCCGTCATTTGACAGTGGGCGGTCAGCAAGTGGTTAAAGTGTTACTAAACCCACAACAGTAAAATCAGTCTGTATATGCCGCAAAGAATGATTGTTATACTCGCTGTGGAACATAAGGGGTTAATCCTCCGCATTGTGTAAAAAGGCTGTTTGATCCTGTCTTCTCCGAGACAGAGCCTTGGGGGCACTCTGCACATGCTTAGTTTGGTGTGTATTGCTAGAGAGGTTTTTTTTTTTTTTTTTTCTTGAGAGAGTGCATGTAATCGGCACAAGGCCAATAGACAGAGGGTCAGGAGTCCTGCAGCCTCCTAGGTCAGTCAAAGGAGAATGAAAACTCATTCTACTACAAGCTTTAACCAGACACTGCTATATACTGCTGATGAGAAAAGTATTTAGCAGTTTATATTTACAAAAATATTTGCATTTCCATGTTCTGTGTGCTATGGGAGACCAGATATAGTGAATGCAGAGTCCTGGGTTTAGTAACACTTTAAGCACCGTATGGAGATAAGATTATATTATATTAGAGAATCGTATCCCCATAAGGATGATAGATTCTAAACTGTACATAGAGATTTGACTGCTGCCCAAATCAGAATTTACATTTTTAAATGGCAGAGCTTCGGTGGGCTGTGTAAAGGCTCCGGCATTTGATTGGTAAGAGGTGGGACATATTGCTAAAAAGCAATGGAGTTTCACCTTGGCAGAATTAGAATCTCCATGTACTGTACATCATAGGCCTTGAATCCTAAAAAAAAAAAAAAATCCACAACGACCCATACATAAAAGACACAAATTAACGCAGCTCTAATTATTAATACTAGAGGTGCACTGAATGGAAATTTTGGTGCCGAAACCGAAAATGCAGGATGCACTTAGCCGAAAACCGAAAATTACAGTTTTTAAAAAATATTTCTATTTTTATATATAATTGTATTCAACTTTTTAATTTAATCAATTTGGATTAATATGAATTTATTGTTGGCCATTATTGGCATCTTTAGTGCAAGAAAAGCTCAAGAAAAATGCAGTCTGTAGTCTCCAACCATCTCTTGTATCATGTCTGCAATCTCTTTCTTAAACTTAAACACATTGCTAATAGTATTGGCACAATTTCCATTCGGTGCACCTCTAGCAGACATACAGGAGATGTTCAGAGGCTGCAGACCTGATAAAAGAGATTAATGCAGCCTCACAAGTGCCTATCAGATGCAGCCTCGCCAGTGCCCAGATCACACCGAGCGGTGATCTCCCGCTGTGTCATGGAGCTGGATTTGCCGCCTCTTATGATGGACGTCACTCTGATTCAATTTCTGGCATTGGATCAGTGTGCTGCCTATCACAGGAGGTGGGACTTTGTTACAGCGGCCCGTGACACAGGGAGATTGCCGCTCTACGTGACAAGGAGAGGACTGGGGCATGCCAGTATGACACCCCCGCATGTGTGGCACCTGGGGCGGAGCACCCCCTTTTCAGTGCCATTATCTGCACCATTTTTTCTTTTGGCCGAATGAAGAAAACACCATATTCGGCCAATATGTTGGTGCACCTCTAATTTAATACAATATTAAATGTAGAATTTTTTTTAATGCAAGCACCGGCACAGCAGGACTGAATTATCAGAGGGAGTAGCAGCACAAGGACTCTTATTGATTAATGTGAAACATATTGATCTACTCAGGGAGGGCTCGTGGGAATCTGTTTGCTGATCCCCACTGAGCAGGTGGATGGCTGGTCTGTGTCCACTCCACTTATGCAGAATGGATACAGTCCGCTCTCCTCTATGGGCAGTCGAATGTAAACAAACCGCCTGTCTGTTTATACCCGACTACCATCCAATCCGCCAGACGGGTGGGGAACAGGTCCCCATTCATCTGTCTTTAGCAGTTAGGATCAGATGTTGGCGGGTGTCAATGGACACATGTCCGTTGATACCCACCGCTCCATAAAAGAGACTGGATGGTCTGATCGGTACCGCCTGTATAACTGATTCTATATTCTGGCAACTTTACTACCACTTTAAGGCCCCTTTCACACCGGGGCGTTTTTCATGCGGTGCAGCGCTAAAAATAGCGCCTGTTCACCGCATGAAAAAATCCGTCCCCTTTAACTCCAGTGTGAAAGCCGGCGGGCTTTCACACTGGAGCGGTGCGCTAGCAGGATGACAAAAAAAAGTCCTGCTAGCAGCATCTTTGGAGCGGTATAGGAGCCGTGTGTTCACCGCTCCTATACCGCTCCTTCCCATTGATTAGAATGGGACACCGCGGTGAAACCGCGGCAATACCGCCGCAAAGCGCCGCTACGGCGGCGCTCTTCGGGGGTGTTTAACCCTTTTTCGGCCGCTCGCGGGGGGGGTAAAACCGCACCGCGAGCGGCCGAATACCGCGGTTAAAACGACGGTAAAGCAGCGCTAAATATAGCGCTGCTTTACCGTCAACGCGGCTCCCCGCCCCAGTGTGAAAGGGGCCTAACAGTTATTTTTTCTGCCCCATCATAACTTATAGTACTGGTGGTTTTGTTTTTGATCGTGCCTAATATCTCTTTTTTCATTTCTTTGGATTATTCTGGTGTGTAAAACAAGTTGTGTAACACTTTCTACCTTGCATTGCAGATACACATCCCAGGACATGCCGGCTTTGGAGGAAATGAAGCTGCTGATAGACTTGCTAGAGAAGGCGCTCAGAAACCTGAAACAACTTCAGTTTAGAACCATTTTTTTTTATAAAGCTTAAATAAGCTTTGCTTATAACACCAAATAAATAGAAGTTTGGCAATAAGAACTTTTTTTTTTTTTTTTTACGTCTGAATTAAGAATGGCCCCTAATGTTTTCCAGACGCCATGAACAGATATGCTTACCTGAAATGTACAGCTACAACCATCTTTCATTGTTGACATTGAGAGAAATGACTGATGTAATATGACTGGTTTGTTTCACAGACCTCTTTACTTTATGGGTGCCGATATTTAATGTAACCTTTCATTTTTATTTATACAGGAAAACTAGAAAAATAAATATGGGCTGCCATGACTGACCACCTTCTGAAAATGTTAGTTATCTGGCTGCCTGTAGTTACAATATTGACTAAATTCACTTACCTGTAGCAAGTATGCAGACATGGAGTTCTGACTTCACTTGCTGTAAACTTGTTTCCGGCCTGTTAGATGGATAATATCAAAGTCTGGGAACTGTGCGGGCAAATCGTTTTCAGGAGATCCAAAGTTGCAGCCGCCACATTTTTTTATTTATTTTTTTTCCAGTACAGGTTTCCTTTAATGTAGACATATGCTGATTTGTAAATAGTGCTACTTATGGTGATAAATGCTTCATCACTTCAGTGTCTGCTGTAAAAAATGTTTTTTTGCTCTGAGGCATATTTAATAAAATTTTATAAATGGACAATTAAAACATGCAAATATCTTGTTCTCTTATTACATTATATACGTGGGCAGTTGCCTTGGGGGTCACAGGTGCTGATCACTTCCTGGGGTTTGGGTTTGGGCTACATTCAGACATCTTTATGACCACAATATAAAATGTAAATCGCATCCATTCAGCAAATATGTTCCAATAGCATGAGAAGCTTGTAATCGAGCCAAACATACTTGTTTCATTTTAATAAAGTGGTAAAGTATTACTGTTTGTCCTAGGATAGCAGAAAGAGCAATTATTTATACCCTAGCATGTGTCTGCTATGCAAGCTCCCCAAATCGCTTCAAAAGCCATCAGATATCCCCCACCTCTGGAACTGATGGAGGCGGATTTTAAAATAACATTTAAAGCTTCCTTTTTTTTCCCTTTAAAATAACAAACACATCATAGTTATCTGCTCTGTGCAAAGGTTTTGCGCAGAGCAGCCCTGATCCTCCTCTTTTGGGGTCCTTCGCTAGTATTCCAGGTGGCTCCTCTTCAGTGAGTGCCCCATAGCATGCCACTTCCTATGTGCAGGTTCGCCTTCGAGCTGCCTTGTCTGCTTTCATTGACGCAGACAGGACGGCTCGGCCAACCCCCTGCTCTCTTGTCACAACATTTGATTGACAGCAGCTCCTGCTGCGATTAATCTGTGCAGTGAGGAGGGACAAAGCCAGGAGAGCCGCTGCTCTCGTGCACATCACTGGATCAAGATCGGGCTCAGGTAAGTACAGTATACTGTAAGGGTGGGCAGGGGGGGATACATGCCACACAGATGTTTGTTACCTTACTGCAAAGAATGCATTAGGGGTCATTTACACTTGCTTTGGCTTCAACACACATTAACGGCTAGTTTACACTTGCTTCAAAACAAGGCTTCGGACAGGCTTTAATGCTCTCTGAACACCAGTCAAAGTGTCCTGTCACTAAATAAAATGGTTAGCTTACAGTCCTGTTTATACCTTCTTCCTTTGCCTATGCTTCGCTTCAAAAATTATACCCCATGTAGCTTTAGTGGTGCTTCAAAGCACCTTCAAAGCCTCCATGGAAGTCTATGGCAAAGCTCGCTCGAAGGCTCATCGAAGCCTCATCGAAGCAAAAGCAAGGTGTAAACGGGACTGTAAGCTAACCATTTTATTTAGCGACAGGAGCTTTGATTGGCGTTCAGAGAGCTTTAACACAGTGTGTCCGAAGCCATGTTTTGAAGCAAGTGTAAACTAGCCCTTAACCACTTCAGCCCCGGACCAATTGGCAGCCAAAGGACCAGGCCCTTTTTGCGATTCGGCACTGCGTCGCTTTAACTGACAATTGCGCGGTCGTGCGACGTGGCTCCAAAACAAAATTGGTGTCCTTTTTTTCCCACAAATAGAGCTTTCTTTTGGTGGTAATTGATCGCCCCTGCGGTTTTTATTTTTTGCGCTATAAACAAAAATAGAGCGACAATTTTGAAAAAAATGCAATATTTTTTGCTTTTTGCTATAATAAATATCCCCAAAAAATATATAAAAAAACATGTTTTTTCCTCAGTTTAGGCCGATACGTATTCTTCTACATATTTTTGGTAAAAAAAAATCGCAATTAGCGATTATTGATTGGTTTGCGCAAAAGTTATAGCGTTTACAAAATAGGGGATAGTTTTATAGTATTTTTATTAATATTTTTTTTTTTACTAGTAATGGCGGCGATCAGCGATTTTTATTGTGACTGCGACATTATGGCGGACACATCGGACATTTTTGACACATTTTTGGGACCATTGTCATTTATACAGCAATCAATGCTATTTAAATGCATTGATTCCTGTATAAATGACAGTTGTAGTGAAAGAGTTAACCACTAGGGGGAGGGGTTATGGGCTCTGACGTGTGTGTGTGTTTTTTTTACATTAGGGGCGGGGCTGACGTCTGGCGTCATTGATCGGCTTTCCTGATGACCGGGAACAGCCAATCAATGACGGGCAGAGTAGGAAGCGCGGGGAGAGGTTTGTTTACACAAACCTCTCCCCGTTCTTCAGCTCCATAACCTGATCGCGGGACACCAGCAGCGATCGGGTCCGCTGGTCCCGCGGCCGGGGTCACGGAGCTCCCGACCGGTTCGCGAGCCCGCCGCTGCCGGCGTGCGCAACCCACGGGCAGGCATTTAAAGGGCCACGTACAGGTACGTGGTTTTGCCTGCCCGTGCCATTCTGCTGACGTATATATGCAGGGGGCGTTCGGGAAGCGGTTAAGGTAAAAACACTAAGGGCTAGTTTACACTTGCTTTAAAACAAGGCTACAGACAGGCTTTGTTAAAGCTCTCTGAACGCCAGTCAAAGCTCCCGTCACTAAATAAAATGGTTAGCTTACAGTCCTGTTAACACCTTGCTTTGCTTCAAAAATGATACCCCATGTCGCTTTAGTGGGGCTTTAAAGCGTCTTCAAAGCCTCCATACAACTCTATTGCAAAGCTCACTTGAAGCACCTACAGCTTTTACGAGACTTTAATTTAGCTTTAGCTTCCTTTTTGTTTTGGAGAAATTGCAGGCATGAGATATCGACACACACAGGGCATCACTAAAGCTTCATCGAAACACCACTGAAACTTCATCGAAGCATCACAAACTCTTTATAAAAGCATGTTGAAGCGGTAGATGCTTTAATGTGTTGAAGCCGAACCAAATGTAAACAAGCCTAAGACTTTACAACCACTTTAATGCAGTAGTGGATTTATCTGTGGGCTTTTGTTTACCACAGCGTATTTTAGACCATACTGAGTGTGAGAAAGTAAAAGAAGTCTTGTGGCTCAGGGAACTGGAACATGACTTGAAGGAATGTTTTGATGCAGGATAGGAATGTGTGGGTTCTTGGTAGAGATTAGCAGAATGTACCTGGATTTTGTTTGAGGCAGGTTCAGAGAACATAACGGAAGTTCAGGTGCCAAATCCAACCCCATTAAAGTAAATGGGAACCAAACGGTAAAAAAAAACAGTAATGTCCACTTTCTAGGCTAAAAAATGTGTTTGGTAGGGAGCAGTCACTTTTGAAGTGTTTCTAAAGCCTCGTACACACGCTTAAATTTTCATGTGAACGAATGTCTGTTTTTTTGTGGTATGCTAGTGTCATGTCAAAAGTGAAGAGGTTACTCGCAATACGAACATGTTCGTACGACAGAGTACAACGTCAGAAGTGAAGTAATGTGTTCAAATGTTTTGTATGTATTCTTTTGTTTCTGAGCATGCGTAGTCTTGCTCTTACTATTTTTTTCTTTCCTTCGAAAACCGTACTAATGAAACAAAAATTGGACGTTGAGTTCACATCCGACAAATTTTATAGTCTGCACATCTAGCTTTTGTCTGACAAAACTAAATTAATTGTCGAAAGCACCGTACTAACGATCCAAAAATCGTCAGACCGCTCGATGTACAAATTTTTCCATCCAATTTACGTATTGGGTGTACGGGCCTTAAGAATGAAAATCTCCCACAGAATTTTATGCTTTCTGACTTCCACATCTGTATTATCCACATTTTAGTTTCCTGAATGGATGAAAAGAAAGAACTATCTAATCAAGGCATTCAGGTCCCCTCTTCTCTTGTACCGACAACATTTGATTTGTGCAGCCAAATGTTCCTGCACGCTGACACAGCCGTGTACTGTTGTTGGTCCTGGTTATCCCATCCAGCCAGCTCTGCTCTCCCCCTCCTATTTTCTTTGTATCCATGTCACATGCTCTTGTGCAGTTGTCAGTCTTGGATCTCCAAGCCAGCCAGCTCCGCTCTGCCCCACTCAGTTCCGCCTTTCATCTCCCCTTTTTCTCATATTCTTTCCAATGAATGACGGGGTTAGAAAAAATGCACATGTCCACCAGCTGCTCTGTGTTTGCAAGTGACTCAGGATTGTGGTCACGTGATGGGGAGAAACACTGCCTAAAGATTTTAAGCTTTTGGGGCATATTGGGAAAGTTAATGAATGGTTAGGGTTGTGATGGCCCATTTAAGGCATTAAGGCTTTACAACTTTCAGGTTTATGTTCTTAATGCATTCTCTGCATTAAAGGGGTTGTAAAGTCAGAAGGTTTTTTAATGCTTTCTTTTCATTAAGATAAAAAACCTTCTGCGTGCAGTAGCACCCCTCAGCCCCCCTAACACGTACCTGAGTCTATCTCGATCCAGCGATTTTGCAGTAGAGTCCCGGCTGCCCGGGACTCTCCTGCCTCATTGGCTGTCAAAGTCAGTGAGCTAATGAGAAGAGAGGGGACGGGGCTGGACCGCGGCTCCGTGTCTGAATGGACACACAGATTGGGTTCCCCCAAAGCAAGCTTCTTGTTGTGTGGTCACTTGGCAAGAGGGAGGGGCCAGGAACGTCGGCAAGGGACCCGAGAAGGATCTGGGCTGCTTTTTGCAAAACCATTACAGAGCAGGTAAGTATGACATGTTTATTATTTTTAAAGGAAAGAAAACAGACGTTAGTATCGCTTCAAGCTAAAAAACCTTCTGTAGTGCTCTTGTGCACATCACTGGATTGAGCTCAGGCAAGTATAAGGAGGAGAGCTGCTCTTAGGGTGTTTTTTCTTAATGCATTCTAGAACTAGTTAAACTAGTAGTAAAAAAAAAAACAAGACAGTCCACCTGCAAGTTAATGGCATAATGTGCTACTAGGCACAGCATACTAGCACATTATGACAGACTTACCTGTAAAAGGGATCCCACCAGTGGCTTCTATGCAGCAGGACTATATTACACAAATGTAAAATGGAAGGTTATATCTTTCATGCTGATTTTTATGCGCTTTTGGTGTTTAAAAGTGGAACAAAAATGCATGAAAAAGGTATCCCCTTAAACCCTTTAGATCTCTTCACACCAATGCACTGTGGGTGCAGTGTATATTTAAAAGTCCTGCATTCTGCATTTTCTCACCTCGTCTTTCAGGACAGAACCTGGAGAGAGCGCAGATCCACCCACTTCCCAGGAAACACTGCAGTAAATTCCTTCAAAGCCTGGACACCTCCACCATGGCCTCAGTTGTAGTGTTTCCTCCGGCCATGGTGGAAGCGCTGCAGGGGAACCAGGGGTTGCTGCGCTCTCTCCAGGTGGTGGGAGCTGTTTGTTTTCTTTTATCTTCAGGGCTGCCCAATACCCCTCCTAACGTGTGGGGGGTATTCCGGTGCCTTTCCCTTCTTGGGCCCGGCGAGGGTAGAGGCTGCCGGAGATCCCCGCTCCAGCAGGCTGCGGATGCCATTACTCCAGTGGGAGTTTTTCAAATATGGCGCTGGTAGCGCCGAGTGGCTGGCGACGTCACTGCTGGACGGGGCGGGACTTCCGGCGGTGCGTAGCGGCTTCCGGTTCCGGCCGTTGAAACGCAGAAGGGGGAGGCAGCCTCGGCCTCGGCCTGTGTCCTCGCAGCGGCGAAAGGACCGGGAGATTTGAAATAAAAAGCACATTCAGCTACTGTGGCGGCTGCGGTGTTTAGGATGAGTGAACCGGAACCATCAGCGGTAGCAGGAGCCACAGACACAGGCCATATCCAGGTAAGAGGGACAGCGGTCTCTAACTAATGCCTTGCATATTTTTGTGTCCCTTCCTTTTCCCCTCTATAGGGAGGAAAGGGAGCCTGCCATACACTGTAGAAATGTGATGTTTTTTGCAGCATGTATGTTTTCTTTGCAGCAATGGTGTTTGGGGTTTGTCTTTGTGCCATTGTCTGTTTAAATTCATTGCTTAAGGTTTACTAGCGAGGAAATCTTATGCACTAAGAATGTTTTTTAAAAAAAAGTGTTTTTTGTGGTGTTTGGTGTTTTTCAGAAAGCTAAAGAAAAGTCCAAACATGTTATCCCTCCCCCTAAAAAGTGGTGTGCTGCATGTAAGACCACCCTTAGGGAGGCATGGACTAAACCGGTATGCAAGGTTTGCATAGCGGACTTGGTTAGGGAGGAAGCTTCTGCTAGGGAGCCCTCGGTTCAGCCTAGTGAGTTGCTTACCTCCTTCCGGAAAGAGTTGGAAGAAACATTTTTATCCTTCCGCTCCTATCTGGACAGACGCCCAGTAGCAGAAACAGCAGAGAGTTCCTCCCCCAGTACCCACACCTCCTCCTGCAACAAGGAGGGAGGCTAGTGATTCTGAGGAAGAGGAGAAGGATGAGCCTTCAGGGTCAGAGGAGGAAGACGAGGAAAAAGAGGTCTCCTCCTCTCGCTACAAATTATCTTTGGAAGAAGTGAAGGACCTTCTAAAGACGATACACACCACCCTTAGCATTAAAGAGGATAGGGCTGAACTATCTTTACATGACAAGATGTATCGGGGCATGGATGAGGTCAAACATTGCATGTTTCTGGTGCATCAGGTTCTAACAGACTCAATTAAAAGGGAGTGAAAGGACCCAGAGAGGGCCCCTATTTTTCTCCAGGTCCCTCAAAAGGAGATTTCCTTTTGACGAGGACAATTCACATGTGTGAACAAAAGACCCAACAAAAGACCCAAGCTGGATGCAGCTTTTTCGCAGGTGTCGTGTAATACGGACCTGGCTTTCGAGGACATGGGGGTCTTGATAGACAGCATGGACAAGAGGGCGGACTCATTGCTGAAAAAGGCTTGGGATTCCACTCTTTATCAATCTCAAACCAGCTATGGCGTCGACAGTTGTGGCCAGGAATTTGGAACACTGGCTGGAACAACTGAGGGGCCATATTGAGGCAGGTACCTCTCGTAAGGATCTGCTGGAGACCTTACCAGTCCTACAGAAGGCAGTAGGCTATATGGCGGATGCCTCAGCGGAGTCCATCAAAATCTCTGCAAGGTCCTCAGCCTTGATTAACTCGGCTAGGAGGGCTTTATGGGTCAAAACTTGGGCCGGGGATTCGGCCTCTAAGTCTAAGTTATGTGGCCTACCCTTTGAGGGGATCTAGTGTTCGGTCCGGGTCTTGACGCCGTTCTTGATAGGACGGCGGACAAGAAGAAGGCTTTCCCAGTCAAAAAGAAGGTGACACCTCACTCCAAAAATAATTTTCGTCCTTTTTTCCAGGCCAGAGATTCGAAGGAAGCAGGACAGAAGAGACCTTGGAAGTCTCAGAGGGAAGTCTGGGGTGTTGTTTCGTCAACCCACTAAGACCCAGTGACGGTCTCCAGGCTGTGGGAGGAAGGCTTCAATCCTTTCTTCCGCAGTAGGAGAGGGCGACATCCAGTGCGTTCGTTCTCGTGATTACGGAGGGGTACGCACTGGAGTTTTCAGAAAGACCACCTTCCCGGTTCTATGTAACACAGCTTCCCAGGGATCAGGAGAAGTGGCAATGTCCTCACTTTTACAGGAGTTCCTGCAACAGAGAGTAATTGTCCCAGTCCCTCAGGGGGAGGAAGAACTAGTGTGCTATTCTCACGTTTTTCTGGTGAGAAAACAGTCGGGGAAGTTCAGGTTAATCCTGAATTTGAAAATCCTAAATCTGTCCATACGGTACAAAAAATTTCGTATGGACACGATTTAATCTGTGAGGAAACTCCTGCCCGCAGGGTGCTTCCTAGCCTCTATAGACTTGAGGGATGCATACCTTCACGTTCCCATCAAACCCGAGTCACAGAAGTACCTGTGTCTGGCTATCAGGGCAGGAGGGGTGGTGTCTCATTTTCAGTTTCAGGCTCTCCCGTTCGGGCTCTCTGCCTCACCACGGATCTTCACAAAGGTCATGGCAGAGGCGTTAGCACCACTCAGATTGAAAGGGATAGCGGTGGTACCGTACCTGGACGATCTTCTCCTGTTCGCCAGCTTGGAGTAATCTCTACGCAGGGATCTAGTGAGGGCTCAATGCCATTTAGAGAGCCTGGGTTGGATCCTGAACCAGGAAAAATCAAACCTGGTCCCTTATCAGGTGATAGTGTTCCTGGGCTATACGATCGACTCTGTACAGGAAAAGATTTTTCTACCAGAGGAGAAAATCAGGAAGGTGCAGGCAGCAGTACAGAGAATGCAGACAAATCTGTCCGTCTCTGTGCTGGCGGCCATGTCCACTCTGGGGCTTCTCACAGCTTCCATCCCTGCTGTCCAGTGGGCCCGCCTCCATGCGAGGGACCTCCAGCAGGCAATTTTGCAGAGCTGGTCCTATGGGGAGTCTCTGGACAAACAGATAAAGATCCCATCACTAGTGAGGAGGAAGTTTTGGTGGTGGAGGGATCAGACAAATCTAAGCAAGGGGCTATTATGGGTCTTCCCTTCAGCCAAAATCCTCATGACAGATGCAAGCTCCTGGGGGTGGGGTGCGCATCTCGAGGGTCAATTGGCTCAGGGCTCCTGGTCAGCGGAGGAATCCAGGAGATCCTCAAACTGGAGGGAGCCGAGAGCCATCTTTCTGGGTTTGTGGGCCTTCAGGCAGTCGATCGGAGGCCTACACATCTAAATTTTGTCAGACAACGCCACAGCTGTGGCATATATATCAAGACAGGGGGGCACAAGGAGCAGGCTAGACATGTGCACAACAAAAAAATTTGTTTATTTTAGTTTCGTTTTTTTCGTTTCTGAAAAAAATGTGTTTCCTGACAGGCTCCATGGCAGCATACGTGTGGGTTGGCCCCGCCTCCATAACTACCCAATAGGACCCCTCTCCCATAAATCTTTGCTCCTGGCTGCTATCCGTGTTCCTTTTTTGTCCTCCTCCGTAGGACCATGTGGTTCTCCTACCTGAAGATGACTTCACAGCGATCGATCGGCCGAATGACTGAATTGTTTCCTCCGATAGGCCTTGACTGTTAAGCAGGGTATGGAGAGTAATTGCAGAGTAGCGCTGAAGAAAAGGTTATCTTACCTTAAAAGTGCGCCGGCCTGTTTACCTGTTGCTACAGGTGGCCCTTATCTGCTGGGAGGTCCGGTGTGTGCGTGCCTTGGATCGTTCGGCCAGGTGATCGTTGGTGGAGTGGTGAGTCTGTATCTGTCCATGGCAGCAGTGTTTATGTGTGTGCCCATTGATTGTATTCTTTTCCTCTATCTGTTGCTATTTCTATGCTGTTTGCTGGACGCTTCTGCGTTCCAGCAAACTACTCTCTTCGATTTCCGGGTCTGCGGGCGTTCTGCGCATGCGCGGACCCGAGGTGAGAGCGAGGCTTGGTTCTCGCGCATGCGCGCTGAGGACCCCGGCGTCGGATGACGCCGATGACGTCACGGGCGGCAAATTTAAAAACCTTGCAAAGCTGACAGAGCCCTGGGAATGATTGCGGACGCCACAGCGACTTCCCGGGGCTAGTATTTCGGCGGTTCAAGGTAGGAACAGTCCTTTATGCTGGGCTTGGTTGGATTATTGCTGTATTTGGTCTGAAGATTGTATTTTTTACTGCAGTGTCAGGCTTGGTGTTTTGGACATTATGGATGCTTCACTGCCCCCTAGTGGCCAGCCCGCTCATGTTAGGTAGGTCCTAAAGTACATTTTTTATATTTCTAATATTGAAGAGAGTAAGCATAGGCAGCAAATATGACCTGTCCCTTCTGTCTGTCTCTCTGTGTTCACAGCCCTTCCAAATCTGATCCACAACCTAGTGCCTATAGACGCAGTGGATCGTCAAAATCGCACCACCACAAATCCTCCTCAAAATCCAGCCACCATAGGTCCGCCAGGTCGGAACAGCGTGACAGGGATTATTCCCGCCCCCCTGTGGCTCACTCCAGCAAGAGGCCAGAGAAAGCATGTTGGGGGTGCAAAATGCCTGTACCAGCAGACAAATCCTTATGTGACCATTGTTTCACTAAGGCAGCGGATGAGAGAGACGGCGCTGACCAGCGCCTAGAATCAATGGTGAGACGAGTGGTAAAAGAATCCCTGCAGGAAAGGGAAGCTCAACAGCCCTGTGAATCCCCGGCAGACCCGCTAGATCCTATAGTAGGAGAGGGGGTACTACAAGAAACATGGGATTCATCCCAACCTAGCCGCCATTCTGCCCTTGTCTCAGACAGTGAATCGGATCCAGAAGATCCAGGTTTGGGGTTTGACTATGGTTTGGTTCCCTCCCTGGTTAAAGCAGTGAGAGAGGCTCTGAAGTGGGAAGATCCTATCACTTCCCCCCCGAAGCAGAGGAAATTTTTTAAACAGCTCAATAAGGAGCGTCAATTTTTTCCGTTTCTGTCTGAATTGGGTGATATTATTTCAGAAGAGTGGAGCAAGATGGACAAAAAGAGTTCCATGCAATCCAAAATCCTTAAACTTTACCCCTTTAAGGAAGAAGATGTGAAACACCTGGAGTCAGCTCCAATGGTAGATGCAGCACTTATGCGGCTGGTGAGATATGTGACTCTCCCCTTAGAAGACACTGTGTCATTCAAGGATCCTTTAGAGAGACGGATCGATTCAGATCTAAAGAAAATCTATTTGACCTCCGGGATGGCGTGCAAACCAGTGCTTGCGATCGCAGCAGTGTCAAAGGCCATAGAATTCTGGGCTGACAGCATTGAAGAATACCTGAGAGGCATTTCAATAGACACAGCTAAAGACTCACCTATTCAAGAGATTAGGATGGCTTCAGCCTTCTTGGGGGAGGCATCCATTGATGTCATTCGCCTGATGTCTCGGGATATGCTGGCAGCCGTTTCGGCGCGACGTGCGTTGTGGCTCCGTCCGTGGCTCGCAGACCCTGCTTCTAAGCAGGCTTGGTGCCGCATCCCCTTTGAAGGGTCCTCATTATTCGGCAATAAGCTTGATTCTGCCATATCCCGGGCCACAGGTGGGAAATCTGGGTTTCTCCCTCAGGATAGGCGTCCTCAAAATCAGAGACGCTCTTTTCCAAGAAGACAGAATGCGGATCGTGCCAGGGATGCACGCAGCTATAAACCCGGCCGAGAATTCTCCAGGACATGGAGGTCCAGGCAGTCTTCTTTTAAGAAGGCCTCTAAAGGTGGTTCCTCTGGGAACCAGGATTCTGGGAAGTCCTTTTGAAATTGGGCCCGCTCAAACATGTCGGGTGGGGGCCCGTCTTCTCCACTTCAAACATGTTTGGGCGGCCTCAATTCGGGACTATTGGACCGTAAAGACAGTATCGTCCGGTCACAAGTGGGTCTTCTGCAACACTCCAAAACTCAGATTCATCCCTACTACTCTTCCAAGCTCAGAAGAGAAAAGACAGGTCCTGTTGACCTACGTAAGCTGTTTATTGGAACAAGGAGCAGTCGTACCCATCCCAGAGGAAGAGAGGGGCGAAGGCATGTATTCACCCCTGTTTTTGGTGCAGAAGAAGAACGGCACATGGAGGCCAGTAATAGACCTGACTCACCTCAACTCATTCATCCGCAAGGAGAAATTCAAGATGGAGTCCCTACTTACCATACAACAGTCAGTACACTTGGGAGACTGGTTAATATCAATCGACCTGAAAGACGCATATTTTCACGTGCCTGTGACAAAGGACTTCCACAAATTCCTCCGCTTCGCGGTAGGCAACCAACACCTTCAGTTCATTTGTCTACCCTTCGGGTTAACCACGTCACCCCGGGTTTTTTCCAAGGTGCTATTGGCGGTAGTGGCTCTTCTCAGGGTCAAGGGTGTGCGTCTCCACCATTACTTGGACGACCTGCTTCTACTATCTCAGAGCAAGGATCAGCTATTAGATCACAAAGAGGTTGTCATCTCTACCCTGCAAGAGTTCGGGTGGCTCCTGAACTTAGAAAAGAGTCAGCTAGAGCCATCTCAGTCCCTCGTGTTTCTGGGCGCTCTTTTCAACACCGTGGAGGGTTCCATCTCCCTCCCAGAGGAGAAAATCATGGTAATCCGAGACAGGATTCAGGCGGCACGTGGATCAACTCACCTTTCTGCTCTCCAGTGCCTGAAAATAATTGGTACGATGACGGCAACCATTCCCATGGTGAAGTGGGCCCAGTGGCATACCCGTCCCTTTCAGAAGGGATTTCTGCATCAGTGGAACTCTGTCGACCAGAATCAGCGCATCTTCCTTACCCCATCTATGAGGACATCTCTCCTCTGGTGGCTTCAGGGGAAGAATCTGCGCAACCATCATTCGATTGTCCCCATCTCATGGATCACGGTGACCTCAGATGCCAGCAACCAGGGTTGGGGCGCTCATTGCCTTTCGGAGGTAGCTCAGGGCGGGTGGACATGCCAGTCTCAAGGAGTCGTTTCCAACATCCTGGAACTGAGGGCAGCCTTTCAGGCACTCCTATCCTTTCGCCATCTAGTGTTGAACTCTTCCGTCATGCTAAGGTTGGACAACACAACAGCAGTGGCATACATAAGGAAACAAGGCGGGACTCACAGCTGGTCCCTGTTACAAGAAGTGGAGCCTTTAATGAGTTGGGCGCAAAAGAACTTAGCCAACATCTCGGCAGTATATATTCCGGGGGTCCAGAATGTGCAAGCAGACTTCTTGTCCCGGGTCGAGTTGGACAACAACGAGTGGTCCCTCCACAGAGAAGTTTTCGAGTGGCTCCTAACACTGGGTGTGTCTCCGGAAGTCGACATGTTCGCTTCCCCGTGCAACTTCAAGATACCGAAGTACTTTGCGAGGTTCAGGGACCCTCAGGCGTTCGGGATAGATGCTCTCACGACCAGTTGGGATTTCCAGAAGGCCTATGCCTTCCCTCCAGTCCCGGTAATTCTACAGTTTCTGCGGAGGCTCAGAACAGAAAAAGTGGAGATTATTGCTGTCATTCCATTCTGGCCCAACAGGCCGTGGTTTCCTCTGCTGCTGCTCCTCAGCTATCAAGACCCAATTCCCCTACCTCTCAGGCCGGATCTATTGTCTCAAGGCAAGACGTTACACCCGTTTCCAGCGTGTCTGCACCTCAAGGTGTGGTTCTTGAGAGGGGAAGGCTAGAGGCGCTTGGTTGCCCGAAAGAAGCGATTCCAACTCTTCTTAATGCCAGGCGAAGAAGCACTAATAGGGTGTATGAGCGCATTTGGTCCAGGTTTGCTGAACACATGTCGTCAAGAGAAAACTCGTGTAACTCTCCAGAGGTTCATGATATCCTGAGCTTTCTTCAGTCTGGACTAGATTTATCCCTGGCGGTCGGTTCATTAAGGGTGCAAGTGTCAGCCATCTCAGCCTTCACGGGAGTCTCATGGGCGAATCACGCCTTAGTTCGTCAATTCTTTAAGGGTGCCATCAGGCTCAGACCACAAAGAAGACCCAGGTTTCCCAAATGGGACCTTCCATTAGTTTTGGATTTCCTGTCAAATCTTGGGAAAGATTCATCTCAACCTTTGTCTGTTAAGGATCCTACTCTGAAGACTATCTTCCTAGTGGCGATAACGTCAGCGAAAAGGGTATCAGAGATCAGGAATCTGGGTTCAGAGGAACCTTTTCTGACCTTTTTTGAAGACAGAGTAGTGCTGATTCCTATGTTAGGGTCAAACCCTAAAGTGACCACAGTTTTCCATGAGAATCAGGAGATTGTACTCCCTACTTTCAAAACACCAGATGACCAGGAGATCCATCCTCTTGATGTAGGCCACACCTTAAAACAATATCTGGAGGCAACAGCTCCATTCAGGCAAACGGAATTCCTCTTTGTCCTTCTTCATGGCAAGAATAAAGGGATGCGTGCGTCAATTAGGTCAATTTCCGCGTGGATTGTGCAGACGATTCAAAGGGCATACAGAGCTAAGGGCTTGGCTCCTCCTGAGGCAGTGACGGCTCATTCAACACGGAGCATCTCGACTTCGTGGGCAGCTTCTCGGCATGTGGCGCCTGATGTTATTTGTAGAGCGGCCTCTTGGTCCACAATTAATACTTTTCTTTCTCATTATTGCGTTGAACCAGCTGCGCTGTCTTCTATTAATTTTGGTTTACAAGTATTGTCGTTGGACAATGTTAAATAAATTTTGGTTTTCTTTGCTCAACATTTTGCCCACCCGAGTGTGTTTTGGCGAGTTATTTCCCACACGTATGCTGCCATGGAGCCTGTCAGGAAAAACGGAAAATTTATATCAAATACTTACCGTAATTTTCCTTTCCTGATAGGCTCCATGGCAGCAGGAGTTCCCTCCCAAATGTCTGGAGTAGGCTAGTTACGGAACACGGATAGCAGCCAGGAGCAAAGATTTATGGGAGAGGGGTCCTATTGGGTAGTTATGGAGGCGGGGCCAACCCACACGTATGCTGCCATGGAGCCTATCAGGAAAGGAAAATTACGGTAAGTATTTGATATAAATTTTCCGTTTTATTTTCATTTCGTTTTTTTTCGTTTCCGTTGATTCGTAACGATTCGTAAATTCGTAAGTCGTCGGTGTTCGTATTCGTAACGATTCGTACATTCGTAAGTCGTCGGTGTTCGTATTCGTACCGATTCGTACATTCGTAAGAGTTATTTTTTCGTTGATTCGTTTTTCTGTTAGTTTCATTTTCGTTTATTCGAAATTCGGACGCATTCGTAGTTATTCGTACATTTGTAACATTCGTAGATTCGTAATCGGAGCATAATTCATATTGTATGTAATGTGTATGCTATCATTAAATTTTTAAGAGACACGGAAAATTACGAATCGAAAAAAAAGTTACGAATGTACGAATTTTTTCGTTCAATCCATTCGAAGCACGTTAAGCAACGGAAAGGAAAAATTACCAATTCAACAAAAAAAAAAGTTACGAATGTACGAATTTTTTCGTTCATTTTCATTTTCGTTGTTCCTGTTTTCGTTTTTCGGATTTTTTTTCATTCGTACATTCGTTGTTTCTAGTTTGTTTTTTTCGGATTTTCGTTATTTTCGGATTCGTTCGATTCGAACGATTCGTTAAAATTTTTAGCGAATCGTTCGTTCATTCGTACGAAAACGAACGAACGAAAAAAAAAACGAAAAACGAAAAAAACAAAACGAATTGCATATGTCTAGAGCAGGCATCTTCTAGCCCTGGCCCGTCAGACCCTGTACTGGGCAGAGGACAATGTAGCGTCCTTGACAGCGGTCCATCTGAAGGGCAGCCTGAACCAAATAGCGGACTTCCTGAGCAGGAAGAGGGTTCTGGAGTCCGAATGGTGTCTGAAACAGGAGGTTTTCCAGCAGATTTTGGACAGGTGGGGAATGCCCCAGATAGACCTCTTTGCATCAGAGACAAATGCAAAAGTTCCAGTCTTTTTTTCTCTGAACAGGCTGGACCAAGCGGAAGGTCTGGACGCTCTGGCTCAGCGCTGGACCTTCCGTTTGTGCTACGCTTTTCCCCCTATACAATTGATCCCCTTGGTGCTCAGGAAGCTCCAAGAGGAAAGGACCACTTTGATTCTAGTGGCCCCATATTGGCCCAAAAGGCCCTGGTTTTCGGGCCTACTGAAGTTGGCGGTAGATCCCCATTGGGTGTTACCGGTCCGAGGGGACCTGTTGTCTCAGGGTCCTCTTCTACATCCCAACGTGGGTCAGCTCAACCTAGCGGCCTGGCTACTGAGGAGCAAATCCTGAAGAGTAAGGGTTTATCCAAAAATTTAATTTACACCCTACTAAATAGTAGGAAGAAGGTCACAAGGGCTATTTATTTTAAAACCTGTAAGTGTTTTAATTCCTTGTGCGCCTCAAAAAATTATTCTCCAGGGGAGAACTTTTCCGTTCTGGAATTCTTGCAGGACGGAGTTGAAAAGGGGTTGGCAGCAAGTACCCTGAAGGTTCGGGTAGCTGCATTATCATTTTTTTTTAGAGAGAAGGCTATCTCTAGACCCTTGGATCATTAGGTTCTTCAAGTCATTGGCTAGGCTCAGACATGTGCCTTCGAAGTGTTTTCCCAAGTGGGATCTTTCGGTGGTCTTGCAGGGTCTGACTAAAAGACCCTTTGAGCCACCGGAGGAGACCTCAATCAAGTTTTGGTCCTTAAAATTAGCACTGCTGATAGCAGTTACTTCGGCCAGAAGGGTCAGTGAGCTTCAGGCACTGTCCATCACTGAGCCCTTCTTAACAATCTTCCCGGATCGGGTGGTGTTGAGAACAGATCCAGGGTTCCTGCCAAAAGTAGTCTCAGTCTTCCATAGGGCTCAGGACATAATCCTACCGACGTTTTGCCCAGACCCTAAAAACTCGAAAGAAACAGATTTCCATAGTCTGGACGTGAGGAGGTGCGTTTTACACTACCTCAAAATAACAAAAGAATTTAGAAGGTCCAATTCTCTTTTTGTTTTGTTTTCGGAATCTCGCAAAGGGTATGGTGCTTCTAAGAGCACGATCGGTAGGTGGCTTCGGATGGCTATCCACGAAGCCTACAGAGCCATGGAAAGGGATCCCCCCGTAGGGGTGGTGGCCCATTCAACACGGGCTTTAGCTACATCCTGGGCGGAAAGAGCTGGGGCCTCACCAGAGCGAATCTGCAAGGCGGCCACATGGAGGAGCTATTCAACCTTTGCTCGCCATTATAGGATGGACCTGCTCTCAGCGGCAGAGCAGTCATTTGGCAGGAAGGTCCTGCAAGCGGTGGTCCCACCCTAAGGGCCCCTTCACACGGACGGACCGTATGTCCGTATTTCATCCATCCGTTTTCGGATGAAAAAACGGACATACATGTATCCCTATGGGATAGCGGGTGTCAGCGGATGAGCATCCGCTGACACCTGCTCTCGTCCGTGCCCGCTATGCTCCGTTTCTGCAGACGGAGGAAAACCCCATTTTTTTATCCGTCTGCAGAGCGGATCGGATGACGACGGACTCTACGGTCCGTCGTCACCTGATCTCCCATAGGGGAGAGCGGCGCTCTGACAGGTCCGTCCCTGCACGGAGTGCAGAGACGGACCTGTCATCTTCCTGCTCAGCGGAGATCGCTCCGGCGATCCCCGCTGAGCAAGCGGCTATCCACGGGGTGGATCTGCACTGATCCGCCCGTGTGAAAGAGCCCTAAGAGTAAGTACTCGTTTGTCATCTCCAGGTGCTGTCCTGAAAGACGAGGTGAGAAAACCTTAGTTAGACTTACCGGTAACGGTATTTCTACAAGTCTTTCAGGACAGCGCCAATGACCCTCCCTTGGGTTAAGAAATGTTTATAAGATGTTTTATAAATGTTAACGGTTACAGTTGCTATGTTCTGCTTATGTACTTTCAGCATGGCCAGAGGTACTCGGTAACAACTGAGGCCATGTTGGAGGTGTCCAGGCTTTGAAGGAATTTACTGCATAGTTTCCTGGGAAGTGGATGGAGCTGCGCTCTCTCCAGGTGCTGTCCTGAAAGACTCGTAGAAATACCGTTACCGGTAAGTCTAACTAAGGTTTTTGATGCAAAAAGAGAAAAAAAAAAAAGCTACCTCCCCATTGAAATGAATGGGGAAAAAGAATAAAAAACGCTCCCACATTGCATTTTTTTAAAAGAGAAGTATGAAATTAGAAGGAAAGAAGTAATCATACTTAAGCCCCGTACACCCTGGCCGAATGTCAGGAGACAATAAAAACCGTCTGACATTTGTTCCGTGTGTATGCCAGCCGGTCCAACAGAAGCCGGCCATTTGTCGGACGTGCATGCTGGAAAACCAGTAGCCGACCAGTTCAGCTAATGGCTGAGAGTACTGATCGAAATGTTCTGCTGGGGGCAGTCCCCCTGTCAGAACACAACAGCTCAGTGGGGAAGATTGCTGTACTAATGTTGTATAGTTAGTACAGTGGCTGCGACCGGAGCTGACAGTGGATTGAATAAAAAAAAAGGACTCGGTATGTACTAGGATTTACCTAGATGGTTTTAGCACTGATTGCAGCTGTCCCCCACCACCTCAAAGACCGAGAACTAGGCGATCAAACAGCGCTGATTACTCAGCTCTCTGTCATTAGCTTGCAGAAAGCCAGTTACTGTCAATCGCCAGCTCTCTGCTCTGCCCCTCTAGTACACCCTGGAGTGCTGGGCTGTGCAGGGTGCAGGAGCGGCTGGCGCAGTCACCCAGCAGCTCGCTGAGACCAAATGTTCGGGATCTTTTCAGACCCTGGCCTGGGTTGGCTGAAAACGGGTAACAGGAGTGCAGAACTAACTGCATTCCTCTGATCCATAGAACTATAGCTATACTTCTCTCTTAAGTCACATGTCCAAGTTTCACAGGTGCATGCTAATACATGGCGATCCAGAAAACGCATTAAACATGCATACCAAGTTTTTAAGCTTACCACTGGGAAAGGGCTCTTAAGTATTTTGCCCAAGCTGAAACTGAACTTAGAAAAATGAGTGTATATTTCCTTGTAGTTCTCAGAAACATTATCGAGTAATTGGTTTATAATACACTCAGAGGATGAAAAAGGTTCCCAGAAACTATAATTAATTGCTGACAACTATTGGACCAGAGCAGGTGATTTCCTGCAGCCACCACATAATTAAGTACAAAAGTATTTTTCTGGCTTTATGGCCTCTGGGATTTGTCCAGCCCTGGTGCTTTACAGATCTTATACACCTTATGGCATTTTTATTTCTTTGTTAAAATCATGCAAATGCAGAAAAAATAATCTATATACCAATTATGAAAAGCCAGAATTATGCAATTTACTTCTTTCTCCCCCGGTGGGATCTGGCACCCCAATTCCTCATTGCAAATACATTTCAGGGACAGGGCTACAAAATGCTATACCACTGGTACAGGGTCCTTGCTTCCCTATACATAATCTATAATCAAATCTCAAAACTGTTGAAGATGTGAGAAATGCCTATGAATTATATTACATATCTTCTGTGGGATATAAAAAGTCAGACCTTCTATGATCCACAATCAGAGATGTTGTCTGTTGAACATCTGTTTGATGAGTGATGATCCAGCTGAAACAGACGATCTCTCTCTACTTCCCTGTCAGAACGGGGATCTGAACAGCATACATTGACAGATCCCCGTTCTGGCTCTCTGTGGAGTGATTGCGGATGGCCACAGACATCGTGGCCGCTGGCCACATGCATCGGCTCTGGCGCGGTGGGCGCGCGCGTGCCTGCTATTGCTCTTAAAGCGGCTGACGTACACCTACGCCAATTTACGCAGTCGTGCCAACCTGCTGCAGTATAATGACGGTGGCTGGTTGGCAGCTGGTTAATGTTGCAGGGGGTTTGCCATATGTTTCTTATATGGAGCAAGGAGGACTGGTATACACCAGATCATTCACAAATTTGTGTGATGAATATAAAGTGCACTAGCACTGTAAACAGAATTGGAGACTGACAGGTCCGCTCACCTGACCGTTGGTTGTAGAATGACCCATTTCCTAGATTGCCCCAAATTCACGGCTGTCCTGAGTACTCACGTGCAGGGCCGTGTGTGTTGAGGGAGGTATGTCTGGAATTTCTGTTTCTGAGGCATACATCCCTGAACGCAGTGGCGGAACTACCGCCATAGCAACACATGCGGCCGCTAGGGGGCCCGCATCTGAGTGGAAACTGCTGCAGAATGGAAACCGCTGAAGAGTGGGGACCACTGCCGAGTGGGGCCCTCAGCCGGGGCCCGCTGCCGAGTGGGACCCTCAGCCGGGGCCCGCTGACGAGTGGCAAGCTCCTGTGCTGTGACCTGTCCTATACACAATTTTTTTTTTTGCGCTATAAACAAAAAAATAGCACAATTTTGAAAAAAAAAAAACACATTATTTTTTACTTTTTGCTATAATAAATATGTCCCAAAAATATATAAAAAAAACTATTTTTTTTCCTCAGCTTAGGCCGATACGTATTCTTCTACATATTTTTGGTAAAAAAAAAAGCAATAAGCGATTATTGATTGGTTTGCGCAAAAGATATAGCATTTACAAAATAGGGGATAGTTTTATGGTATTTTTATTAATAATTTTTTTTTTTTAAATGGCGGCGATCTGCGATTTTTATCGTGACTGCGACATTATGGCGGACACGTCGGACAATTTTTACACATTTTTGGACCATTGTCATTTATACAGCAATCAGTGCTATACAAATGCACTGATTCCTGTGTAAATGACACTGGCAGTGAAGGGGTTAACCACTAGGGGGCGGGGAGGGGTTAAGTGTGTCCTGTGTTTATTATATGGTTATTTAAATTTTGGTTTTGTTGTTCGAAATTAATATAAGCTGTTGCCTGGGTACTGTGCCACTTGAGTGTGGTAATCTGTTGTTCAATGGAATTAGTTAATTTTTTTTTTTGTGGGGGGGGGGCTGTATGCAGGGGGGGCCCCATACAACATTTTGCTATGGGGCCCTGTGATTTCTAGTTACGCCCCTGCCTGAACGCATATGGCCCTGAATATGATCACCACTCAGAACAGTGTATAGTTGCTCTGTAAATTTCAGCCTGTCATTGATTTTTATCTGACGTTCTGTATGCGCCACTTGTGCCTCTCAGGTTCCAGAATACGCTCAATTTTTATGCCATACCGGCAAAATAACCTATGTCCTGGAGCCCTAAATACACTTGCCTGTATGTGCATTTACATGAGCTTAGACATGTTCAGCATATCTAAGGTGCCCCTGGATATACAGAATTCTATTTTCTCTGAACGCACTTAAACACATAGTGAATTATATGAGGGCTCAATCAGACGGGTGCTGACACCTGTCCTCTGTGCTGAGCTGCTTCTTATTGCATATGTATCCACCTCAGTACTGCGTGCTGGCAGCCCATAGAAGTCAATGCAGACGCAGCGCCCCAAATCACCCCCCCCCCCCAAGTTGAGGGCATGTGGCCTGGTATGGTTCAGCAAGGGGGGGGGGCGGGGCGCTCGCTCGCCCCCTTCCTTTCCTGACCTACTGGGCTGCGTGCTCGGATAAGGGTCTGGTGTGGATTTTGCCATTTTCTTAAAAAAAATTTACGGGTTCCCCTCCGATCCATACCAGACCCGAAGAGCCTGGTATGGATTGGGGGGGGGGGGGGGGGACATCATGCCATTTTTTCCCCAAATTTTGTAGCCAGCAATTCTTCTTCTTTTTTTTTTACATTTAGCTGTCAGTGGGGAATCCCTCTGATAGCTGATGCCTCATCGGTTGTGAAAGAGGAACTGCAGTCTGCTCACATAATTTGTAATAAAACATCTTTACCATTCTGAAGCTTCCCTCCAATCACTTTGCATATTATTTTATATATACTGTAGGGGGCTGCAGGGTTCTGTAGAGGGGTGCAGGGTACTATGGGTTGGGGACTGCAGGGTTCTGTAGAGGGGTGCAGGGTGTAATGGGTTGGGGGCTGCAGGGTTCTGTAGAGGGGTGCAGGCTACTATGGGTTGGGGGCAGGGTACTATGGGTTGGGGGCAGGGTTCTGTAGAGTAGAGGGGTGAGGGGTGCAGGGTAGATGGGAAGTACAGGAAGAAGAGAGGGCTCCCACACAGGGTTCAATGGAGGAGTAGAGGGCAGAGGACAGTGTCAGAGGGGGCCCTGGATATTGACAGCCTGGAACGGTCGGAGGGACCTGAATCAGAGCTGGGGGTGAGCGAGCACTGAGAAGGAGAATGGGGTATAGGGGATTGTATGATATATATATGTGTATATATATATATGTGTGTATGTGTATATATATATATATATATATGTATATGTATGTGTGTGTGTGTGTGTGTGTATATATATGTGTATATGTATGTATATATGTGTATGTATATATATATGTATATGTGTGTGTGTGTATATATATATATATATATATATTATATATATATATATATATATTTTATTTTTTTTTTTTTTTTTATTTGTGGTTGAACTGGATGGACTTGTGTCTTTTTTCAACCTAACTAACTATGTAAGGAGGAACCCGATGACTGGGAAACAAGGGAGGGACTCGGGGACACAGACACAGGCAGCGCCTCGCTCCCATTTCAGTCACGTACACTGCATGTCTAACAGGGAGCCAGCACCACTATCCCTGACCTACACCTCCATCCACCTTACTACTACCCAACTGCCAGCCCCGCTCCTCCAACCAATCACCCTCTACTACATTGAGGGCAAAGACGACCCTGCCTATCAGCAGAGCAGGGGGCGGGAGGAGCTGTTATGAAAAGACTGTTGTCTGTGCAGATCTCCAGCTCCTGAAGCTGAGGAGACAGACAGACATGGCCACAGAATGACCGGCTGCATCGGCCGTGTAAATTTCATTCCAGGACACTGTATTGTCCCGGAATGAAGGTGCCCAGGACAGACCTCAAAGATGCAGGGCGCGTGGTCACCCTAATATACACCCTAATATACTGTGATTCTGTACTTGCCAAATATGATGCAGAAATCTCTCTCTACTGAGTCTGGCTGCATCCATTTTAACTGTGGGGAGCTGAAGCTGCTGTCTGTTCACTTCCTGGATCTACACAGACACACAGAGGCACACCTCTAGCCCTGCAGCTCTCATTGGCCCTCTTATGACTCACCCCCCCTCCCTTCCTGGCAAACTCTCAGGAGAGTGAGAGAGAGAGCTGTGCATGATGTCATAAGCCTAGGCTTTTTACCAGACAAGAAACAGGAAGTGGGCTGTATACGGTATTTACTGGCAAACAAAAAAATGTTTTACTATCCAAAGTTAAAACAACAAGGGCAGAAGATTTAACTGCTTCAGCCCCGGAAGATGTTACCCCCTTCCTGACCAGAGCACTTTTTGTGATTCGGCACTGCGTCGCTTTAACTGACAATTGCGCGGTCGTACGACATTGCACCCAAACAAAATTGATGTCCATTTTCCCCCACAAATAGAGCTTTCTTTTGGTGGTATTTGATCACCCCTGCGGTTTTTTATTTTTTGCGCTATAAACAAAAAATCATTAAAAAAAAAAAAGCATTATTTTTTACTTTTTGCTATAATAAATAATCCCCCAAAAATATATAAAAAAAATGTTTTTTTTCCCCCTCAGTTTAGGCCGATATGTATTCTCCTACATATTTTTGGTATAAAAATCGCAATAAGCGTATATTGATTGGTTTGCACAAAAGTTATAGCGTCTACAAAATAGGGGATAGTTTTATGGCATTTTTATTATTATTTTTTTTTTTTACTAGTAATGGCAGCGATCTGAGTTTTTATTGAATGAATGAATGAATAACTTATATAGCGCTACAATGCGAACTGAATAGCCTCAAGGCGCTGTATTCGTGCTTTGTTGTCAAGCTTCTAGAAGAGGTAGGTCTTGAGTTTCTTCCTGAAGGCCTGATGGTTTTCTTCCATGCGGATGTCGGTTGGTAGCGCGTTCCATAGCCGTGGTCCTTGGACAGCGAATCTCCGTTCCCCCTTTGATTTGTAGCGGGATTTAGGAATGAGGAGGAGATTTTGATTAGCCGATCGAAGACTGCGATTGGGTATGTAGTGTTTTATTTTCTCGAGAAGGTATTGCGGAGCGTTTCCATAAGTGCATTTTTGGGTGAGGCAGAGGGTCTTGAAAAAGACCTGATTCTTTACGGTTAGCCAATGTAGGCTCCTCAGGGAAGGGGAAATGGATTCCCATTTTTTTTGTTCCTGTTATCAGTCTTGCCGCCGTATTTTGGATAAGTTGTAAGCGCGCAAGTTGATATTGGGGTAATCCTATGTAAAGAGAGTTTGCGTAGTCAAGTCGAGAATTAATGACTGTTCCAACTACCACTGCTTTGTCCTCCTTTGGAATGAAGGGGATGAGTCTGCGTAGCAGGCGGAGCAGATGGTGTGAGCCACTGACTACTGCTCCTATTTGGGCATCCATTGACATTTCTGAGTCAAAAATGACTCCGAGACTCTTGGCCTTGGTCCTAGGGGCGATGGTCTGTCCAAAGATGGTGGGTGGTGTCCAAGGGATTTTGGTTCGGGGGTTTTGATTTGCATGTAGAATAAGAAGTTCTGTTTTCGATTCGTTAAGTTTGAGGGAGCTAGTGGTCATCCAGTCGTCTATCATAGTGAGGCATTTTTCCAATTGCTGATGATGGTCTTTTTGTCCGGTGATACGAAAATATAGTTGCGTGTCGTCAGCGTATGAATGGAAGCAGAGGTCCGATTTTCTGATTATTTTGAGGAGTGGGCGGATGTATATGTTGAAGAGCACTGGCGACAAGGGTGATCCTTGGGGGACTCCACAAGAGATTGCCCGGGTTTCAGAGGTGAAAGCTCCTAGTTTCACTGTCTGAGACCGATTTCCTAGGAAGGATGCGAACCATTGTAGATCTGAGTCTGTGACTCCTGCTACTTCTGTGAGGCGGATGAGTAGAGTATTGTGGTCCACAGTATCAAGCGCTGGACTGAGGTCCAGCAGTCCCAGGAGACATGATTCTCCGTCATCTGCTGCTTCGAGGGCGTCGTCCCATATCTTCAGGAGTGCGGTTTCTGTCCCATGGCCTGGGCGGAAGCCTGATTGTAGAGGGTCCAGGAGTTTGTGTGTGTCCAGGTGGCCTTGTATCTGTTGTACTACCGCCTTCTCCATAATCTTGGAGATGTTGTTCAAGCTTGTTATCGGTCTGCGGTGGTTAGGGTCCCGGGGGTCGAGGTTGGGTTTCTTTAGCAGGGGTTTGATGATGCCTTGTTTGAGGGCGCCTGGAACAATCTTTTCTTTGAACGATTGATTTATGAGGTGCGTTAGAGTGGGAAACCAAGATGTCGGAGCATTCTTTCAGGAGTTTTGTGGGGATGATGTCAATAGGAGATGTGCTGTCTCTGAGGTTTTTGATGATGTTTTTAGTGATATCCGTGGTAATTGGAATCAGAGAAAACTTTGGTGGATGTGGGATGTTTGTGTCGATATCGGCTTTTTGCTCTAGTTGACTGCCGTCGGATGTTTTTTTCTGATGAATTATTTTCCGGATGTTGTCGATTTTGTTGATGAAAAAATCTGATAATTCATTGCAGAAATCTTGGGTTTCGTTAGCGGGGGGCATACTGGGTTCATCGACTGAGCGACTATTTTAAAAAGTTCCCGAGGGCGGTTTAAGGCCGCTGAGATGGTATTTGAAAAATAAGTTGCTATTTTGTTTGATAAAGTGGTTTTGAAGGTTTCGGAGTGCAATTTCTTCTGCGATCTGGTCCAATGAGTTGTTGTTGCAGGTTTCAGTATTTGTTTTTGGTGGGTGGTGTTGGTAGAGATTTTAAATTTGATGGCGTGGTGGTCCGTCCATGGTAGTGGTATGTTGTCAAGTATGTTGATGTTCAAATTTTGTTTGAAGATGAGGTCCAGGGTGTGTCCTGACCCGTGTGTGGGAGTCTTTATCAGTTGCTGGAGACCCAGTTCTTCCAGTTGGCTGATGCAGGCGGTCGCGATAGGGTCTTGGGAAGAGTTTGCCCAGAGGTTAAAGTCTCCAAGTACCAGGAAATTTTTGGATTTCAGGGTGTGTGTTGAGATGAATTCCGTGAGGGGTGTAAGCAGATTGGTCTTTGGTCCTGGTGGTCTATAGCAAAGTAGAATGTGAGTGGTGTCATGGGGTGTTGATTGAAGATGTAGCGTCAGTGTCTCCATAAAAGGCACTGGGTTCTGTAAGATTGGTTTGGTGATCGCCAGGTGCGATTAAAAAATCACTGCTAGGCCTCCTCCTTTTTTTCCTTTCCGATGCTCAGTTAGGATCCTGTAGTTCTCCGGCACCAATTCGGTGAGGATGGTGTTGCAGTCGGGTGTTAGCCAGCTTTCTGTGATGAAGAGGCAGTCTATATTGTTTTGGGTGATGAAGTCGTGTACTTCTAGTCTGTGTTTGGCTGCAGATCTGGTGTTGATCATGGCGCATGCTAATTGTTGTGGTTGGGTTGGTATCTTCCTGTGTTTGCAGGTTGATCGTAGGTCGGTCTTTAGTAGTTCTTTCCGTAGGATTTTTTGAATGGGGGCTGGCAATGTTGCGGTGGTATTCCTTAGTCTGTGGAGAACTTCTGCTGAGTATTTAAAGTAGCACATGGCGAGAGGATGAAGTTGATGGTCCTAGGATGACTGAGCTGATGATCCAGATCCGGATCCGGGTTTGTCCTGTTGTCAGTCTAGGTATCAGACTTGCCGCCGCGTAGAGGCTATGAGTAGGCGCACAAGTTGATCATGTAGTGCCCTATGTGTAAGGAATTGGTTGGTCGAGTAGCAGGTTCCTAGCTGTTCCAGCTGCCTCTGCTTGTAGTGAAGATCCTGGACCAGAAGAGTACTGCTGATGACAGCTGCGGTGTGTTGCTGAGCTGGTGCGAATAGTTCCGGTAGGGGTGATGGGGGCCTGTTTAACCTACCGCCCTCTCGTTGATCCAGAGGAAAGCGAAAAAAACCCTAGCTGTGCTAGCCAATTGCTCAGTAGGGGAAAAAAAATTCCTTCCTGACCCCCGAAGGCGGTCGGACCTAAGGGCCCTGGATCAACAGCTAATGGGGGGGGGGGTGGAAAGGGGGGTCCCAAGGGCTTACCTGATTGGAGATAGTCCGGAGGGGGTTGCTGTGTGGCCTGGTGGTTCTGTGGTGAGGTCCGCTTGCTGCGGCAGTGGTGTTCTGCGACGGGGGGGGGGGCACGCCGGCATGCAGAAGGAGGTAGGGGTAGCTGGGAGGTGACTGGCGTGGGCTGGGTCTCAGCCGCAGTCGCTTTTTCCCTCGTCTAGCGAGCTAGAGCAGAGGGGACGGCGGCTGTGGATGTGGCCCACCAGGTGCTTGACCAGGGATGAGGGCAGGTCCCGTTTGTGTCTGCTGGTGGGTCCTGGGGCTGTCCTGTGTGGTATCTGGGTGAACTGGGTGTACCAAGATGGCCGCCGGGCTAGGCCCGAGCCACGGTCTGGCCTGATCTTGGCTTCCCAGCAGTTGTGGCGGTGATCGCGGATGGGGGGGGGAGGGGGGAGTCCGGTTGGCGTGGGTACCCGGCCTGTACTGACCTGATGAGGGGCGAGTAGCTGGCCGACGAGCGGTGATCCGGCGCCAGCCGCACTAGGCTGAAGCCGCGGTGTTTCCTATGCGCCTGCCCGGCGGCTGTGATGGGGGTGGCAGTGACGGGTGGCCCGATGTGATGATATGCGATCGAGTGGGGGCCGAGGGGGTCGAGTACCTAGTCCCCGTACCAGGGGAGGGGGGTGGGAAGGTTGACCTCAATCCCGGTTCGGCTGCTGGGGATCCTAGGAGGCCTGGGCCTGAAAGGTCGGAGCATCTGCTGGAGCTGCTGACAGCACGTCTGTTCCACAGAGAGCTGTCACTGGTTATTAGGACTGCGACATTATGGCGGACACGTCGGACACATTGTTGGAGCCATTGGCATTAATACAGCGATCAGTGCGATAAAAATGCATTGATTACTGTAAAAATGTCACTGGTGAAGGAGTTAACCACTAGGGGGCAGTGAAGGGGTTATGTGTGCCCTAGTGTGTGTTCTAACTGAAGGGGAGAGGGGACAGTGTAGGGGAAGAGATAGATTGCTGTTCATACTTTGTTTACACACGGTTCTCTGTGTGACCCGAGCGATCACAAGAGCCCGGCGGGGGTCGCGACCGCCGGGCACTCGCATCGGCTCTGTGGGCGAGCAGGGGGTTTCCCTAGTGGACAAAAGCGTAACCGACGTAACATGACAGCGATTCGCGCAGCTGAGCCATGTTGCCGCAGTATAACTGCGGCAGCTGGCCGGCAAGTGGTTAATAGATGGAAAGTTGAAAAAATTACTGAAGGTTCGCTTTAAGAACGCAACCGCCGGCTTCAACCAGCTATATACTGTACAGTGTTTTTAAAGGGGGGAGGGACACAAAATGCATTAACAAAAACGCATCAAAAACACGACACTTGCGTTTTTGGTGCAACTCCATTGAAGTCTATAACAGGAAATCTGCTGTGGTAAAAAAGTCCCCGTCCTTTTCCAAAAACACACTGGCTGAAAAACGCACAGATGTGAACATGTATCATAGGAAACCATGTTAAATGGACTGTAATGCGTTTCTGAAAAACTGAAAACACACAAAAAAGCGCATAGGTGTGACTGTAGGGTGTTTGGCTTCTTTTATACAGTAAATGTATAGTAATGCCTGCGAGCATTTTTGTGAGCAAGTCTTCGACTTGTCTTTGTTTCAATAAGTGTTTTTTATGTATTGCACTAGGCCTTTGCGCTGTTTTCTTTTTTTGCATTCAGTGCGAGCGAGGCCTGAGGTATGTGACAATTCTGACCCATGATCTGAGAACAATGGAACACACGCAGCATGATGTGGTGATTAATCGCACACAATGCACCAAATGTGTGTGATTTAGGCCCCCTTCACACTTGTGCAACCTGGCCGCCATTTTGCCACGACTTGAAGCAATGCCTGTGTAATCTTGAGGTCTATGGACCTTAAGTCACATCAAAGTCGGAATAAAGTAGTACAGGGACTACTTTGAAGTCGCACACATAGGAATGGTATTCATTGCAAATCATGGGGTACGACTTGTCATGCAACTTTGCAGTCTCAAGTCACAGAACAAGTTGCTTTGCAGTCTCAAGTCACAAAACAAGTTGCATAAGTGTGAGAGGGGCCTTAATGTGTAAGCGTGTGTAACAATGACATATCTCCTGTATAAATAGTGTACAGATAGGTTATTCATGACCATTGCAACCCTGTCTAGACACACTAAATAGTGTAAAATCCTTCTCAGTAACGGGGGATCTGAGCACGTGTTTTATTTCCTGACTGAAATCATTTATACACCATACTGCGGCCTAGGCCTGTATCCTGCGTTCTGTAGGCACACTATGCAGGGGCGGGGCCAGGGCTGTGAGGTTCCTCCCGGACACGTGATACTCCGCTTCCCGCGCTGTATATAGGAGCAGGGTGAGGCGGGGATCCGCCCATTCTCCTCTAACCCGCTGGTGTCTTTGATCCCGTTGTCTGCCATCATGTCGTACGCTGAGCGCAGAGGTCGCCGTGTGGGAGTCTCTAACTGGTAATTCTCTTATGTACGGGGGAAGGGGGGCTGTAGTCTGATGGCATGGAGCCCCCTATATAGGAAAGGAGGCTCCTTGTTCTTGTCTATCTCCATTATGCTGTGTGGGAGGCTCAGGCCCAGATGCCTGCATTGGGAATACAGCGGTTGCCCATAGCAACCCCTTCATTGATGTGTACTGTGAGCACGTGGGGCTTCTGGAAGTTTCTCACTGCCTCTATGGGGAATGGGCACATGGTAAAATGTACCTGTAGACATCTCTCTTACATTTTTGGGTAAATGAAGGAATAAAACCTCTGCCATGGTCATTTTGTCCTAGTCTGTGCCACTGGGGAAATGTGCCCATATTTCCTGTCAGCCAACAGGACTTTCCATAGGGAGGGGAACGAACTCCAACACTGTTTAACTTAGTTAAATGCAAACCTTTTTGGATCTAAAGCCAGATTTGTATCGGTGTGCTGGGTTTTGGCTATAGCGTGCTTTCTAAGTATATTACACTACACTTTATATTATAAAATTGGTCCCATTGACTTCTATTGGGTCATATGTTTTTGCTGCATTTTCTGAAAGCACACCAACAGTCCTGCATGCTGCATCTTTGGCACACTTTCAGAAAACGTGGCATTACACACAACGTAATTAGGGTTGCCACCTCATCCCTTTAACCGCTTAAGGACCGCCTCCTGGACATATACGTCGGCAGAATGGCATGGCTGGGCACAATCACGTACCTGTACGTGGCTCTTTAAGTGCCCAGCTGTGGGTCGCGTGCGCGCCCCGGCGCTTGCCACCCCGGTCCTGAGCTCCGTGGCCGCGGGACCAGCGGACCTGATCGCCGCTGGTGTCCCGTGATCGGGTTCCCTCTCATAGGGAAAGAAGATCAGTGACGTCAGACGCCAAGCCACGCCCCCTACAGTTAAATAAAAAAACACACACTTAACCCCTCCCCGCCCCCTAGTGGTTAACTCCTTCACTGCCAGTGTAATTTACACAGGAATCAGTGCATTTAAATAGAACCGATTGCTGTATAAATGACAATGGTCCCAAAAATGTGTCAAAAATGTCCGATGTGTCCGGTCCGCCATAATGTAGCAGTCACAATAAAAATCGCTGATCGCCGCCATTACTAGTAAAAATAAATATTAACAAAAATGCTATAAAACTTTTCCCTATTTTGTAAACGCTCTAACTTTTGCGCAAACCAATCAATAATCGCTAATTGCGATTTTTTTTAACCAAAAATGTAGAATACGTATCGGCCTAAACTGAGGAAAAAAACGTTTTTTTATATATTTTCTGGGGATATTTATAGCAAAAAGTAAAAAATATTGAATTTTTTTCTAAATTGTCGCTCTATTGTTTATAGTGCAAAAAATAAAAACCGCAGAGGTGATCAAATACCACCAAAAGAAAGCTCTATTTGTGGGAAAAAAAGGACGCCAGTTTTGTTTGGGAGCCATGTCGCACGACTGCGCAATTGTCGGTTAACCACCTGATTACTTTGCACTTAAACCCCCCTCGTGACCAGACCAATTTTTCAGCTTTTGGCGCTGACGCACTTTGAATGACAATTGCGCGGTCATACAACACTGTACCCAAATGAAATTTTTATCATTTTTTTTCCCCACAAATAGAGCTTTCTTTTGGTGTTATTTAATCACAGCTGGGGTTTTTATTTTTTGCTAAACAAACAAAAAAAAGATGGAAAATTAAAAAAATCATGTTTAATAGTTTGTTATAAAATTTTGCAAACAGGTAATTTTTCTGCTTCATTGATATGCGCTGATGAGGCGGCACTGATAGGCTGCACTGGTGGGCACTGATAGGCTGCACTGATAAGTCGGTACTGATGGGGACAGATAAGTCGGTACTGATGGGGACAGATAAGTCGGTACTGATGGGGACAGATAAGTCGGTACTGATGGGGACAGATAAGTCGGTACTGATGGGGACAGATAAGTCGGTACTGATGGGGACAGATAAGTCGGTACTGATGGGGACAGATAAGTCGGTACTGATGGGGACAGATAAGTCGGTACTGATGGGGACAGATAAGTCGGTACTGATGGGGACAGCAAAGATAGAGCACTGATGGATGACACTGATGGGGGGGCACTGATGGGTGGCACTGATGGGCACTGGTAGGTGACACTGATGTGCAGTACTGGCACTGTGGGCACTGAGAGATGGCACTGTGGGCACTGAGAGATGTAACTGTGGGCACTGGTAGGCGGCACTTTAATGGGGCAAAGGTGGGCACATTGCAGTGAGAGGGACTGATGTCCCGCTCACTGCCGCCGGTGATCGGCTTTTTTTTTTTCCTCGCGCTATAAGCGCGAGGAGGAAAAAAAAGCCGATTACCGGCTCTGTTATCACATGATCAGCTGTCATTGGCTGACAGCTGATCACGTGGTAAGGGGTCGGGAACGACCCCTTACTCGGATCTGTGATCCAGCGAGTCTCACAGACTCGCTGATCAGAGCGCGCCGCGCACGCGCCCTTCAGGGGGCGCGCAGGCAGCTCGTGTCCGGGACGACGTCAATAGACGTCGTCCCGTCACAATAGATCCGCGCTGTAGCCGTCATTTGGCTATAGCGCGGGTCTAAGGTAGTTAAAGCGACGCAGTGCCGAATCGCAAAAAGGGGCCTGGTCCTTTGACTGCAAATTGGTCCGGGGCTTAAGTGGTTAAACACATATGAATTACACAGGTTTTAAGTTTAATTTTAAAGTGATTGTAAAAGGATCGTTTAAAAAAAACAAACATATACTTGCCTCCACTGTGCAGCTCGTTTTGCAGAGTGACCCTGAACATCCTCTTCTGGGGTCCCCCGGTGGCTTCTCCCCCGCATCAGATAACCCCCCTAGGAGAAGCGCTCTCCTGGGGGGGGGGGGTTACCTTGCGGTCGCTCTCCCGAGTCCAGCATTTGCATCCACAGACACGAATGCCGGACTCGGCCCCGGTGCCCATGTCATTGGATTTGATAGCAGCGGGAGCCAATGGCTGCGCTGCTATCTGTGGGGGGAAGGACGTCAATTTTGTTTGGGTACAACGTCGCACGACTGCGCAATTGTCAGTTAAAGCGACACAGTGCCGAATCGCAAAAAGTGCTCTGGTCAGGAGGGGGGGGGGGGGGAAATCTCCCTGGGCTGAAGTGGTTAAATCTTCTGCCCTTGTTTTAACTTTGGATAGTTGGGGCTAAAGTGGTTAATATGCTTTTGGTTTTAAAGGGATGAGGTGGCAACTCTAGACCCATATTACCCCATGGGGTGCTGATTCCCCCTTCTGCCCACCACATTGTATTTACTATGCTTCAGTTTGTGAATGAACAGAAAGCTACCCAGCACAGGGCACTTCCCATTCATTCACTGTCCAGCACATCCAAGGCTGCAGAGAGGGACTAGGGAATCTGTCTTCAGTCTTTGTCTCAAAAGTGAGACATCGGGTCCATTCAGACCCCTGATATTTCACCAAAGCCCCCCATTCGAGAGGTGACAAGCGTTTGGCTTGTGGTTGCAGTGCTTTAGTTCTGTGCAAAATTGCAGTTTAGCAATAAGAAAACAATCTAGGAGACTGCAGTATCTCCTGAACACCTCAAAGCGGTGTTTTGACCCCTCTGAAAAGTGCTGCTGAGTGAACTGATCTTTATTTTATTTTTATTTTTTTAAATCTTTATTTAAAGAATGACATGACAATCATCTGTGTCTGTTATTGGTTAGTCGTGAGAACTCACACAAGTCTATGTATATTGATGAGATAAAAATCTAAGATCTTACAAAAACATACTGGTACAGCAAAAAGTTGTGGTTAAAAGATTTCAACCATAATTATCTAACAGTTCCACCAGGACAGTAAGGGCGACCTTCTGTCCGGTGGGAAGTATCAAAGTAAACTGGACTTGGTACCAATAGACCTGTGCTACATATTTAGTATGACCAACCGGGTGGAGGGAGACTCTCCGGGGGGCAAGACTAGCTTATCCCTATTGGTCAGATATTAAGGTAGCGCATTTTAATAAACTGGATCCAAACATTGTCTTTTGTTTAAAATATGTGACTCACTCCTAGGGATATGGGATTGGCGCCAAAATGGGGTACCGCAATCCAGAGGGTTTTCTTATTTATGGGAAGAAAGGGTGGGTGACACCATTGGTGTCGCTGGAGAAAGGAAAGGATAGCGATAAAGAGTAAGGATGGGGAAAGAGGGGTGTGAGTGAACTTATCTTTTAAAGTCATTGTAAATGATCACCTTGAAAAATGACCCATTAAAGTAGAGAACTTCCCAAAAATAGAACTTCCGCTTTAGGTGTTAATGACCCCCTGACATGCCACATTTGGCATGTCATTTTTTTTGCGGGGGGGGGGGGGGGAGCGGGTACCCTTTTTTTTACAGGCATCCACTTCCTCCCATGTCTCCAGAAGGAAGATCACCCCCCCCCCCCTCCCTGCAATCTTCTGGGACACGTCGCAGGTCCCAGAAGATTGCACGGCATGCATAGTGCACGCCCGGCTGTGAAGCCACAGCAGGGCGCCCACGTTTAGAATGCCGGCGGCGAGGAGCGCAAGGGGAGCAGGGCTTTGTGCGCCGGGACAGGTAAGTGTCCGATTATTAAAAGTCAGCATCTACACTTTTTGTAGCTGCTGACTTTTTTTTAATTGGTGGAACTCCGCTTTAAAGTGGATGTAAATCCACTCTCATCAATTATAAAGTACTGCCATAGTGCTGAACTATAAGGATATACCTGTCTCCTGCATGTATCCTTACCTGTCAAATGTGTCCCGTTTAGCAGTTTGAAGCCCCCAAAAATGGCAGATTCAGTGGGCGGGTCTGTTATCTGCGCCTGAGTCGTGATTTCAGCAGACCCCCCCTTGGCCAGAGCTTGCAGGAGAGGCAGAGCACGTTCTGGGTAAAAGCGGAGCGCGCTCACGGCCCCCTTTCACAAGTTCATACACACATCAATGTCCAGTGACAGTGGGGGATGATCGGTGCGATGGGACAGCTGTGGGCACCGATTCCCCCCCCCCCCTCCATGCCTGGCTTTTCATCATCTGCTTCTCTCCCTCCTGCAGCTTTCACCTGAAAAGCCAGGCAGGGGGGATCGGTGCTCCCAGCTGTCTACGTCGCACCGATCATCCCTGACTGTCCTCAGTGTCTTCCTCCAGCGCCGTGTCCTCCTTGTCCCTCTTTGTATGTCCTCATCCCCCGCGCTGTCTTCCTCCTCTGCCCCCCCTCATCCCCCGCAGCTACGGGGGGGGGGGGGGGTGGCGATCTGTCAGGAGTGAGAGCGGAGAAAGGGGGGGTCTGGTATGTGAATTACCAGCCCCTTACTTTTCTGAATGGGACACAGTTTGTTAACGATCGCTCTGTGACCTGTGATAACTGAGCAGAGTAACCTATGTGTTACTCTGCTTCAATTTATGAATGGACGGGAGCAGCTGTCTCCCCTCCATTCATTTTTCAATGCAGAGAAAAAACTGGGGAATCTGTGTCCTTTGTCCCTTTCTCTGTCTCAAATGGGAGATGTCAGGGTTCTCTGTTTAGACCCCTGACATGTCACCAAAGCCCCCAACGGGGCTGATAAAAAATTAAAGGCAGCCAATCCTGGGAGAGCTGGAGAGGGGGATGTGAATTGTGAACTTTTTACACAGAATGTGCCTGTCTCAGGCTAGTGCATGAGATATGTAAATAACCTGTCACTCCAAGCAAGAGGGAGGATTTATCTCACTCGAATTCTCTACATTGTGACATTTAAAAAATAAAAAATTTGGGGGTTTTACATCCACTTTAAGTTTTAGAAATGAAAGGCAAAACATTGGTGAATGAATATATAAAAATATCAATACTCCCCCCCCCCTCTTCTTTTTTTAAGTGATCACGTTCCCTCTGTTCTCAGCTGCATAAGAGCTGGGGGAGGAAAAGTAGCAGGACACTGAACTTCTCATAGAAGGGGAGGGGGGGGGGTAGGGGGTGGTTGTAGCTTGTCAGGACAAGTCTGATCATTGGAGGACAGCAGGCTGAGTTCCCAGCATAGCTAGAGAACTGACCACATTGGGGTTGATACTAAAATGAGTGCAAAATCTGGTGTTGCTGTGTATAGTAGCCAATCCGCTTGTTCAATTACTTTGACAAAAAAACTGGAAGCTGATTTCTACCACGAAATGCACCAGATTTTGCACACTTTGGGTTTAGTAATTCATGCGCCAGCGTATCGTTCTGCTTGGTGTGATCAGTTCTTTTCATAGGAAAGCAGAGTAATTGGCAGGATCACCAGGGATTTCACACAAAGGAAACAATACAAAGAGAACAGGATATTTTCTCATACAAGTAAATGATACAGCAGGCACATATCAGTCGATATGAAATTCTGGGTTTACATACTTTTAAAGCGGAGTTCCACCCAAAAAATTTCCCGTATCCTGATTCCTTCCACCTCTGGTGTCACATTTGCCACCTTTCAGGGGGAGCAGATACCTGTCAAATACAGGTATTTGCTCCCACTTCTGGCGAAAGATCGCCATAGTATCTGTGACAATCTGCGCCATGTCCAGCCCCCTGCTGTCTTCTGGGAGACACAGGTCCCAGAAGACAGCAGAGACCACTCAGAATGCGCAGTAGGGAGCCAAGCTGCAAGGCTTCACTTCCTGATTCCCTTACTAGCAATACCGGGGTCTGCACCCGGAGCTGAGAGACAGGTCGGCTTCGGGTGAGGACATCGCGGGTGCCCTGGACATGTAAGTGTCATTATTTTAAAAGTCAGCAGCTGCAGTATTTGTAATATGTTTTTTTTTTTTGGGTGGAACTCCGCTTTAAGTACAACAAAGTAATATTGTACATGCATCAGCACAGCATTATGATGGATTGGGTCCCCACACAGGTTTGTTGAGCCTCAGAAGATGAGGAATTGAAAGTTTTTCTGTGCTATTAGCCCTCTTCTGAGATTTGTGGTAATTCTGCTTCACTGTGTACATTGACTGGTGGCAGCTATCGGTACCAGAGGAAGCTTTGAATGTGCCTGCAAATTTCTCTGCACTCTTAGGCCCCATTCACACCTGAGCATAGCGTTTTCATGCAGGAAATCGTGTGATTTTGCAGCGTTTTTACCGCAATTTCACAGCGTTTTTTACGCCGTTTGGCCGTGATTTTGTGCAGGGCAAAAGGTCACCAATGTAAAAAGAAGAAAAACGCCCAAATCTGCCCGATTCAAGTGACAAAAAAGGGTCAAACTTGTTTGAGCTTCAGGCGTTCAGCTATAGGCGACATGGCGTGGAGATGTGAACCATATCCATTGAGAATAATGGATTTTTTCCCCTCTAGCGTTTTTTAGCTTCAAGCTACAAAACGCTCAGGTGTGAATGCAGCCTTAAGGTATCTTTCACATGAGCAGCAGTGTTAACCACTCCCAATAATCTGCCATAAAAAGGTTTACAGGCATTCAGGAGGCTATGCCGCTGCCGCCTCCTATATGCTGCCTGTGTTTTATCTGTCAAACAGGGATTTTGGATTTTGCACCACAACCAAGAGCCAAACATTTGGCTCTTGGTTGTGGCATGGGCCCACTGACTTAAATAAGCAAGTTTCAAACAAGTAAGCCTGTCATGTTTCAATTTGCGCCCACAGAATGTGTGCTTAACCCAACTACCTCAGCCAAACAGAAGAAGCCTTGTGTTAATAAAAATACAAGGCTTCCTGTGAATGGCTGAACAGCCTGACTATTTTGTCCTGGGCACAGCAGGCTGTTGTGCTCCTTCCAGAATGCCTTGATGTATACTGTATGTAGCTGATATTTGTACAGCGCTGACAGCAGACTCGTATATCGGTAATGGTTAGTTTGAACCAAACTACAGTGAAATAAAACCTGTAGTTTGGCATTATTAGCTTTGATTTGCTGTTGGAGAAAATGGTAAAGCAGCCATCTTGGATGTGCTCAAAAGAATATCATACTAAAGCAAATTTTGGATAAGAGCAAATTGACCTTCCATAATGTTGGTGCTTCTGCACTTAGTTTTCCTTTTAGTTCTCCTGCAAATGCCCACAACTACCTGTTGATCCTGCCAGTGAAGTCTGGCTCATGCAACACCATGTGATAAAGGTAATCACATTGATGCACTGCACTTGAGTCAGATTTGTCACTTCCATGTAGGGTGAACCACCTTGCACTGCAGTGACAAATGTTATTCAGGGTGTTGAACTCTCTGAAACCCTCTTAACTGTAAGCTGCAGCGTCTCAGGGGAGCATGCAAGGTACAAACGGAAGGATTTGATGAACACAGCTCTTCTATTCTGCCCCATAAGGTTATAGTGCCACCTACAGGAGTAAGACGCTAGGCAGAAAAGAACACCGCACCATCTATGCGCAGTCCTAACTGGTATAAACCCCCCTTTTCTATAAGCAAGGTAGTTATTTCTGCCTAGTGTTTCAGTAGTAAAAACCTTGTTCCCTGTTGGGATCTGTGGTTCCATAGGCATTTTTTTTTCTGCAGAGACCTTCAATCAACAGCCGGGCTGAGCAACTTGAATCCTGTGGTCACCCCACTCCTGCCAAGTAGCGCATGCAGACCGTTGGCTATGTGCTGGGTTGGCTGTGACAGTCCAATCCTGGACTGGGACAGCCAGCAAGTTAAGTCCTCATGCACACGAACGTTTTAAAAAAATGGGCTGTAAAGCTAGTACAGATGCCAGGAAAAAACGTGATTTAAAAAAAAAAAAAAATGTTTCCGTGTTTTGCATTGAATTCAATGCACGTTAAGCCGCGCTAGCTTTCAGCCGCGTTTCTGTCTATTCAAAAATCTATGGTTCGCTATGGGAGCCCATTGATTTGAAGTCACACCAGAAGTCGGATCAAGATGATCCAACTTGCGGTGCGACTTGTGTACTAAGAATCTGGAAGGGGGAACCCCGCGAAAATAAAAATTTGCTTGAGGTCCCTCTCCCCCAAGACTATACCAGACCCTTCGTTCTGGTATGGATCTTAAGGGGAACCCCCACACCTAAAAAGAAATGGCGTGGGGTCTCCCCCAAGATCCATACTAGACCCTTATGCGAGCACGCAGCCCGGTGGGTCAGGAAAGGGGCAAGCGCCCCCCTCCTGGACCATACCAAGCCACATGCCCTCAACATGGGGGGGGGGGGGGTGTTGGTGCTTTGGGGCAGGGGTGGCTCCGTGCCCCCACCCCAAAGCGCCTTGTCCCCATGTTGATGAGGACAAGGGCCTCTTCCTGACAACCCTTACCTTGTGGTTGTCGGGGTCTGCCCGGGGCTTAACGGAATCTGGGAGCCCCCTTTAATAAGGGGACCTTCAGATCCCGGCCCCCCATCCTATGTGAATAAGTGTGGAGTACATTTTATTGACACTTTTCCCCAGCATTCACCTGGGGGGAAAAGTGTCACTAAAAACACACTACACAGGTTATTAAAGTAATTTATTAGGCAGCTCTGGGAGTCTTCTTCCGACTTCGGGTGTCTCTTTCGACTTCTCCGGCCTCTTCTCCCTGGTGCCTTCTGCCAGGCTCCTCCGCTATCTTCTTCCAGCTTTTATACTAGCTGGCTAATTACTTTAAAAACCTGTGTAGTGTTTTATTTTTTTTATTTTTTTTACACTCCCCCCCCCCCCCAGGTGAATGGGTACCCCATACTTATTCACATAGGGTGGGGTGCAAGGATCTGGGGGTCCCCTTATTAAAGGGGGCTCCCAGATTCCGATAAGCCCCCCCCCCCCCCCCCAAGACCCCGACAACCACCAGGCAAGGGTTGTTGGGAAGAGGCCCTTGTCCTCATCAACATGGGGACAAGGTGCTTTGGGGTGCCCCCCTGCCCCAAAGCACCAACCCATGTTGAGGGTATGTGGCTTGGTATGGTCCGGGGGGGGCAGCGCTTGCTTGCCCCCCTTTCCTGACCTACCAGGCTGAGTGCTTGGATAAGGGTCTGGTATGGATCTTGGGGGGGGGGGGGCCCCCCCACGCCATTTTTTTCGTTGTGGGGGGGGGGGGGGGGTTCCCCTTAAGATCCATACCAGACCAAAGGGTCTTGTATTGTCTTGGGGGGGGGGGGGGACCTCACGCAAATTTTTTAAAATTTTCGCGGGGGTTCCCCTTCAAGATTCTCAGCACACAAGTCACATCATCTTGATCCAACTTCTGGTGCAATTTCTATTCAAATCAATGGGCTCCCATAGGGACCCATTGATTTTGAATAGACAAATGCCGGACGAGGCTTAACACACTGTTAAGCCTCGTTAATTCGCGTTTAACACCTTTTGCCGGCGTCTGACGTTTTTACAGCTCTAACGCTGGAGCCTCAGAATGCACCGGTCCGTTTTTTTTTTTACAGCTCAACTCCTATGCCATTTGCAGCTCAAACGCCTAGGTGGGCACGAAGCCATAAACTAACATGGACAGGCTTTTTTTAAGCTGCAAAAATCTTTCAAAAAAGCGGTTGTAAAAACATCCGTGTGCATAAGTCCTAAATGTCTCACGGGGATGCATACAAACGGGTGTCTTGAGTCTCTGTGTTACCCTGGAGGACAGCCCCCACTTTAGGGAGGAGGCTTTGTCTCGGAGTGTTACCCACAACCTCTGTGGAACAGCAAGTAGATTCCTACTTGGTAAGCGTTGGCTTTTGTAAAAGTGTGTATTTTTCTATGCATTTAAGAAAACTATAAAGTACATGGCTGAACTGCTTATGAGAGGTGTTTTTCCTATTGAGAGATTACTTTTTTAGTTGCAGCCCTGGTGACTAATGCTGAACTACACCCCTACACTGCCTACAACTGGTCAGTAAGGCCCCTTTCACACTGGGGCGGGAGCCGCGGCGACGGTAAAGCAGCGCTATATTTAGCGCTACTTTACCGTCGTTTTAGCCGCGGTATTCGGCCACTCGCGGTTCGGTTTTACCCCCGCGAGCGGCTGGACTGACTCCCTTGTCAACATAATCCTTGTTCTGATTGGATCAACAAGTCTCTCAGCTTTTATTCCTCTTGTAGAGGATTCACGAGAGGCTGAAAGACAGCCCTCCATTTGCCTGCCTTGGGATTTGGTGATCTCTGCAAGCTGTACTTCTGAGATTTAATTTTAAAGTCTTTTAAAGACATTTCCATGCGTGCTATCCACTATTTATTGAAATTGTATAAAAAATTTAAGATGTACTCAAGCTTGGCTTTTTTGGGGGAGGACTGTAGGGGCCAGCACTTGGGTTGTGTGAAAGGAGCAAGTCTTAAGCGGAGACATGGGTTTGAAAATATTCATTGACATGAACTACAAGACTTCTTAATGAGCAGTTTTGTGATTCCAGGAATGACTGCCGAGAACAAGTAGAAGAGCGTGACTACCCTCCAAGAAGAGGTACATCTATTCTGAATTTGCAGGCTGTTTGGGGAAAAACTTTGTGCTGTATGCGGTCTCCTTCATTTGAAATGAACAATTGTACTGTAGAATCCCTTACGAATGATAGCGTGGTGTGGTTAGGGGTTAAAGTGTACTTTTGTGTATTTGTACTCCTGTACATGTTCCCCTGCTGTGCGCACAACCTGCTCTTTTGTACTAAAGTAACCTCTTAACCAAGGCTAACCCTGAACTAACCATTTCTGTACACTCCTGTACAGCTACACTAGATATGTTCTGCACAAAAATATACCAGCCGCAAGTACTATTCAAAAGTACCTGGGGAATCCATAATTTCAGTTCTCACTTTTACTAAGCAAATATTTGGTATTTTCCTTTTGCAGAGAGGTCAGCAGTGGTTTACACTGATGGATGCTGTTCCCGCAATGGTAGATATGGCGCAAGAGCTGGAGTTGGTGTTTACTGGGGTGATGGCAGTTCACAGTAAGTCTTATTTGGATGTGGAATTAGACCATGTGAAGAATAAAATGGTTGCTTAAAGTGGTGTTTCCACCAAAAAAAAAGAATTTGCTTAAAAATCATTAAAAAAAAAAAAAAAATTGGAAATTTTTTTTTTACTCACCTCTAAATGCCTGTTGCTAGGGGGGTCCCTCATAGTATGCCACCTTCAATGCCCGGGCACTGACATCACTTCCCGCTCGCGCATGCGCAGTGGGTGCCCGGCTGTGAAGCCACAGCCGGGTGCCCACAGTAAGAATGCCGGCGCCGCGAGGAACGAGGGGGGCTTCGTTCCCCTGCATCGTTGGACCCTGGGACAGGTATGTGTCCGATTTAATCAGCAGCTGCAGTATTTGTAGCTGCTGACTTTAAAAAAAATATTTTTTAGGGGGCACCCCACTTTAAGTCTAGTAGCTAGGCCCTTTAACCACTTGTCCTTGGGTGGATGTCATGACATTCTCCATTTGACGTAGTTCTACTGGGATGGTGCCTTATCCTGGTATCAATTTTCAGCTGGCGATTCTTTTTTAGTGGAAGTGATTAGAGTAGCCACTTCATCATTTCTACAGGCGGCGGAACGGGGTTTATTGGGCTATCCTATCAGGAAATAATTTTAAAGCCCCTCATTACACTTGCCTACATAAACGCATGCATTAGGTGCAGTTGTACTTCACATCTACAACTTGCGTGCTGGAATGAGTGCAATAATTAGCGTTAACTCTTTAACTGATTACCTATAAGGGCTTTTAAAGCATAGCTGATGGATAATTTGGGGAATTAAAGTTTGTTTCATGGAGAAACGCAGCTTGACATGTTGGGTATCTGTTTACTTTCACAATCTGATCTGTTTTTATGTTTCGCTATAAAATTGTGCTTGATAAACTGTTGCACTAATATTGTGTAATAAAAAAATTGGAACTACCACCATTTTATTGTCTAGGGTCTCTGATTTTAGAAAATATTTTGGGAGTTTTAACCTGTGGAAAAACACACAAATGACTGGCAGCAAAGGTTGCAGGTTTAAAATTAAACCTATAGATTTGTATTTGCAGCTAGCTGGAACTGGCTGCGTTTGTCTTTACACTGGCTTAATGCATTCCACAGCACAGCAGAATTGTATTTGATAGTTGGGAGGGTCGGCTCTACAAGCCAGCCTGGTTCTGCAATCCAGTTGTCAGTTGAATGCAGGAAGTTTGCAGACAGAGGAGATTATGTCATTACTCTGTGGCATTTGTCTAGAGGTCAGGATCCTTTGTAACCAGTGATAAAAAATGTACTTTGAGTGATCTGTAATGTATTGATTCACTGATCTGTGCTGTCAAATGGTATTTTTCTGCCTTGTATTACAGCAATGTTTCTGAAAGGTTGGATGGAAGACAGACAAATCAGAGAGCTGAAATACAGGTAGAACCCTCTTTGCCAAGTTTGTTATGCTGGTGCTGTATGTAAAACTATGTTTGAACTGATAACATTTTCAGGATGCTATTCTAGTTTAGATTTTAGTCTTATTATCCAGTTCACTGAGGTAAATTATAATTTTTAAACTATTCAGTTTCTTGCCTCTCAGGCTGCATTAGTATATAGTTTTATGCAGTTACGTTTTTGGTGATTGCTATAGTCTAGAACTGTTAACCTAAATGTACATTATTGGACTTCTCTTTCCAGGCAGCCTGCAGGGCAGTAGAGCAGGCCCAGAGTCAGAATATTACCAGACTTAATATTCGTTCAGACAGTGAATTCACAATAAAAGGTGAGATAAATCAAGTACTTGTGTTAAGCTGTCATTGTAGTGACTAATCTCTTTTAACATGAAATGTAGAAGGCATACAAGAATGTAAGGGTCTAAACAATTGCAATAATATTAATATTAAAGTGGAACTAAACCTAATTTGTAAGACTGCGAGCAGGCAGCTCCTTTATTATAGAAGAGACGTGCTATGTATTGGATTTCCACGGGATAACTTTTTTTTTTTTAACCACCTGATTACTGTGCACTTACCCCCCTCGTGACCAGACCAATTTTCAGCTTTTGGTGCTGACGCACTTTGAATGACAATTGCGCGGTCATACAACACTGTACCCAAATGAAATTTTTATCATTTTTTTCCCCACAAATAGAGCTTTCTTTTGGTGGCATTTAATCACAGCTGGGGTTTTTATTTTTTGCTAAACAAACAAAAAAAGATGGAAAATTAGGAAAAAAAAATAAAAAATCATGTTTGCAAAATTTTATAACAAACTATTAAACAGGTAATTTTTCTGCTTAATTGATATGCGCTGATGAGGCTGCACTGGTGGGCACTGATGGGCTGCACAGATGGGTGGCACTGTGGGCACTGACAGGTGGAGCCAGTGGGCACTGGTAGGCTGCACTTTTATTAGCAAAGGTGGGCACCATGGACCCTGGGCACATTGCAGTGAGAGGGACTGATGTCCCTCACTGCCGCCGGTGATTGGCTTTTTTATCACATGATCACCGGCTCTGTTATTATCACATGATCGGCTGTCATTGGCTGACAGCTGATCACGTGGTAAGGGGTCGGGATCGACCCCTTACTCGGATCTGTGATCCAGCGAGTCTCTCAGACTCGCTGATCACAGAGCGCGCCGCGTCAATAGACGTCGTCCCGGCATCTTGGATCCACGCTATAGCCGTCATTCGGCTATAGCGTGGATCTCAGGTGGTTAAAAAAACATCTGAGTTTGATTATACAGGTGTATAATCAAAGCAAACAGCTTCAGTCATGGTGCATTACATTTTTCAGGTGTACATCATGAAACGTACAAAGTGTCATCAGCAGTCTACTCATTCAGGGTTCAGTCCCTGGTATTCCCAAATCTGTAATGTCCCTTTTCTGTATCCTAAGGGGCAGGTGGTATGGTGCTATCTGAGTTGACCCAGGAGTTACATATTTTAGAGAACTTTTTTGGGCATCCTCTAGCTTTGTATGTTAACTTGTATAGTGGTATTACGTGGTTGATAATAAGCCAGAACTTTATAGTAGGTAGAGATTTCCAATGCATGGTTATAGTTTTTTAGCATAAAACATCACTATACGTATAAAGGATTGTACTTTTTTTTTTTTTTTTTATTTATTTATTTTTTTTTCATAAATCTTCAATGTATCCTAGCAGACATCTAAGATTGCAAACTTCTGACCAGAATTTCCTTATCGGAGCACATTCCCACATTAGATGGAAAGAATGTGCCATTGGCCATTTTACATCGGGAGCATAAGGGAGAGGATAATCTCTTCAATCTATATAACAAACACGGTGTAAAATAGGATCTATATAGTAGTTTAGTCTGGATCACCTTGTCCCTTGAGGAAATGACAGAGGGCACCTGCAGGGGAAGAACCCCCCCCCATAACTCAGGTATGTCAGAGCGCCATCTATGTTCAATGGTGGTAAGCCTATTAGTCGTGGAGTAGAGTCTTATAGTAATACGAAACCAGTTTGGTGTGGGAGGGGTCGGTCAATAGGCGTTCAAGTAGAGAAGATTGCATCTCTATTTCAAAGACCTAATTGTGCAGCAGTGTGTCAGTTGCGAGGCGATATGGTACGTTTGGAGACGGGGGAGTGCTAGGCCCCCTTCTAAAGTGGGTAGCTGTAAGGTGTGTTTAGCAATCCTCACTGCCCCTCCAGATGAAGTTGGTGATTATGGAGTCGCTCTTTAAATTTTGCTTTGGTATTGTATATTGGTGAATTGCTCAGGACGTACAGGAATCGTGGGAGATCATTTTGAAAACATTTATTCTTCCTAACAGTGTAAGGGGGAGAGTTCCATGTTTTCAGGGTGTTTTTCTTAATCTGTTGATAAAGGGGTCTAAATTGATCTTGGCATAAGAGGAGATAGGGTGTTGTATCAAGACCCCGATATCAGTTCCACCCTCAAAGTGGAACTTCAAAGTGTGAACTATTTGTAGTGGGCACACTGGGGGCAGTACTATTGATGTCTTCTGGTCAATTTGAAACAAAAGGGATTTGTCCCAATTGACCCGGAACCCTGTAAAGTGGCCAAATCGCCGGATAATATCCAGCAGGGCAGGGAGCGATGACTGGGGTCCTCCAGATATATCAGCATATAAGGATACCTTTTCCTCCTAGACCCCCAATCGTCGGTCCCTAACTTCCCCACTGGACCTGATCATTGCTGCAAGGGGCTCCATCGCCAGTGCAAATAGTAGTGACGACAGGACATCCCTGCCTGGTGCCTCTATCAGGAAGGGGTCTGATATGGATGCGTTAACGCTTAGTCTAGCAATGGGTTTGGAATATAGGAACTGCACCCACCTTATAAAGGTAGTGCCGAATCTCAACTTAGCCAGGACTTCAAAGAGATATGGCCATTCGACTGAGTCAAAGGTCTTGTGAGCATCTAAAGCCAGTACAGCTCGAGAGCCAGTCATGTCATGAACTGCTTGTATATTGGTGGAGTCTGCGCAAATTAATGGAGGTCGATCGTCCAGGCATAAACCCATTTTGGTCTGCCCCTATAATAGTTGTGATTACTGTAATCAGTCGTTAGGCGAGCACCTTGGCCAGGATTTTAACATCTGAGTTAACAAGCAAAATCTGTCTGATTCGCAAAGCAGGTGATCCTTATGGGGTTTGGGAATCAGACTATCAGTGCTTCCGACATGAAGGGCGGTAACTGTCCCGTTTTTAAGAGCAAAATTGTTTATTTCGCAAAAAGTGCGGGATCAATAGGTCCCAAAACTGCATGTACCACTCAATGGGAAATTGTCTAATCCTGGTTTGTCTGGCGAACGATTGTATAGCCTCCCCTAATTTTTCCATCAATGGAGCATCAAGTTCGGAGACCTGATAGTCCGTTTAGTTTTGGGAGTGGAATGTCTGGGAGTAAAATGTCTGAGATGGTCATCTAGTTCCATTATTGTATAGTGAGCTCTAGTAGCATAAAGCGTGGAGTAGAAAGCAACAACATTTCATTGTTTTGCTCAACTATTGTTCCTGCTGAGTTTGTTATTCTAAGGATATTACATGGTTGGTTAATCTGGTTTGGCTAAATAGGCCAGTAGGCGGCTGTTTTTATCCCCAAATTCAAATATTCATTGGTTCTGGTATAGTAGTTTGTTTTTTGTATGCGTTCTAAAAGCACTAGCTCTAATTCCCTGGCCTTGTGTCGCCATGTTGCGTGTGTTTAGGAGGTAGGGGGTTGCAGAATAGGCAGTTAACGCATCCCTAAGTCCTTCTGCGTCCATCAGTCTGGACTGCGACGCCTTGCAGGGCCTGCCCGATCGCTGCGGCAAATGAGCTGCAGGCAGTGGCCTTAAAGGCATCCCAGACCATAGGGATGGACGCACTTTGTTAATCGACCAAAATGATTTCATGTCTGCCGAACTCTGGTCTATCACAGCCTGGTCTGCCAACCACAATGGGCTCAGTCTCCATACCTGGTACAAGGTGGGGGTGCCCAGGACGAGGTCCACCACCAAAGGTGAGTGGTTGGACATTGTTCTGGGGAGATATTTGACTCCAGCCACCAAGTGAAGAATATCTGATAAAACAAGGCAGGGATCCATCTATAAGTGATCTACCGTGAGAATTGGACTGGAATGAGTATTCACACGTTTCCATCTCCAGGCCTCCACCAGGTCAAATTGAGTTAGGAAGGATCTTAAAGGCATTGGCGCATAGAACATCTAAATCTATCCATAGAGTTGTCTGAAACAGTGGTGTAGTCCCCCGCTATTAAGGGGCCTCAGCAATCTCCAGTGTTATGCACATCACCTTTTCAAAAAAATTTAGAGTGTTCGAAAAACATTTTTGGTGCTGGCAGCGCGAATCCTGGGGCATCTTCCATGGCTGGGCCATATTTGACCATCACCTGGCATGCACAGGGGTCTGCGACTGGAGAGACCTTCGGATGGTGGTCGGGCTAGGATTGCTTCAGGATCTAAGCAGCAGACAGAGCTCAGGCGCCTCTCACGTCCTCACATCCCGGTTGTTGGCTATGTCCCCTTCCACGGGATAACTGATCGGGGGTGTCCAATCGCAACACAAATACTGAAGAAATGGCACGATTGGGCTCTTCAGTGTGCACATGCGCCGGTGGCAGCAGCTCATATAGTTAATATCTCAAACTGCAAGCTTAGGAGATATTTACAGTAACTACAGGTAAGCCTTATTATAGGCTTACCTGTAGGTACAAGTGGTATAACAGTTTACAACCACTTTAATTGGAGGCTATAGAGTTTGAGAAGTTGTGGGAGCAGACTACCATGTCTGCTAAAGCCCGCCATAGATGGTTCGACTCTTGGCTGGTTCAGCAGGGATGGGCAGGCTGATTCAACCAAGTTTATCGATTGATCAACTTTAGTACAACCAGCATGTCAGATTTTTCTACATACTTTACTGCTAGCAACTATAGCCACTTGCAGTAACCATTGTACTCAGCTGGCTGGGAATGCTTGCTGTGCCCCCCATTGGCAGAGTACAATAGCACAGTGGGAGGCATTACCCTACCAACACGGATTGTGTTGGGGGAATACATAAGTATTCTTTCCTTCCACCCATGGTGGGAGGATGGAAAATCGTATCTATGGCCAGCCTAAGACACAAATAATCTAACTGCCATGGATGACATTCGCCCATACTCCCTTTTGTGGTTCAGGGGGTGTTTACTTGTTCTCCTTAGATGGAAACTGCTCCTGGAACACCTATTGTTTTTGGGATTGTCCTCATCTGAGTCTTCCTCTGCTCATTTGGGAGAGGCAGTGGTATGTTCACTCAGGACATTAGTCTTGGCTACTGGGGCACTCTGCCTGTAGAGACTCAAAGCCCACTGGTCTGGTTCTCTGTTCTGCTCCAGAGGTAAAAGTGTAGTTTGTGAGTTAAAATGGGGTATTCTTGGCACCATAATGCCAGGAATGCAAACCCAAGGACCCATCTGAATGTGATTTCTCCCATTTAGTAGTCTCACTCCACAGCAGTTACCCCCAGATGGACTGTCCTGTCTAATTGGTGTGGTATGCAGTAGGGGTGATGAAAATAATCGTTGAATTGATGCATTACGATGCAGCCTTGAACCATGCTGAATCACGAATGATTTAATTCCAGTGCCTCCTGCCTCTCCTGGGACAGCCCTGCCAGCGTACTCTAAGGTTTAAACGATTACTACCAGCCCCTCTTTCATGAATCCATCCTACACTCTATGTGTTAAGGTATTAACAGGCATCGGTTTATATTATCTCCATTCCTTTTTTTTTTTTTTTTTTTTATGGCTGGACACATGACCTCCAGCCGCTCTCCTCCCTACCTGTGGCTGGAGGTCACATGACCAGCCATAAAAGAGCGTAGATAATGGGGTATTTACAGGTATCTTTTTACATTAAAGAGGGATTCCACCTAAAAATAAAAGCCAGCAGCTACAAATGCTTTGCCATTTAAACTGCATTCACACTTGAGTTTCAAAGTGGCCTAAATTGTGTTTTTTGCTGCAATTTTGTTCAGGTCACCAATGTAAAAGGCATAAAAACACCTGTAATCTGCCCCAAAGAGGCTCATGTTTTTTTTTTTTTTTTTTTTAGGTTGGTGTTTTTCAGGCATTTTGCTTCAGGTGACAAAACGCTCAGATGTCAACAGGCGCCATTGAAATGAATGGGATTTTGCTTGGGTGTTTTACAATTTGACGAGCGTTTATGAGATGAAAATGCTCAGGTGTGAATGCAGCCTGAGAGCCGGTTCACACTGAGGCAGCACGACTTGGAGCGCGACTGCCTCAGGCGACCGGCATCCGACTTCAGCTGTTTGTAAAATGACTTCTGTATAGAAGTCAATGCAAGTCGCCTGAAGTCGCCCCCAAAGTAGTACAAGAACCTTTTTTTTGTGACTTGTGTCGCTCTTATTAGAACAGTTCCATACTACAGAGCGGGATGCGACTTGTCAGGCGGCTAAGTCGCCTGACGAGTCGGCCTGGTGTGAACCGGCTCTTAGTATTTACTGTTTATTTTTTCTATATATTGTTGTCTGCTGTTTTCAGACTTTGCTACATGCAGGGAGTGTCCCTGCATGTTCTTCTGACTGCTTGGATTTTTTTGATGAAAAGCATGGGCTGTAATTGTGATGCATCGTGGAATCAAATTGACAGGATTATTAAATCGTTAAACCAGTAAAGATGCGCACCTCTAGTATGCACTACCCTTAAAGTGGAAGTCCAGTCCAAAAATGTTTTCTGATTAATATGTTAAAGGGGTTGTAAACCCTTGTGTTTGGTTAAAAAAAAAAAACACCTGGCAGTCACCGGCCCCCTGTTTTTTTTTTTTATTTTGTCATGAAGGCAAGGCCCTCCTTAATTACAGCTGAGTTGTATGGGGGGGGGGACATAACAAGCTAGTATTAGGATGGGGGATCCGTTAATGGTGGCGTGGATAAACACATATCTGCCCTGTTGGTCTGTCTGGAGCAGCACTAGGTCAAACGGTACCCTTTTAGCAACCAGGACCGATACTCCTCTGGAATAAGAGGTGTGGGTGGCGTGATAGGCCCAACCTATCCAGGGCTTTTTGAGAGAGGTTTGTAAGTGACCCGTGACATGGGTTTCGACTAGCGTGGTGATGTCAGCACGTTGGGACTTCAAATATGTCAGGACTGCTGTGCGTTTGATCTTATTACGCAAGCCTCTGACATTCCATGTGAGAAACTTTAAGGAACTCATGGCGGGTATAGGGCATATATGGTAGACCATGACTGGGCGAAGATCAGCAGAGCAGATATAGACACGTCAGAAAGCATAAAACACATTGGCCTCCAATATCTGTAATGTATGTTTGACAATAACATAGTACCTTTTGCATTGATAAACAGTTGTAAACATGGTGGTATAGAAAAAACAATAACCACAACATTTCCCCTCCCACCCAGTCCACTACCACCCCAACTCGGCATGGACATAGTACCCCATAACCAGGTATCAACAGGGGACATCCAATGTGTAGGACCCATTGGAGGCAAGGAACTTAATTGCAAGGGGGCATAGATACCCGTGATGAACAGTAGAAAAACGGGAAAGAAAGAACAGTTAGGCAAATGGGGGGTAAAAAGGTTAACAAAGATCCTAGGGGGGCGACTTCTTCTCTGAGAAGTGCATGGGGTGCAGGTGCCATAAAAGTGTAACACCATTACAGCTGTGCAGGGGGAGGCCCCGCCTGCCATCAGGGTGGTAGGTAAATTGAGGTAGGTAGTCTCAGCAACGTTCGATATGCTGTCCTCCACAGGTAACTCTCAGGCATGGGGGGGGATGGGGATCATGGATCAGCAAGATCGCTCAGGGGCGGCAGGCATGCTGTGAGAGTCAGTGTATTGTAGGAAATGATTTCCAGGTCTGCCCCCCTGCTTCGGTCAAGGACATGTACATGTAATGTACCCGCTGAAGGGCCAAGCATCAAAATGAAAATGGGCAGCTGTGCGGGCACATGGGGGAGGCAGGGGAGAGAGAAAAAAAAAAAAGGGGGGGGGGGTGCTCATATCTTGTAAACAGTGTGGTATACTCAGTCTCGACGATCCCTCTGATCGATCCAAGTGGACGCCAGCTCAGGGTCTTCAAAGAAGTAGGTTCGACCATCACACTCCACGCGAAGTTTCGCAGGGTATAGCATGGCGTATTTAAGGTGTAGGACGCGGAGACGTCGCTTGACATCCTGGAACCTGGACCGCTGCCGCTGGACCGCTGCCGCTGTACCTCGTTGGAGAAGTCTGGGAAGACGGATACATGTGTATTGGTGTGGGGGATATTTCCCTTCTCCCTGGTCAGGCGGAGGATCTTGTCGCGGTCCCTAAAATTAAGGAATTTCGCTATCAGAGTACGCGGCGGAGCTCCTTGGGGAGGAGGACGGGCAGGGATTCGATGGGCTCTCTCCACTGCAAACATTACCGAGAATGCGTCTCTGCCAAAGGTGGTTATCAGGAGGTTTTCAAGATAGCTCGCCGGGTCGTTGCCCTCGGCAGTCTCAGGAAGGCCGATAAAGCGGAGATTGCACCTCCGCAGGCGATTCTCCATGTCGTCCTGTTTTGCGCTAATCTGTTGTAGCTGGCGGCGCACCTCGTCGGTCGTGTGTTGCAGGGGGTGCAAGATATCTTCCGCTCTGCTGATACGGGTCTCCGTCTCTGCCACTCGGTCCCGTAGGGCAGAGAGGTCCTGCCGGATGAGGGACACGTCTATTTTGACCTCCTCTAATTTTGGTGGTGAGCGTACTCTGGCACAGGGCGATAGCGTCGAGCACTTTGTTGGTGGCTGCCGTGGAGTGCTCCGTATCCGAGGATGCATTGGCGCCGTCCCTGGTCTGGTTGTCTTCTTCGAGCCGGCGGTATTTAGCGAGCTTGTCGGCAGCCTCGGAGCCCTTTTTTGGCGGGGACATTTTCCAGGGGTGGTCCCCGAGTGTACCTAGATGGCCACTGCTTTCTCGGCCGAATCCTCCGAGGCTCCCTCCTGCTACAGTGTATAGGCGTCACGCTGGGGGCCGTAGGAAGCGATCAACCAGCTGTGGGGTCCGGTGGCTGCGTCAGGAGGAGTCTGGGCTCAGGAAGGTCAGGGAGGCCAGGAATATCTGTCTAGGCTGCTGCAGGGTGGAGCAAGATGGCCGCTGTTCTGGGAGCTGGGTCAGGGCCGTGGGTTATCCCTCAGGCAGCAGCAAGGCACAGAGGGGTTGAGTGTTATTCACAGGTGGTCCGGTGGCTGTGCCAGGGGGAAACTGCTCAGGGCGGTAAGGGAAGCCGGAGAGATGTGCAGGGGCCTTCTCCGGGTGTAGCAAAATGGCCGCCGTTCCGGGAGTTAGGCCGGAGCCGCGGACTCTCCTAGAGGTAGCTGCAGGGCATGGGGGAGCCGCATCAGCGGCCGCAGGCAATCCGGTGGCTGTAGCAGGGGGAGACCGGGCTTGGGACTGTCAGGGAGGCCGGAGGAGCTTACAGGGGTCGGCTCCGGGTGGAGCAAGATGGCCGCTGCTCCGGGAGTTAGGCCGGAGCCGCGGACTTTCCTAGGGGCACCTGCGGGATGAACAGGCCCGCGACGGCGGCCACAGGCAGCACTTCACAGGTTCCAAGGTCTGCAGGGAGGGTAAGGTAGGACTGCTGTGGTGTGGAGGGCAGTCAAGATCGAGCAGGATTCGTGCAGGATGGAAAGATAGGAGTCTGGGCAGGCAGAGCACTCACTGCATGCGTCCTACACCATTGCTCTCCAGGCCACGCCCCGACCGGCCCCCTGTTTTTACTTGAGCACCTTCATCTCCTCGGCGGGGACACGCTGTCCCTCTCCACTGGGTCCCAGCTCTTGATTGGATAGATTGATGGCAGCGCAGCCTTTGGCATCCGCTGCTGTTCATCAAATCCAATGATGCGGGCCGAGTCCGGCATTCGTGTCTGGATGCAAATGCTGGACTCGTGAGCATGCCTGCAAGGTAACCCCCCCCCTTCGGGAGTGCTTCTCCTAGGGTGTTATCTGATGCAGGGAGGAACCCGTGAGGGACCCCAGAAGACGATGATCAGGGCCACTCTGTGCAAAACGAGCTGCAGAGTAGAGGTAAGTATGACATGTTTGCTTTTAAAAAAAGATCCTTTACAATCACTTTAAATATTATCTTTGATATTTCCTTTTCTGGCTAGGTGATTAGCTTAAAAAGTCTCATCTAAAATAGACAATTGGCTTCTTCCTGTTCACCGACAACACTATCTTAAGCCTCATGTACACGGCTGCTGGTAAACTGACGTTAAGACCCCTTTCACACCACGCCGCCCATATCGTTGGCGGTAAAACGCCACTATATCGGCGTTTTGCTGGCGGTATTACAGCGCTGCCCCATTGATTTCAATGGGGAGGAGCGGTGAACAATGCAAAAGATCAGACAACACCAAAGTTGACCAAAGGTGGTGTTAAAGAGCAGAAAAACCACGTGACTTGGTGCGAGTTGGCTGAAAGTCCTGCCGTGTGTATGCAATACAAGTTCACGCAAACGCCCTATGTACAAAGTCCGATCGTGTGTATTAGGCTTTAGACAGGCATGTCTAGACGTGCCTACCCCCTCCCCCCAATCCCTCCTATCTATCACAGAATATGACCCCCCCCCCCCCCCTTCCTGTCTACATAGCCTGGTTTTGTCCAGCAGCTTCTCCTGAGAGGGAGGGCAGGCTTTGGAAGTATGTTGTGTTGGATTACAGTGCAACATGCTGCAGATTTTTCTACAGTGTACAACCATGCAGTTTCTGCATGGTGTGGCACACGCCCAGTTGCTGTGAATGGCGGAGGGAGCTGGGGAAGAAATACGAAAGATGAGGTACAAAGGAACATTTTTGGAAGGATACTGATTTATCTATTGCTCATTACATGTGAGTAATGAGTTTAAGGTTCAGTTTCCTCTATTGCAACTTTATGTGGCTTTGGACACGGTCACATCCCAACTCCTCAGCCCATTAAAGCGGGATTCTGTCGAAATATGCATTTTCTTTCCCTAACATGGTTTACTAAAGACATTAAGAAGATGTCACTTGCCTGTTGCAGTTCTTTTCCCCACCGATCGCCGATTCCGTCCGTTTGGGTAACTTTTAAAAATTCTTGATGGACGATTCCATTTTGCTTGTGGGCATTAGAAACCCACAAGCATTTACTTCCGGGATGCGGTGAATGCTGTGCTCCCAGCATTCACCGCTCTATCCCGCGCATGCTTAATGCTAAGAGCAAGCAGCGCTGTTGAATTCCGAGCTGCTATCACATCATGCCGAGATCTCGCAAGATTTCGGCATTATGCCGAGATCTCGCGAGATTTTGGCATTACAGCGTTCCCCACTGATTCATGGGAAGACTCGGACAGAGCTCCCAGGGGTCTTTGCGCGGCCGGGGAACACGCCTACTCCCACGGGAGGAAAGCCCGGAAGCCATTATTCTATATTCTGATTAAAAGGTAACTATGGCGAAATTTTTTTTTATTAACGGGCATTTGGTTATCTCTGGCACTAACAGATTAATTTAAGATTAACTTGAAAATTTGAGTAAAACACGGCTTTAATTTTATTCATTTGCCATCCAGGCCAATTCTGACATTTCTCTCCTACATGTAAAATTCATAATTCTTTTGCTAGAAAATTACATGGAACCCTCAAACATTATATATGTTTTTAGCAAAGACCCCAGAGAATACAATGGCGGTCGTTGCAACTTTTTATCTCGCACTGTATTTGCGCAGCAATTTTTCAAACACGTTTTTTTCAGAAAAAAAACTTTCTTTAAAAAAAAAAGTTTGTTGGCCCAATTTTTTTGCATAATGTGAAAAATGAAGATACGTCGAGTAAATAGATACCCAACATGTCGCACTTCAAAATTGCACAGGCTCGTGGAATGGCGCCCAACTTTGGTATTTAAAAATCCCCATAGGCGACGCTTTAAAAAATTTTTTTACTGGTTACATGTTTTGAGTTGCGGAGGAGGTCTAGGGCTAGAATTATTGCTCTCGCTCTAACGTTCGCAGCGATACCTCACATGTGTGGTTTGAACACCGGTTTCATTAGTAGGCAAGGCTTGCGTATGCCTTCACTTCTGCGTACGAGCTCACGGGGACAGGGTGCTTTTTTTTTTTTTTTTTTTTTTTTTATTTTACTTTTATTTTTTTAGTTTGACATTTTGAAAAAAGATAAAAAAAAATATTTGATTACTTTTTTTCCTATTACAAGGAATGTAAACATCCCTTGTAATAGGAATATGACATGCTCGGTCCCATTTAGTGAGATATGGGGTCAATAAGACCCCACATCTCACCTCTAGGCTGGGATATCTGAATGTCTGTAGCTGCGGGCATGATTCAGACCTACCCCCGGGAAATCAAGAACGGCCTACGGGCACGAAGTGGTTAATGACAAACGTTCCCATTTATGCAACTTTTAAAAGGTGCCCGCACTACTTTGATGCGACTTTGGTCCAGAGTGTAAAGTCTCACTCTAAATCACACAACTTTGGAGTCGCACTAGTGAAAACATAGCCTAAGGCTAGCCTAAGGCTAGAGTGCAAATTTAAAGTGTGACTTTGATGCGATTGCAGCTTTGATCCAACTTTACACTTTGCATCATAGTGCAGGTACCTTACCGAAGTTGCTAATTTTCAGTCGCATAGATGGGAACGGGTACCATTGAAATCAATGGGCTGTGACTTTAGACTGTCGCATGAAGTCACGTTTCCACTATTGCGACGCCAAAGTTGCGTAATTTAGAGTGCAATTGAGTGCAGCTTTGATTCCACTTGACCCCTCTGAATCAAGTCGCATCAAAGTAGTGCAGGTAGCTTTTCAAAATTGCTGATTTTCAAAGTCGCATAGATGAACAGGTACCATTTAAAATCAATGGGCTGTGACTTGTCATAAGACTGGACACAGTCTTATGACTTAGGCGATTTTGGTTCAGGTCACCAATGTAAAAGGCAGAAAAATGCCTGTAATTTGCCCCAAAGATGTAAATAGTTGTGTGGTTTTTTTTTTTTTTTTTTTTTTTAGCTTGGGGTTTTTCAGGCATTTTGCTTCAGATGACAAAATGCTCAAATGTGAACCGGTGCCATTGAAATAAGCTTTTGCTTGTCCAGCTCCCTTCTCCTGTGCTAGTCTTCTCTCAAATTCCCAAATTCCTTATTTTGCCAAGCCTCAAACTCCAAGTCTGGTCACTTGTCTGCTTGGAATTCAAGTCTGCCAAACCCTCTAAGTATTCAACATAAGGATGAGCTCACATTTTTTTTCCAAGTAGGGGAAAGTCTGTTTATGAACACTTAAACAGCCTGCATCTCAGATGCTTGGGTGCAGGTACATAGTTGCATAGTAGGTGAAGTTAAAAAAAGACAAGTCCAAACCCCATGTGTGATTATGTCAGTGTTCCATTGTATATCCCTGTATGTTGCAGTCGTTATAGTGCTTATCTAATAGTTTCTTGAAACTACCAATGCTTCCTGATGAGACCACTCCCTGTGAAAGGGAATCAACAAGGGCTGTCACTCAATCAGGGAGATATCTGGCCTCTGGACATCTAGGATGCATACATATGTCCCCCATTTTGCAGCAAACGAATGATTCCTTTGTCTTGCTGTGGGTCTTCTACACTTCCACTTCGTGGTCCTGACATTTAGCCTGTCTTCTGCACCTCGGCTGTGTTCAACAAGGTGCTGGCCCAGTACTAAACTAACCTTACTGTGCTCTCTGGGCATGCCCATTGTGGGGTAGCTAGACAACCTCCTTGCTGAGGGAACAGTCAACCCAAGTTATGGGGTCAACATAACTATCTAGACCTTGCAGAGGTTTGGTTAAATCCTGAATCCTGAGAAATGCATACTGGAACGGTCTCATCACAGGTCTAATATTGGACACATCTCAAGCCCCAGTGTTTTTCTTCAACTTTAAACTCTCACTGAGTCATGCTCTTCTCTCCAGAAATTACCTGACTATTCACTTCTGCATGAGTCCTAAAGCTAATGGTACCTTTTGAAGCTGCCCAGTTTCAACCCTACCTCTCTAATTTTCAAGATGACCGTCCATCACTGCTGTAGGATCTGAATTTTATTCTCTGCTTGAAAACCCACCCCTTTGAACCTATCCGATGTATTCTGTTCCATTCTTCAGGTGGCTTGGACAAACCATTTCTTGTTGCCATCACTTGGCAAGGCTTATGTTCATCTGGCTCCAGTTTATCAGCAGATCTCCATTGCCTGGATGAGTTTATCTTGCAGCCACTGCTTCCTTCAGGAAAACGGACATTCCTGATGATCCCCATATGGCTGAAACAACTTATCGCTCCACCAATTCTTGGCTTAATCATCTAGCTTATGATCTTTTGAGGTACTCTGTCAGGGTTGCTAAGTTTTTTTTTTTTTTTTTCTCTACCCCTTTTTGGGATGGGATAACATCCTGAGTTTGCCTCAATGGATGAAAAAGGAAATGATAGTCATGGCTCAAATATCCCTCTGCCCCTCTCCTCCAATCTCGCGTGTAAACGAATCCTGAGACTGGACTGCCTTGAGGATGTAAATACTTTTAAAGGGTGCTTTGACCAAAAAAGGTTGAGAAATTGCTACAAAATAAAAACATGCTGGAAGTAGAAGGTATTTTCCTGAGCTGACCAACACATTGGGAAATTTAGTTGCCAGTGTTCAGTTCTGTATATTACTTTCTGTGTTCCTCAATAGTCTTTAAGGCCCCGTTCACACGGCAGTCATCTGTTCAGACAAGTTTTTGCTAAAAATAATGGTTGTCATTAACATCCATCTTCCATTTTTAAAACTCAACAAAAATGACTGTTTTCATTTAAATAAAACGGACCTGAGCGGAAGCGGGCAAAAACGACATCTGTTTGCCCATAGGAATGCATTGTCAACAGAAGGAGCACATGTGAACGGGACCTAAGAAACCAATTTCATGGAGCGTCCAGAAATCCTATACCTTATTTTTTTTTTTTTCTGCAGACTTTTGTACTGCAAAAATTTCCATACCTTACATGGCTGGTGATGGGTAGATGGCGTCCCTAACTTGCCAACCCCTGGAGCAGGGGTGGCATTAACTAGAACTGATCACCTGTATTTTTCTAATGCTGCAGCTGAAAGCCAGCTTCTCATCTCCCTTCCGCCAGCATTCAGCTTCTGCAGGAGGAAAATACAGGGGATCAGTTTTAGTAAATGCTGCCCCTCCTGCCCAGCTTCCCCATCCTTCTGTTGCCTGGGTCCCCATCCCTCGCAGCACTACTGGCTTTTCTTCCTCTCCTTTGGGGATCGTTTCAGGATAAGTGGTGAAGGGGCTGGTAAATGTCATTCACTGGCCTCCCTTAGTTCGTTAATGAACAGTGAATGATGTAAAAAAAATGTTTTAACTGAAGCATAGTAAGCAGTGTTTACTGTGCTTTAGGTTGAATGAACAGGAAGCTCTTCCTGTTCACTGCAGCTGAGGCTGTAGAGATAGCTTGAGGACTGTACTTAATATTTTCTCAAAGTGAGACATTGGGGTCTGTTTAGACCTCTGAGATTTCACCAAAGCCCTCCAACAGGGCTGCTAAATTTTTTTTAACATAATTAAGAAACCCTACAATGTCCTCTGCAGTTTTACAGTGACATTTGTATTATATTCTTCTAAGGTTTAATTACCATTTAGTTAGGCCTTGCTAGTTAACTTCTTATCCCTGCTATACAGAATGTCCATTTGCAGTCAGTGTTGGTCAACTTGTATACAGCATTAACATGTTATCTGAAATCATGGGAGTGACATTTAGTGCAGTGGAACAGCATTATTGCTTATTTTGACTGCTACTCTGCCCCCCCCCCCCCCCCCCCCCACATGGGAAGTTAATTTGCTGAAGAGGGGAGTAGTATGATTGTTTTGCCATGCAACGGTCAACTTTCTGATTGTGTTCCAAAATCTGTGCAGGCTTTTTCTGTTCGATGTTAGTGGTTGTAAACCTCAGACATGAAATCTGAGCAAAGCATTATCAATCTATAGTATATACTTGTTTCAATGGAGAGCAATAAGTGTAATTTCTGTCTGTTGCTTCGTTCTTCTATCTGCATGAGTCACATCTGACATGTTTTCCTGACACGAAGAGAAAAATGGTGACGGGAGAAACATCCAGCAGATTAACACCCTCAGCTCTGTTGCTGTGTGGAGGGGGTGTATCTCTTCCCTTCCAATCAGCTCTGAGCTCTGCAGTGTGCAATTTCAGCTCTCCACCCCTCAAAGCTATTAAAAGCTTTGAGGGGGTAATTTATTTATTTTCTATAACTTGTTCATTGAGGAAGTAAAACTGTCTGTACAAGGCCTCATGTGGCTATGTTTATTGTAGGTGCAACTGAATGGATGCCTAGATGGAAGCAAAATGGCTGGAAAACTTACAATGGTGGGGATGTTGTCAATAAGGAGGACTTTCAGAAATTGGACAAGCTCTGTGAAGAAGTTGATGTCACATGGGTAAGATTTTGAAGATGCAGGGTTTTTGAAATAAAATGGAGCTGCTTGTCTGGATAACTGCTTAATACCAACTTGGAGGAGAAAGTGTAGTGAGGTTTTTTTTTTATTGTTGGTTGTTTGGGGGGGGGGGGGGGTAGTGCTGGAGATACCGTATTTATTGGTGTATAACACGCACCTTTTCCCCCTTAAAATCGGGAAAAGTCGTGGGTGCGTGTTATACGCCGATCCCCACTGTCGGTGAGCCAAAAAGACAGAGCCGAGTACACAGTACAGTCGGCTCGATCTTATTTGGCAGCGCTTGAAATTGTTTTTGTAATTGGCCCATCTGTACCATGTGATCACTGTGACCAATCACAGCTGGCATCACAACTGTTCACAGTGGATGGCATGAAAGGAAGCCACCCATTTACAATTGCCATGTGATTGGCTATGATTCGTCAGTGTTCACATGGTACCGGCAGCTGGCCAGTACACTGATCATAAACGACCTGTGTCCGATGGATAAACACATGGGGATTGATCGTCAAGTCCTGCCTGGCCCATCATTTTGCTGTAGGCTGGGTGGTAACTGGTTAAAGAACTCTATGGGACTGTACTGCATGGCCAGGAGAGGGAGCCTTTTGTCGGATGTAGACGGAGGTCATGGCTGTCAGATCTAGATATAAATGTACAGCTGTGAAGAAGGGTGGGATAGTCCAGGCAGTGGCAGAGGGGTTCAAAGGATCTGTACACTTATTTATTCCGGCCTTTTGCACAGTGGCGTCTGAGCCTGTGCAGCGTAAATTCCAGTATAATTTCCCTACACCAAAAAACCCAGGTGCCGTCATGAAGCTGCCCATAGACCTAAATGGCTGTACGCAGCTGTACTTGGGTACATGCTGTTTTTTTCATATAACCTTGAGTACATCTGCACACAGCTATTTAGATGGCTGTATGCAGCACCTGAGATTTCCAGGCAGGAGAAATATGCCAGAATGTTTCTCTCTTCATTTAAGGACAGTTTCTCTTCATAACAGATGGGTTTGATGTTGCCACCTTCAGGAGTAGGACTGCAGGTGCATCTACAACCACAATTACAAAAAATTTGGTATTTTGTGAAAAATCTACATGAAAGCGAAGCAATGATTTTGCAATTGTCAGCAGCAAAAGTTGGGACTGAAGATTAAAAAGCTGTCAATATGTACAGCCCTAATTCCAAAAGTTGTGACAGGTCCATGTTAACACGGTGTAGCATCCCCTCTTAACTATAAATGTCTGGAAACTAAGGAGACCATTTGCTGAAATTTTTAGGAGGGGCATGTTCCATTCTTGCAACTCGCTGGCTGCTTTTAGGTTCACCTTGCTAGTACTGGGTTGGAGCCCCTTTTGCCTTCAGGACTGCCTTAATTCTTCATTGCATAGATTGAACGAGGTGTTGGAAACATTCCTTAAATTTTGGTCCATATTGACATGATGGCATCATGCAGATGCTGCAGATTTGTCGGTTGCAAATCTCTCGTTCCACCATATCCCACAGGTGCTCTATTCATTGGATTGAGATCTGTTAACTGGAAGCCGTTGCAGTACAGTGAACTCATTGTCATGTTCAAGAAACTAGTGGTGAGGAGATTTGAGCTTTGTGACATGGTGCATTATCCTGGAAGTAGCCATCATAAGATTGGTACACTAGTTTTAAAGGGATGGACATGGTCGGCAACAATACTCGGGTAGGCAGTGGTGTTTAAACTATGTTCAAATGGTACTAGGGGGGGCCCAAAGTATGCCTAGAAAAAATCCCCCCCACACATTACACTACCTCCACCAGCCTGTAACGTTGATACAAGGCAGGATGGATCCATATTTTGAAGTCCAGCCTGAGATTTTTAGGCTGGGCTTCTCCTAAAGGTCACACGAGTGCAATTCGTTTGGCACTCCTGTGACCCGTTTTCAGTAGAGAGCAGTCTGAAGTCCGCTCTCTGCTGATGTCACTGCAATCAGTCTAGGCAGCGCGTCATCCCCACTTGGGAAGTCTGGATCTGTGTATTGGAGTAACAGCGCTGTCTAACTCATAAAATATGTGGACAATCTGTATGTGTTACCCAATTGATGTGTATATACAAAAAACTGATTCAATAAATAAAATAAAATAAAATAAAATAAAAATCCTGCCGCAACTTAATGTGAGATACCCACAAAAAATACAATGCAAAAAGATAGCTGCGCTGGAAATTTACAAACGTGAAAACCAATCGTGAAAAAATGGGTAGAAATGGGTTCAACCTTGAATTACTGATTTGTGCGTAATTGTGCACACATTGGGCAACCACTGGATGCAATCTATTTGGCCCAATATTCACCGTAACTTCAAAAATTACACCACCCAGACAATGTGTAATCAAACAAATACAGTGCTTATAAACATGTGACCGTAAACAAAGCTTCATGCAACATCATCTTAGAAAACTTTAGGAAATTTTCTTTAAAAAATAAAAATAAATAAAAATAAAAATAAAAAAATATTAAAAAATTGTTTATAAAATATCATGCAAGGAAGTCCACAAGGGGTGTTGTAATCCTGTTGCTAGTGTTTCCGTAGTGCTCCTATATTTGACACCCTCGGAAAGAAGTGATTGAAAAGAAGAGAAGGATCCTCCACCAAATAAAAACACTGCCGCTTACCAGCTACTTTGATCTCTGTGTTAAAGAGATCAAAAAGGCCTGTGGCTTATCCCCCTGCCAGGGTCTCTATCCGGGGTCCTCCAAGTATCTCTCACAGAGTGTGGGTACACATAAAGGTCCTGTCTAGATACTCCTTGCTCTCCTCGGAACTGCAGCTTCGGTGCGCTGATGACAGGGAAAAGCTGGCACTGCTGCTACTGTATTTTGATGCGTTATCTCCTTTGATCAGATAAAGCAATTACTGATAGCATTGTTCCTATGTAACAAAGGCTGCTTAGAGAGAGGCCTCACCTCTGAACTCCCACCAGTATAATACAGAGCGGATCCACAGGATGATTGCAGTCTGGATCTGCCTGATGGCAGTCTTGGCCACTCAGCGAGCCGCTGAGACGGCCGCGCCCCTCTACAGCTTAGCGCTCCAATGAGTTTGGCGGAACAGAGCAGGAGAGATGCGGACAGTCAGCAGTTCTCTGCTCGGAGGAGTGAGAAACGAGCCAATGGTGGTGGTCGGCGGCTCGGTTCTCAGTACAAAGACGCCAGGGAACAGATGCAGGGTTGGTCTGATGCTGCATCTAACTAGATAAGTATGAATCTCAACTCAGCGTTGGGGACAACAAAACAAAAAAGCAAGGGTGATTTCATCCTTAAGCCTCTTAACCCAAAAGAACAAAAAAACAATGAGTCTTCAGGTGGGGGCCAGACTCGCAGCTTTTTGCCCACCAATGGATGAAAGCAAAAAAACAAATTCATCTGATGCACCATAGCGGAGGGCTACACAGTAGAATTTTCTGCCTGCCCCCCCAACCAAGTACCTAGTCACCATACTACCAAAGGATGAAGATTGGGCAAAGGCCTTTTTAGAGTCCCTGGAAAAGTCAGTGATTCGCCATGTATCTCAAAAGGAACATGGCGACGGAACTGATGGAAGATGGCTCAGACACAATTCTCACGCTAAAAACTGAACTTCTAGTGCCCCTGATATCTGCCAAAAGAGTGAGCGAAATCTAAGCCCTTTCCATGATGGAACCATACTGCCTGATACAAATACACAAATTAATTCTCTCGCCAGACCTGGCTTTTCTACCCAAGGTCTCAACGTTCCATAGAACCCAAAATCTCATCCCTTAGCTTCCAAAAGCTATGGACAACAAAAGACACTAACAAGCTAGATGTAAGAAACACGCTCGTAATATAAATCGAAAGAACGAAGGATTGGTGAACTACCTTTTTGTCTACAAAGGAAAGCAAGCATCCAAAAATACCATCAGCAGATGGTTAAGAATGGCCATACAGATGTCCCCCCCCCATCTCCAAGCGGGATCAGAGCACATGCAACCAGAGCCTGGGCAACCTCGGTTGCAGAGAAAGCAGGGGCAACTCCAGAGCATACCTGCAGGGCAGCGACATGGTCGAGCTTCAGTACTTTCGCAAGGCACTATCGTATAGACCAGCTGTCTGACCAAGACCAGGCATTTGGTCGCAAGGTGCTCCAGTCTTTATCCCCACCCTAGTAAGTATTGCTTGATACATCCTTTCGGATGCTGCCCTGGAAGACTATTTGAGACAACAGAGTTGGGTACCTGGTGACTTTTTTCTAAGCAGTCTTCCAGGGCAGCACTAGTTCCCACCCTTAAGTGATAAATACCAGGTATGAGGGTTCCTTCGGTGTTTTAATATAACTGAGGCACGCAGGTAGGGCTATCAAATTTTATAATGGTGGACTAATGTGTTTCCTGTTTCAGAGAGGTGCGGCCTATCTCTCGGATGCTGCCCTGGAACTCTTCTTAGAGTTACCAGGTACCTAACTGTTTTTCTGGTAGCAATCACATCTGCCAGAAGAGTTGGTGAGTTTCAGGCCCTGGTAGGCACGGAACCCTTTCTAAAGGTTTTCTCATCGGGTAATCCTTCAAATGGATCCAGCATTTCTGCCTAAAGCTTTGTTTCACCGTTCACATGAAACCTTTTTCTCCTCAGCTCCTACCAAACAGGAGATGCTTGCTACATTTGCTAAGTCACTAAAGAGTTTAGAAGATCAAATGCTCCTTTGTGATTTCTCTTACGTTCACCGACTGACACAGCTCCTCTCTTAGACCAATGGGTTGTTATGCCACCTTCAGGAGAAGACTAGGCATTACATGTTAACATGTGATAATAAAACTATAACTTTCTAGTTCCGCCCAAGGGGCGGTCTCTTAGGTAACAACCCCACAGCATGCTACTGCAGCCTCAGTTTTTTATTTTGCCTAGTGAAGGAGAAAAAGCTTCCCTGGAACCGCAAGCCTGCGAGCAAAAGCGTTACAGCATGAAGGTTTGCCCCTGCCTGCAACGCGGGTGGGAGGTCGCCTTCGGGAGTTGCAGCCTGGTGGGTCTCTCGGCTATCTGACCAATGGGCCTGCGATCTGATTTCCTCAGGCTACAAGATAGAGTTCCTCTCTTGGCCGCAAAACAGATTCTTCCCTCCAGCATACCCGTACTCCCGGCTCACCGGGAGGCCCTATAGGGGGCGGCAAGGGACCCGCTGAGTCGCGGGGTGATAGTACCTGTTCCGGAATCAGAACGTTTCCAGGGGTTCTACTCAAACCTGTTTGTAGTCCCCAAAAAGGAAAGGGTACGTCCAATCTTGGACCTAAAAGCCCTCAATTACTCTGTAAAAGTACAGAGGTTCAGAATGGAATCAGTTCGCTCAGTAGTCGCTGCACTCCATCAAGGGGACCCCCTGGCATCTTTGGACATCCAGGATGCGTACCTGCACATACCCATATGCCTTCAGCATCAGGTTTCTGCGGTTTGCAGTTGGGGAAACACTACCAGTTTGGTTTGGCATCAGCCCCCCGAGTCTTTACCAAGGTATTGGCTCCTGTTTTGGCGTTGCTGCGACAATGTGGGATCGCGATCGTGGGTTACCCAGACGATCTCCTCCTGAGAGCATCTTCCACCTCAGAGTTAGAGGAGGATGTGGCGATCACCATGCAGATCCTGCAGGAATTTGGGTGGCTGTTGAACCTAAAAAAGTCAGTGATTGTACCAAATCAGCGTTTGGAGTACCTAGGCTTACTTCTGGACTCCATGGAAGCGAGAGTGTTTCTCCCTTCAGACAAGCTGCAGACTCTCAGAGCCGCGGTAAAACTGCTGATGAACCACAAGTTATCGTCGCTACACTTCTGCATGCGAGTCCTGGGACTCATGGTGGCCTCCTTTGAGGCAGTACCGTATGCCCAGTTTCACACCAGAGTCTTGCAGAAGGAGATCTTGACAAAGTGGGACAAATCTTCGTTGTCTCTGGATCGGCAGATTCAGGTGAGCCAGTTAGTCAGGGATTCCCTGCTCTGGTGGCTGAGGTCCCCGGCACTTCGGTCCGGGATGTCGTTCCTACCTCCTGAAATGGACGGTGATCACAACGGACGACAGCCTAACCGGCTGGGGTTGAGTAATGGGAGTTCAGTCGACCCAGGGCCTCTGGTCGGTGGAGGAATCCAAGTTGCCGATCAATCTGCTCGAGCTGAGAGCGATCAGGCTATGCCTCTTCACATGGTTGATAAGACTTCAAGAGCGTCCGATCAGGATCCAGTCAGACAACGCCATGGCGGTGGCATACGTCAATCACCAAGGAGGAACAAGAAGCTCAGCCGCCGCACGGGAGGTCGCTCACATCCTTCAGTGGGCAGAGCGACATGTACCGGCCCTGTCGGCCATTTACATCCCGGGAGTGGTGAACTGGTAGGCGGACTATCTAAGTCGCCAGATGCTGGACCCAGGAGAATGGGAGTTGCATCCGGAGGTGTTCAGGCTACTGTGTCTGTGATGGGGCACACCAGACGTGGATCTTTTGGCCTTCTGTCTCAATCGAAAGGTGCCGAGATTCGTGTCCAGGACAAGAGATCCTTGGGCAGATGCGTCAGACGGTGGCTCCGTGGGATCCGTACCAGCTGATCTATGCCTTTCCTTCGCTGAAACTGTTACCACGTCTGCTCCGCAGAGTGGAGGCCAGGGGGATTCCAGTAATACTGATTGCCCCAGATTGGCCCCAGTGTCCCTGGTACGCAGACCTAGTGCGCCTGGTGGCGGACGCCCCATGGCGACTGCCGTTACGAGAGGACCTTTTTGTCTCAAGGTCCAAACCTCCATCCTGCTTTACCATCGCTGGTTTTAACGGCATGGCTATTGAGAGCCAGGTGTTGAGGAACCGGGGTCTTTCGGACTCTGTGATTCCAACTATGTTGAGAGCACGGAAATCTTCTCGGAAGATATATCATCGTACCTGGAAGGCCTACATCTCCATGTGTGAGGAGAAAGGTTGGCGTCCGTGCGCCTTTTTTTTTTTTTTTTTTTTTTTTTAAACAAATGTCGGTGCGCCTTTTCTATATCCAGGATCCTGTTGTTTCTACAGCAAGGAGTGGACCAGAAACTGGCTTTAAGCACCATTTATGGGACACATATCAGCTTTGGCTTTTGAACCTGGTGTTATCGGCACTTCAAAAACCGTCATTTGAAGAGATCAGGGAGATCCCTCTGTTGACTCTTTCCCAGAAAGTGGTCTTTTTAGTGGCCATTACTCCGGCTAGGAGGGTTTTGGAGCTGGCGGCCTTGTCTTGCAAGTTGCCCTATCTGGTTATCCACAAGGATAAGGTGGTGTTGCGTCCGCAACCTGCTTTTCTGCCGAAGGTGGTTTTGGCGTTCCACATCAATGAAGACATTGTGTTACCAACTTTGTGTCCTAAACCGACACATCCTAAAGAGGTGGCCCTCCATTCCCTGGACGTGGTTCGGGCTCTGATGGTGTATTTGTCTGCTACTAGTCCCTTTCAGAAGTCAGATTCCTTGTTTGTTTTGGTGGCTGGTCCAAAAAAAGGCATGGCGGTCTCGTCGGCCACCATTTCCAGGTGGATCAGACAGATTGTAGTACAGGCCTACACCTTGAAGGGGCAGGTGCCCCCCTTTCCGGTCACGGCCCACTCCACAAGGGCAATCGGAACGTTTTGGGCCTTCCAACATCAAGTGTCTGTCGCTCCATTGTGTAAAGTGGCGACTTGGTCGTCTGTTCACACCTTTACAAAATTCTACAAGGTAGATGTCAGTGCATCGGCTGATGCCTGTTTTGGCAGCAAAGTTTTGCAGGCGGCCGTATAATTGCAATTACACTTACATTTTTTTCCTGTCTTTTTGGTAAAAACACAGTACCTTAAGTAAATGCACTGTTGCATTTGTTACCGCAGTTCTGAGGCGGTTTGAAGGTAGTGACTCCCAGTTGAGGAGCACTCTGTTTGTTTTTTGTGGGTAACAAAGTGTTTTGGTTCCCACACGCTGTTTTTGTGGGTAAAGTTATACTAGTTCCCACATGCCATGGTGGGTGAAGTTTTTATGCTGTTTTCCCACCCCTTGTTTTGGCACTGCTTGGGGACGTCCCAAAGAGAGGAGCTGTGTCAGTCGGTGAATGTAAGAGAAAATAGGATTTTTTGTACTCACCGTAAAATCCTTTTCTCTGTAGTTCACCGACTGACACAGCACCCGCCCCTCCTATTTTTGTCCACGTTATGCTGCTTGTTGACTAGGGGTGCAACGGATCAAAAAACTCACGGATCGGATCGATCCTCGGATCAGAGTCACGGATCGGATCATTTTTTCGGATCAGCAAATAATAATTGAATTTGCAAAAACCTGTGAAAATTCCACCACCATATAATCCCCACTGTAATATCCACGTCATCTCCCCCACTGTAATATTGTCTGAGTATCGCCGAGTATTGGCAGGGTAATGCAGAGTAATGCAGAGTATTGGCTGGGTAATGCAGAGTATCGCAGAGTAATGCAGAGTATCGCAGAGTATTGGCTGGGTAATGCAGAGTAATGCAGAGTAATGCAGAGTATTGGCTGGGTAATGCAGAGTATCGCAGAGTATTGGCTGGGTAATGCAGAGTATCGCAGCGTATTGGCTGGGTAATGCAGAGTATCGCAGCGTATTGGCTGGGTAATGCAGAGTATCGCAGCGTATTGGCTGGGTAATGCAGAGTATCGCAGAGTATTGGCTGGGTAATGCAGAGTATCGGCTGGGTAATGCAGAGTAATGCAGAGTATCGCAGAGTATTGGCTGGGTAATGCAGAGTATCGCAGAGTATTGGCTGGGTAATGCAGAGTATCGCAGCGTATTGGCTGGGTAATGCAGAGTATCGCAGAGTATTGGCTGGGTAATGCAGAGTATCGGCTGGGTAATGCAGAGTAATGCAGAGTATCGCAGAGTATTGGCTGGGTAATGCAGAGTATCGCAGAGTATTGGCTGGGTAATGCAGAGTATCGCAGAGTATTGGCTGGGTAATGCAGAGTATCGCAGAGTATTGGCTGGGTAATGCAGAGTATCGCAGAGTATTGGCTGAGTAATGCAGAGTATCGCAGAGTATATTCTGGGTAATGCAGAGTATATGCTGGGTAATGCAGGGTATTGGCTGGGTAATGCTGGGTATTGGCTGGGTAATGCAGAGTTTGTTTACAAGTGATCGCTCCGTCATTTGACGGAGCGATCACATTGTAAACAGTGGCCAGGTGTACCAAGATGGCCGCCGCTCCGGAGCTAGGCCGAAGCCGCGGCCTTTCCTAAGGTCGCCGGGTGTACCAAGATGGCCGCCGATGCTCCGGAGCTAGGCCGAAGCCGCGGCCTTTCCTAAGGCCGAGGCCGCGGAGCGCTTCGCGGATCGTGGGGTGTGCCGATCCGAACAAGGTGACCCGTTCGGATCACGGATCGGCGATGAGCCGTTGCACCCCTATTGTTGACGTACTGAGGCTGCAGTAGCATGCTGTGGGGTTGTTACCTAAGGGACCGCCCCTTGGGCGGAACTAGAAAGTTCTAGTTTTATTATCACATGTTAACATGTAATGCCTAGTCTTCTCCTGAAGGTGGCATAACAACCCAACGGTCTAAGAGAGGAGCTGTGTCAGTCGGTGAACTACAGAGAAAAGGATTTTACGGTGAGTACAAAAAATCCTATTTTTTATCTCAAAACCACGTAAAGGGGAGAGCTTCCAAAAAGTACTCTTTTGTACATGCACCCCCCCCCCCCCCCCCCTAGGTATTGCTGCGCATTCTGCAAGATCAACTGCTGTGTCCTGGTCTGAAAGGGCCAGTGCTATGCCTGAACAAATATGCAAGACTGCCACGTGGTTCAACTTTTCGACAGTCCTCTGACACTAAAGGTTGGCCCTGCTGTCCTTGGCAGTTCAAGCCTTCAGCAGGAAGGTACTGCAGGCAGTGGTCCCACCCTAGGTTTCTCAGTTATACTCTCCCAAGGTTGTCCTGAAAGACTATTTGAGAGACTTGGTTAGATTTACTGGTGACTATTTCTAAGAGCCTTTCAGGACAACAGTTACTTCAGTCTCCACTTCTAACGGCTGGGCAGGCCTTTCTCTCCATTGATTGGCAGATTATCACCACAGATGCCAGTATCTTCTGGTGGGGAGGTGTGCTTGGATCATTTCTCTGTTCAGGGCTGTGCCTCCTGGAGGAAACCAGTCTTCTGATCAACATCCTGGAACTTCTGGTAATTGGGTTTCAAGTACCAAGGGGGCACCAGGAGCTCAGCTGCAGCCGTGGATGGGTCTCATATTTTTGGTTGGGCAGAGGTTCACGTGTCTGCCTCATCGACTGTTTACATTCTGGGGGATGGACAACTGGCAAGTGGATTATCTCAGTTGCCAGATTCGGGACCAGGGGGAGTGGTCCCTGCGTCCTGAAGTGTTTCTCCAGATTTGTCAGCATTTGGAGCACTATGGTGCTTTCTGTGCCGATCCTTGCAGATCTTCCAACCTACTTTACAGTCGCTGACTTTACTGGCTTGGCTGCTCTGACCCAAGTGCTGTCAGATAAGGGTCAATGCTCAGAGCACAGAAGTCCACCTCCTTTTCTCTTTCCTCACCTGGAAAGACTATGCACAGTGAGTCTTTGAGGTTCCTTCCCAAAAGTTCGTTCTTGCATCATGGCCTCTTCAAAGAAGTGGCTTAGACATTTGACCCTCAGTAATGTAGGAGCCAGGCTTCTGTCTTGGCTTTTCTTTTTCAACGTCCCTTGGATTCCTTAGTTTGTACATTATCCAGGGGATCACATGGGTAGTCCCTCCTAGGCCACCATGGGACTGGGTGTTTTTTTATTTTTTTTATTTTATTTTTTTTGCTAAAGGTGCTATCCGCTTTTTCATTTCAGTGATTTTTGCTTTCCATCCTCAGAGGTGGCTCTCCTTTCCCTGGATGTGGTTAGCTCCTTGGCTACAGGTCCCGTTCGGAAATCTGACTCTCTATTCATCGTCCTGAATGGTCCTAGACTACGAAGTCAAGCTGCTACACCTTCCACTATTGCTAGATGGATTTTCCATCTAGTTATCGGGCCTATGCCCTATTAGGCCTAGAGGAGCTGTTTCCAGTTACTGCACATTCCACCAGGGTTCTCCGTGCATCCCGGGCAATCGCCACTCTGCTTCTGTTCAGGTTTGCAAGGCAGCTACCTGGTCGTTTGTTCAGCTTTATCAAGTTCCACAAATTGTACCTGCCTCAGCAGATGCTAAATTTACTGAACGACCCAGCACCCACCAGGTTCCCCCCCACCCCCTGCTGTCTTGGTGGTGTTTAACTACTGCAGGCTACTAACTGGAGTTTTTTTTTTTTTGCCAAGATGCTCCTGACGGCTGGGCATGAGAGGCATAACGGGGTGTGTGAACGCACAAATCCCTGATAGGAACTCACTATCTGCATCTCCTCTCATAATAGCTAGGAACCACAATCTGTCATCTCCTATAGTCCCCTCCCCCTATACTTAGAACAGTTAACCCCTTGATCGCCCCCAAGTGTTAACCCCCTTCCCTGCCAGTGACATTTACACTAATCATTTTATAGCACTGATCGTTTGTATAATTGTCAATGTCCCAAAAATGTGTCCGCCATGTCAGTCACAATAAAAATCGGATTTTCTGAAGACCCCCCCTCCCCCCCTAGCCCCCTAAATTCACTAAGCTGAGTCACTGACAGCAGTTTGTCTCTGGAGAGATTTCTTTATTTGGAGGTATTGCAATACTGTCAATTACCTCAGATTTTATTACGGGGTGTACTCCAGTCTTATTTATGCTGTGTATTCTACCCGGCATCTGGAAATCTGCTTTCTGCTCCAGGCTTTAGGTCTTTTTTAGGGCTCCTACAGCTGCAAAGACCTTCCCACTAAACCTGCTATTTTATTATTATACAGGATTTGTATAGCGCCAACAGTTTATGCAGCGCTTTACAATATAAAAAGACTATACAGTTATAATGCAATAAAATACAAGAGGATTAAGAGGGCCCTGCTCAGAGCTTACAATCTAATATTTTGAGATATTCCTCTGCCAGTGGTTCTCAACCTTAGTCTTTTAAAGCGGAGGTCCACACAAAAAAACTTCCGCTTTTCAGAACCCCCCCCCCCCCCCTCCGGTGTCTAATTGGCACCTTTCGGGGGGGGGGGGTGCAGAGATGCCTGTATAAGGCGGGTATTTTCACCCACATCTGGGTATAGACTCCCCGCTGTCTGCTGGGAGAGACTGGTCCCAGAGACAGCAGGGACCCATTCGGATTGCGCAGCGCGACTCGCACATGCGCAGTAGGGAACCAGGAAGTAAAGCCTTAACTTTCTGATTCCCCTACCGAAGATGGTAGCATCCGAGGGACGATTCGGCCTCAGGTGCTGACATCACGGGCGCCCTGGACAGGTAAATGTCCTTATTTTAAAAGTCAGAAGCTGCAGTATTTGTAGCTGCTGACTTAAAAAGAAAAACTTGACGGACCTCCGCTTTAAGTACCTCCAACAGGCAATGTTTTCAAGTTTTCCTTCATCTTGCACAGGTGCTTTAGATCAGTCAATGGCTTGGTGTTTTGGACAGCTATTTTATCCAAGAGAAATTCCCAGAACATGGCCTGTTGGGTGTACTTGGATGACTGAGGTTGAGAACCACTGCTCTATGCAGACTGGAAGCACCCTGAAGTGTCCTGGGCCTCCCTGGAGTGAAACAAACCTGAAAGGGGATTAAGTTTAAACAGTGGTCTGTTCCCATTGAAGATACATACACCAGTTACCCACCTTAACAGGAACACCACTTGCTGAGGGTGTCTTGCCTTTCAGGATGCTTCTCGTCCCCTGTCCAATCATTAAGTCTCAGGAATTATACTCAATGCCCTCCTGAAGATGACATTGTCACACTGGGCAGATTCCTTAACCTAGGTCAACATTTCAAGCCACAGCTTGCCTTTTGATCTCCCAGTTGAAAGGAAGCTGATCAGGTATTCTCAAATTCATCTCAATAGGAGGTCTGGGAGTTGGTCTTTTTCATCTCCATAACCCACCCTGGGAGTATGTGAGAATTCTCTTCTCTCAGGTGACAAATCCTCATTCACCACCTCCTGTTATAAACACCCTGCTATGTATGCTGGTTTGACTTTTTTTTTATATTTAATTTTTTATTAAGATGGAGCAGATGGTTTGATAACCAGACCACAACAATCCAGAGGTGACTGATATTAAAACATGTGCACCGGCTTTGATCTTGTGAAATGGTGAAGCTTTATGCATCCTTGTAATAGGCACCTGAAGGGACTGGGTGGCCATATCGATTCAAAGGGTTTTTCTGCACACCCTTGTAGAGGTTGAACCTATGACCCCTCTAGTCCTGAGATTACTTGACACCCTACTGGGCTATTGTGTTGTGGCTAGGCAACCTCCATTATTGTGGATATGTGCCTATAACCAATGGTGCATGTTGACTGTGCCCTATACTGTAATCCAAGATATGGATTTTACAAGTAAGCCAACATTCCTTAGATGAATGGGCACCACCAAGAAAATGCAGGAATTGCCCCTACCATAACCCCTTGCAATTCACCCAAGCATCTTTTAATGGGCTTCAATTCTTGCATTGCCTGACCTCTGCTAATACTTGTGATGGAGCAGAGGTGGGCTTTATCTGGATTGGACGCCAAGTCCAAGAAAGACTGTATCCCGTCTCCACGGGTAAGAGTGGGGGCAGCCTGTCTGCTGTTTAGAGCTTGATCCTGGGTACAACTTATCTGATTAGCTCTCTGGATGGGGGCTTTACAGGTCTAGGGCAGGGATCCTCCCTGTAGGGAAGTAGGTCTTGAAGGCCCTGAGGGGGTACTCATGCCGTGACAGGTGAAGGTTGGGCTTTCTGTGATTAGTATTTATTTGTCGGCTTCCTCCCATAATTTGCTTTTGGATGTTTTTCCGGGCAGTTCCACTTAATGCACCATAAAGCAGTTGTGAGGTGCAAAACGGGCAGTCCAGCATGTGCATTGGCGTTTCTGAGCATACCCAACATGGAATACTGTCACACCACTCTGAAAGTGGCCAACTTTTTCAACCTTATCTCAATTTAAACTCCCGACTATACCAGATGTCACAATCTACTGTTCTGTGTTTTTTTTTTTTTTGTGGACGTGTTTTTCGTAGCTGTTGCCCTCAGTTGGACTGCTCTTGGATGTCCCAACAGTCTCTGAATTCCTGTCCCTCAGTGAGCGAGAAAGGAAATGGATTTTTTATGGCAGGTATTGAGGGACACAAAGCCCACCCCTTTGTGTTAATGATCATGCTTGAGATCCCACCCCTCATTAACTGCTCTTGGTGTTTTTTTTACCCTTAAACCTGAAGTGTCAAGGCCTCCTGTACATGGCAGTTTAACCTGACAGTCTCAGAATTCATGTGTCCCTCAGTTGACTCAATGACAATTTCAAGAGATTTTGTTGACCGTTTCGTTTTATGGGGAATAAAAAATAAAACCTTATTTGCTGGCCTAACTTTTACCTGTTATCTCATTCAAATGACTGCCTTTTGTGGAGCCCTTTCAAAAGATTTTTCTTAATGTTTTATGCATTTTTTTTTCATAATGAGTTTATTCACCCATCTTTTTTTTTTCTTTTTTTTTTTTTTTTGTTCCCCCCCATCCAGAGCCATGTCCCAGGACATGCTGGCCATGTGGGAAATGAAATGGCTGACCAGCTGGCAAAGAATGGAGCAAGACGACAATAAAGCATTACAACATGTATTGTAGTTCTGGGATTTCAAGAGTTATCACAAAATAAAATCCCCTGTTGTATGTTCTAGCAATATAGTTACATTATGTTATTAAAGTTTTTGGTTGTGAAAAATGTGCCCATTTCATGTGTAAAAAAAAAAAAAAAAATGGGTGTTTATACGCTGTTAGTTCACTTGCTGTATTTGAATGTGTAACTTTCAAATGTTTAGTGTTATGCAATAAAGTTCAATGTAGCAAGTTGTAAATTTGTGTGGGTTTTTTTTTTTTTTTCCTCTCTACAATGAACTGAATCATTCCCCATAGTTCATGTGAGTTTGGGATGAGTTGAGGATGCCAAGCTCACCTGTTACTGATGTTAACAAGGCCAAGGAAAAATCCCAAGCTTGCTTACCGACAACCCATGGACAACTGAATCAACCTGTCTAAAGCCTCGTAAACACTATCGGACTTCAAACAAACTTTTCCGTGGATTTATGTCCAAAGGGCGTGGGCCGTGAAATTGTATTGCATACACACGGCAGGACCTTTTCAGCCAACTTTCACCAAATCGCATGTTTTTTTTCTGCTTTACGGCCACCCTTTGGTCAATTTCTGTATTGTTTGATCTTTTGCATTGGTTCTGAGCATGCGTGTTTGTACTTTGGACTTAAGTCTGATGGATTTCTGTACACACAATCAGACTTTTTTTGCTGAAAAGTTTGTCTCTTTGCACAGTGAACATTTGTCCGATGCGTACACATGGTCAGATGTTGCCTTTAAAACACGCTAATTTGCATGTTGTCAAGTCTGATTGTGTGTATGGGCCTTTACAGTGCGTTTTAAAAACGGGTTTAATCTGCACACATTTGCAAATACATGCTTAAATTACAGAGCCTTGCCAAGGCACTCTGGTATCTGTAGTTCCTTTCACTAGTTTGAGTGACTCCAGTGGAAGCACATGCATTTTGATGAGTAGGTGGAGGGCAGATGGACTGAAGGAAGCCCACCCCTTAAAGGTACAGGTGCACACTGAGCACCTAAAATATCGCACAATGGCTGCAAAGGTGTTGGTGCGTTGCCTGACCAATATAACATTGTTACAACAATGTTATATTGGTCAGGCAACATACTAAAACCTTTGCAGCAATTGTGCAGTGGTCTTTTCTGCAGTCTTGCGTGCAGGTCCTGGGTCCTATGGTGTCCTTTTGTGGTGGTCCTGTATGCCCAGTTCCATGTGGGGGTTTTACAGAGGAATTCCTAACCAATGGAAGAACTCTCTTGCTGGAAAACCAGATTCATCTAGTTTTACTGACCAGGGCCTCTAGTGGCTTTAAGCTCCCTCCCTACAGTTTAAGAAGTATTCTTCCTCCACGGGTCTGGGAAGGGACTCTTGGTTGAGATCGGTGGATGCCAGAGGAGGCTCTGCTGCCTATTGATGTCCTGGAGCTATGTGTGATCAGGCTGTGGTGCTGGAGCCCTTGCACAGTCGCAATGGTGGGCCTTCAGGTACCAGCTCTCTACACTGTGCACATTTAAGTTGTTGGAAACTGGCAGGTTTGGGGTTCTGACAAGTTGTGATGCTCCCTGGATCTTTCATCCTGCTTGCCTTTGAAATACCAACATAAATTGACCATGGATGCTAGTTGGAATGGGAGAGGAGTCCTGTTTTTACCATCGGTTCAAGGAACCTGGCCCCCCTGAGGAAGTGTGACTTTTAATCAATGTCCTGGCGCTCAAACAATTTGGCTGTTCCTTGTACACTCAACTCACCATTGCAGGATTGTTCTGTCAGGGTACAATCTGAAGACTTCATGGCAGTGGCATACATCAGCCATTAAGACGGTGCTGGAAGTTATGCCACTGTCAGGCAGAACTATGTTCCGGCTCTGCGTGTGGTTCACATTTCAGGTGTGTAAAATTTACATGTCGACTTCCTCAGCCATCAATGTTTCCTGGTGAATGGTCTCTTCACCTGGAAACGTTTCAAACACTGTCTCAGGTGGGGAACATCCAATGTAGAACACCTGGCATCCAGGTTGAACAAGCTGGACAGATTTGTGATCAAAACCTAAAAAATTTGCTTTCAAACCGAATGTCTCCTGTGCATTTTCCCCCCACACAAGTTCCTACCTCGCCTGCTCACGAGGATAAATGCCAGTTGCACTGAATTGTCCAAGGACGGCATGGTTCATGGGCATTGTCAGACCTTTTGGTAGACTTTTCATTGCTCCCAATGGTCCAAGAACTTTTATTTGTGTCCTATGATTTGCAATTAGGAAAACAGGATATCTTTATTGTACTATAACATGGGCACTTTACCCCCTACCTACCCAGGCCAATTTTTGGCACTGTCACACTTTGGCAATTTTATTGTCATGCAGCACTGTATCCAAATTTACATGTTTATCACAAATAAAACTTTCTTTTGGTGGTATTTAATCACTGCTGAGTTGTAACTTTTTTTTTTGCTAAAAAAAGTTTTAGTTTTTGTTTTTCTTAAAGCGGTTCTGCACCCATCCATAGAAGTATGTCTCTATGGCTTCCCTATCCTGTAAGATGACAGAATTGACGGTTCAATTCTGCATCTTTTAAGCTTACCTTGAATGATGGCTTCATCTGTGTTCTTCTCCCTGCGGCGGTGGGCGGGCTCTCTGCGTCGATCGTCGTCGCTTCCTTCTACTTCGCAATGTCTTCTGGGACCTGGCACTGTGTCTTGTGGGCTATCTCGCTGTGTCTCCTGAGATCAATCCCAGGAGACTTTGCGGGGTTCCCGAGGCGAAATCTCGCGGGATTAGCGACGCCGCCCGTTGTGATGGCAACCTGAGCTGTTGGCGCCGTTACTGCGCACGCGCGAAATCGGCGAAAATCCACAGGTGGATTGTGGGCCAGCAACCCGGAAGAAAAGGACCGGTGTCGTTTCAGGTGCCCACACTGAAGATGGAAGCCGTCATGAAGAGGTTTTAAAAGTGCACATTCCGGACGAAAAACAGAAGAAAGAAGACCAAGAACTCAAACAGGTGAGTGACATTTATGCAAAGCACATTACAGCACATAACACACACACACACAAAAAAAAAAAAGTCAAACACAGTGTAGAACCGCTTTAACATTTAGAAAATTTCTGATGGACCATGTAATTTTCTCCTTCACTGATGGGTGGCCTATATGGGCATTGATGGGTACCATTGAGGCTGCACTGATATTCAGGGCACTGATTAGTGCCCTGATTATCTGTACTGGTCTCCCCTGTGAAGAGATGCGATAACTGGCATTTCCTTGTTTACATGTGATTGGATGCAGCTGATTACATGGGTAAAGAGCTGTGTCATTGGCGCTTTGCTGAGATTAGTGTTGAACTGTGTCCTGATGAGACTGGGGTGTTATGACGTCCTCTCAGAACAGAGCACCCTGCCGTCATTTGTCTATACAGTGAAGAGGGAGGTATTTAAAGTGAAAATTCACTTCTACAGAATCTGTAAGGTGAACATGCACTGCACCCCCCCCCTCCCTATCGCACCTGGTTCCGCTAACCTGGAGTCTGGCTATCACCTGTTATGACCGATCATATAGCCGCTTTACCAGTCCGGGGGGGGGGGGGATATGAAATCCCGCGGCTTTCTCTCCTCTTCACCTGAGCTGACAGGATGGGCTATACTGGTTCTGTTTGGTCAGTGCAAACCCATGTGTCTGCGCCGTTCTTTTAGAATGTTTCTAAATGTACCTGTGTCAAAGGTGGGTGTCAGATCCCTGCCCTCATTAACTTGTGACAAATGACTGGCCAATCTCCCATTGCGATGTCACTTGCGTAACAACGTTACTCCCAGCTGTACCTGGCACAAAGATTTGCCTGCTTGTGGGACCACAATTTAGGTGCCAGCAGCCTAGGAGAGATTGTTACTGGGCTAATCAATTGACCCTTGAATTGCCACCACTGACTAAAGCTGCACGATTCTGGCTAAAGTGAGAATCCCAATTTTTTATTTTTTGCTTGGAATAAAAATCACAATTTTCTCTCCATTCTCGAGGCGTAACATCTTTGTACAACAAATAAAAATGCGCAACCAAAAAAGACATAAATGCCAACATGTGCTGTAATTAATGTGCTAAGACATGCTGGGATTTCTTGTTAAAAAAAAAGACATGCTGGGATGAAATAAACTAGGGCTGTTACTGATTAAAATTTTTGTGTTCGATTAATCGATTCTTTTTTTTTTTTTTCAATCTACTAATTTCAATTAATTATAACGCACATAGTTCCCCCCCCCCCCCCCCCCCAATACTGTACTGTTTACATCTCCTCACACCTCCCCATACCTTAATATTCACGATTGTCTGAGGACCCGTTCGTCCTCAGAGTAGACAGCATAAGCAGGCGGGCGATGATGACGTCAGCGCGCCGCTGCTAAGCCGCTGTCGGGTGGACCAAGATGGCCATGGCTCCGGAGCTAGGCCAAAGCCGCGGCCTGTCCTATGGGTGAGACCGCGGAGCTCACTCCGCGGATCGTCCTCGATCAAAATTGTTTTGATCGATCAAAGAAATTAACAATAATCGAACAATTGTTCATTTCCGCAGCCCTAAAATAAACCAATATTTAAACTGTTAAAAGTGCTTGACCCCCAATGTGATCCAACGATTTTTCTGTTCATCAAAGTAAAACAGCGAGGCTTACCAGATATGATGGTTCTCAAATATCCATCACCAAAAAAACACGATGTATCCACTGACTCTTCCAATAGTGGGATCTCTCCTCCTGTAGCAGCTTTCCTCTGCTGCGGTACATATATATTTTACATGTATATGTGCTAATTTATTTGTCCTTTGGCTTTAGTGCAGATATCTTTTTTTTTTTTTTTTTTTTTCTTCATTAGGCTACTTTCACACTGGGGCCTAATTTAAAATTAACATTGTATTTGCACAGCTGTCTTTCAAATGCAATGTGACAAAATATTGTAACAACCGCCATTTTATTCTCTAGCATCTCTGCTTTAAAAAAAAAAAAAAACGTTTGGGGGTTCCAAGTAATTTTCTAGCAAAATTCCTGATTTTAACTTTAACCGCTTCAATACCCGGCCATAGTCATATGACGCCCACAAGGTGGATCTACCATCCTGGGTGGGCGTCATATGACGTCCTCGGATTCCCGGCCGCCTGGGGGGCGCGCGCGCGCCATCGCTCGGGACCCGGTGCGAGTGCCCGGCGGCCGCGATGGCCGCCGGGCACCCGCGATTGCCCGTTAAAACAACGGGACCGGGCGGGACCGTGGAGCTGTGTGTGTAAACACACAGCTCCACGTCCTGTCAGCGGGGAGGAGACCGATCATGTGATCCCAGTACAGAGGAACACATGATCGGTCTCCTCCCCTTAAGTCCCCTCCCCCTACAGTTAGAATCACTCCTATTAGGGACACACATTAACCCCTCCAGCGCCCTCTAGTGTTAACCCCTTCCCTGCCAGTCACATTTACACAGTAATCATTGCAATTTTATAGCAACGATCGCTGTGTAAATGTGAATGGTTCCAAAAATGTGTCAAAAGTGTCCGAAGTGTCCGCCGCAATATCGCAGTCACGAAAAAAAAATCGCAGATCCCCGCCATTACTAGTAAAAAAAAAAAAAAAAATTCAATAAATCTATCCCCTATTTTGTAGACGCTATAACTTTTGCGCAAACCGATCAATATACGCTTATTGCGATTTTTTTTACCAAAAATATGTAGAAGAATACGTATCGGCCTAAACTGAGGAAAAAAATTTTTTTTTTAAAAAAAAAATGGGATATTTATTATAGCAAAAAGTAAAAAATAGTGTTTTTTTTTTCAAAATTGTCGCTCCTCTTTTGTTTATAGCGCAAAAAATAAAAATCGCAGGGGCGATCAAATACCACCAAAAGAAAGCTCTATTTGTGGGAAAAAAAGGACGTCAATTTTGTTTGGGTGTAACGTCGCACGACCGCGCAATTGTTAGTTAAAGCGACGCAGTGCCGAATCGCAAAAAGTGCTCTGGTAAGGAAGGGTGTTTAAAAGCCCTGCATTGAAGTGGTTAAGCAGCAAGAATTGCCGGCTAAAAAAAATGGAAAAAAAAACAGCGTGGGGGTTCCTCCCCTCCCCCCCCCCCCCCTCCAGGTCCATACCAGGTCTTTTGGGTCTAGTATGAATTTGGAGGGGATCCCCTTCCCAAAAAAAAAACAAAAAACATGGGGGTCCCCCCAAAAGCCATACCAGACCCTTATCCGAGCATCCAGGTCAGGAAAGGGACAAACGAGCGCCTCCCCCCCCCTCTCCTGAACCATTCCAGGCCGCATGCCCTCAACATGGGGGGGGGGGGGGCAAGGGCCTCTTCCCGACAACCTTTGCCTGGTGTTTGTCGGGGGGCTTATCGGAATCAGGAAGCCCCCTTTAACAAGGGGGGGCCCCCAGATCCCACACCCCCATGTGAATGAGTATGGGTATATTGTACCCATTCACAAAATAATATAGTGTAGTGTTAAAAAAATACAGTAGTTTTTGACAAGTCTTTTATTAAAAATCTTCTACTCTTCTAACTCTTCCGCCGACGACCTTCCTCCGATGCTGCGTCCTGCTGATGGAGGTGTGGCAATTGGATTACATCATCCGAAGACCACACCCCCTTGTGACGTCACCGCCTGGGGTATGCTGGGTCCATGATGTCACACGGGGGCATGGCCTTCGGATGACATAATCTGATTGCCACACCCCCATCGTTTATCAGATTATGTCATCCGAAGGCCATGCCCCCTTGTGACGTCATGGACCCAGCATACCCCAGGTGGTGACGTCACGAGGGGGGTGTAGTCTTCGGATGATGTAATCCGATTGCCACGCCCCATCAATATTTAAGAAATGCAGGACACCGGCGCAGACAGATCAGCAGGACGCAGCATTGGAGGAGGGGCGGCAGAGGAAGAACACCGGACAAAGACAGAAGAAGCAGGGGGAAAAGGAGAAGACCGGAGGATGAAGATGTGGGAGAAGATTTTTAATAAGACTTGTCTACTGTATTATTTTTTTTTTTTAAATGAATGGGTAAGGGTTCAATGTACCCCATACTCATTCACATGAGGGGGTGGGATCTGGGGGCCCCTTTGTTTAAAGGGGGCTTCCAGATTCCGATAGGCCGCCCGCAGACCCTGAAAACCACCGGGCAAGGATTGTTGGGAAGAGGTCCTTGTCCCCATCAACATGGGGGCAAGGTGCTTTGGGGTGGGGGGGCGCAGAGCCCCAAAGCACCTACCCCCTCCCATGTTGAAGGTATGCGGCCTGGTATGGTTCAGGAGGGGGTGCCCCCCTCCCTTTCCTGACGTGCCAAGCTGCATGCTCGGATGAGGTTTTTTTTTTTTCTATTTTTTTTTTTTTATTGGTGTGAGGGGGTCCCCTCCGAATCCATACTAGACCTAAGGGCCTGGTATGGACCTGGGGGGGCGCCACGCTGTGTGTGTTTTTTTTTCTTATTCAGCGGGAAGCTAGCGGACGACTCATCGGTTGTTAAGGATGTGGCGGCTGGCTTCTGGGCCCCCTCCTTAGCAACCAACTACGTACAGTGTAAAAAGAGAAAAAACTCAAATCGTGGTAAAAATGCGTGGGCTCCAAGTCAGTGGGAAGGGGTGGGGGGATCCAGTGTAGGGTAACCTTACAGATGTTTCTGTAAAGGTGAACTTACCCTTTAACCACCTGATTACTTTGCACTTAAACCCCCCTCGTGACCAGACCAATTTTCAGCTTTTGGCACTGACGCACTTGGAATGACAATTGCGCGGTCATACAACACAAATAGAGCTTTCTTTTGGTGGTATTTAATCACAGCTGGGGTTTTTATTTTTTGCTAAACAAATAAAAAAAGATGGAAAATTAAAAAAAAAAGATCATGTTTAATAGTTTGTTATAAAATTTTGCAAACTGGTAATTTTTCTGCTTCATTGATATGCGCTGATGAGGCGGCACTGATAAGCTGCACTGGTGGGCACTGATAGGCTGCACTGGTGGGGACAGATAAGTCGGTACTGATGGGCACAGCAAAGATGGCACTGATAGGGGGCACTGATGAGCACTGGTAGGTGACACTGATGTGCAGCACTGGCACTGTGGGCACTGACAGATGGCACTGTGGGCACTGACTGTGGGCACTGACAGGTGGAGCTAGTGGGCACTTTTATTATCCAAAGGAGGGCACCATGGACCCTGGGCATATTGCAGTGAGAGGGACTGATGTCCCTCTCACTGCCGCCGGTGATCGGCTTTTTTTTTTTCTCCTCGCGCTGTCAGCGCGAGCAGGAAAAAAAGCCGATTACCGTCTCGGTTATTTTTACATGATCAGCTGTCATTGGCTGACAGCTGATCATGTGGTAAGGGGTCGGGATCGACCCCTTACTCGGATCTGTGATCCAGCGAGTCTCACAGACTCGCGGATCACAGAGCGCACCGCGCGCGCCCTTCAGGGGGCGCGCAGGCAGCTCGTTGCCAGGACGACGTCAATAGACGTCGTCCCGGCACATCAGATCCGCGCTGTAGCCGTCATTTGGCTATAGCGCGGGTCTAAGGTGGTTAAAGAAAGGACACAGGCCTGTGTAGTCATAGACCATGGGTTATATGCGGCTACTTTCAAGTAATTGGACAATTACTTTTGATGATTGGCAAAAGCTATGCTGAGATATTCCCCTGCCCACTGCACCCTAATATAATCACACCCACTTTGTGGGACTCTACTTTTTGCTCTCATCTGGAGCAGTTTCTACACCAGTTCTTTGTTTTTTGTCACTGCTTCAACTGACGCATCCATTAAGATCCAACTACCAGTTTCCAAATCAGTTGCCCCTGATATCTTGGGAACTGTATTCGAACCCCACTTTAGAGTGGTTGGCCTGTAACATTTGCTCAGGCACTGGATCCTGGGTTTGGCCAGTGGTGCAAGAAGTATAGTTTCCTACAGGGTGTTATACAGATCCAGGACAATGATATCTTCCTATGGCACTCAGACCCTGAAGACTCCAGAGGTATGCCCCACTGTGCAAGATCAACTTGGATCCCTTTTGGGAACCTGCAGCATGGATAAGGTAACACAGGGTTACCCAGTAATTGTGACAATGTTCTGTTTTACATTTTGGGTTTGGGATGTGATTTAATTTAGAGTGATACTCCCTCTTTTGTAAATCGGTGGAAATTGCTACATTTGTTTTGCTTTTTTTTCCCCCCACATGCAACAGTGATACATAGAAGACGTTTGCAACTACATTACCTGCCTGGAAAAGTGACTGTTCCCCTGTAACGGAAAAAGATACCATATTACCAAAGCTCCCTTTTGTCTAATTTTAGCTTCCTCTTAGGCGACAAAGTGGCCTATCTGACTAAGGCTGGATTCATTCACACCTATGCATTTTTAGTGCATTTTGCAGATTTGCACTACAGTCCATTTAACATGGTTTCCTATTGAACACACGTTCTGTAGGGCAAATCTGCAAAATGCACTAAAAAATGCCTAGGTGTGAATCCAGCCTAAGGTAGATTTTACACTAGCTATGTCTTATTTCTTTGGGACGTTTGCTTTGCAGGGCTCAAAAGCACTCATCTTTTTCTCTTCAGGAGTAGGACCCTGATTCTCCTAACCTCTTTGAGGAGGGTGAAGTGGATGCAGAAAAGGATCCTGAAGGATTTCCACCCTCTGCATTTTATGGGACACAGACTAAGGTGTCGCACCATATGCTTTCTACAGTAAGCTCACTCATATGGGTATTAAACAGCCAGCAAAATCTAAAGAATTTTCCTCTGCGCACACACAAGTGCTATGAGGATTGGTGAAAGCCTGATCATGTATTCATCCAAATTCCTTTCCAAATTGTATCCTGTGGTCTCCAGATGTGGCCCTTTTGCTTGCCTTTTTTTCTGGCCCTTGGGGCACTATTACTTCCACTAATACCAATGATGGGTCATTAACCCTCCTACTGACCACAGGCACTATGTATTATTTTTACTCCCACCAACCAACAAGGCTGAGGCATTTTCTACTTCCACTGCACCCCCCCCCCCCCCAAACATCTGAAGGATAGTAAACTGGCCCTTTGCTGAAAAAGTTTGGAGAACACTGTCTTATGGAAAAGATGTTTATGGAAAATGGTCTGTTCCGGTAGTGGGGTCTTCCATATCAGTTCTCAACAAGCATATAGCTGTTCCTGTTGAAAATGTTTCCTCTTTTGATGATTTAGGTGGCAGGCACTTTGAAAACGTATTAAAGGCATCCTTTGCTCTCACTGGCTGATTATTACAACTGGCCAGTGCGGGTCAAGCCCATTGTCAGACTGTAGTAAACTGGACTTGACAAATGAATAAAGAACATGTTTCTGTGTTTAAGGACCCTGTTCTAGAACATTCGCCAAGTCTCTAGGATGACACTGCTTTCCGTTCATATGCACAGAATTTTGTGGTAAAAAGCTTGGTCTGTTAAAGCAGCCTGTAAAAGGCTTTTTATTTTATTTTTTTATTATATAAACGCATGCCTTCAGATGGTAATTGGCTGGTTGCTGAATCCCTTGATAAGTTTATCAAGGAAGTTACCAGGAGAAAAGTAATTCCAGCCCACAAGAAACAGCCTACAGCTACTACCTCTTAGGCCCCTTTCACACTGGGGCTGGAGCCGCGGTGACGGTAAAGCAGCGCTATATTTAGCGCTGCTTTACCGTCGTTTTAGCCGCGGTATTCAGCCGCTAGCGGTGCGGTTTTACCCCCCCCCCCCCCCGCGAGCGGCCAAAAAAGGGTTAAAGACCCCCCGCAGAGTGCCGCCGTAGTGGCTCTTTGCAGTGGTATTGCCGCGGTATTACCGCGGTGTCCCATTCAAATCAATGGGAAGGAGCGGTGAATACACCGCTCCTATACCGCTCCAAAGATGCTGCTAGCAGGACTTTTTTTACCGTCCTGCTAGCGCACCGCTCCAGTGTGAAAGTCCGCCGGCTTTCACACTGGAGTGAATGGGGCCGGATTTTTTCAGGCGGTATACAGGCGCTATTTTTAGCGCTGTACCGCCTGAAAAACGCCCCAGTGTGAAAGGGGCCTTAGTAAAAAGGGCCCTTTCACTTCTTCCAGGTATCCGTCCCTAATTTGAAGGTAAGTCCATACAATTGTTGCAAGCCTTGAACTCCAAAACCCTCCAAGCCTACCCAGATGCCGTCTTTACAAGGGAGGGGTGCCCTTACGCTCCAGTGTTGGAAACCCAGTTGGCCTTTGTGCCAGTTTCATTCAGGTGTCCTGAACCTCTAGGTCCAATCTAATTTCCAGGGGCTACGAAATATACAGTGATTTCTGTCCCTACCCCCTCCTCGATTCTTATCCCCCAATTTGCTAGACAAAGACAAGCAGATATTTAGGCTGCCTTGAATCAACTTCAGGCACAAGGAGTGGTAATGCCAGTTCCTGCAGAAGAAATATTCAAAAGGTTTCAGTTAAACCTGATAAATATGGATAGCTGGGAGAGGAGGCAACAAGTTCCTTCTTTGCTCAGTGAGTTTACTAGTACCACATCCTCTAATATTATATAAAAGGTTAAAATCATCTCCTCAGGGAAAAGACCAACATAAGAATGTAAAGGACTAAGACCGATGTATAAAGAGATCCCATATGAAAGTAAAGAACTGCCACCGATATATACACTTTATTAGGTACACCTGTTCAATTGCTTGGTAACACAAATTGCTAATCAGGCAATCACATGGCAACATCTCAATGCATTTAGGCATCTAGATGTGGTGAAGACGACTTGCTAAAGTTCAAATTGAGCATCAGAATGGGGGAAAAAAGGAGATTTAGGTGATTTTGAACGTGACATGAGTTGGAGCCCGACAGGTTGGTCTTAGTATTTCAAAAACGAATGATCTACTGTTTTTTTCAAACACAGCCATCTCTACAATTTTAACAAAAATAAAGGCATTGTGGCGCTACTTCTAAACCAATAGTGACCATAAAGTATTAGTGCAAAACCCCCTATACAAAATGTTTACATAAGGTGGGCAAAAGAAAATCTATTTGTATCTGTATGAGTACAATATGTAAAAGACCCAACATGCCTGCCCAGTGAGACCAAATTAATATTTTAAAAAGTTTTAATTATCCTCCTAGGGGTTAAATACACTGAAACCAGTGTATGTTATATGTGCAGTAATGTTGTCACACTCCAACAAGCATTAACCTCCCTGGCGGTATCATTATGTCAGATTTTTGCGTCTCAAAGCTGTACAATTGTTTTGCATAGAAATTTGGTGTTTTATATTGTAGGCCTGTTATTTTACTAGTAATAACACACTTAAATCTGTCCAAACAAGAGTCTAGTAGATATCCCGGGTATGATAAAGTTTGAAACACAAAATCATAAATTTATAATATAATAAATAACTATAAATTATAAAAAATAATAAAATTAATTTCCCCACGATTCACTATCGCTCAATTCTGCAAGTGATTCTAATTTACTATCACTGTTTTCTAGCTGGTCTAAAACCACTTTTGCTTTGGACATTCTCCAGTTTCCAGGCAGAAAGAACAGTATTTATAATATAAAACTGCATGCAGGGCACTGGACAAACCACTAGGAACAAAAGGGAGGTGAAATGATTCCATACAGTAATGTAATCTGTAAGATTACAGTGTATTTTACTGTATTTTGACATTTAGGGGGGAGAAAAAAAACCTTTGCTTACGCCGTGACCCGGAAGTGACGTCAGAGGTCGCTCCAGTCCTCCAAGGGCATAGAGCCAAATGGGGGCCATCTTTCCCTCACTCGACTTCCTGCCCAGCAAATGGCCTCGGATTGTTTCCGGGCTTAACGGACGGCTCTGGTAAGCTCAAACGATTGGGGCACCTTTCTTGCCACCTCTAAATGCAATCTCACGGCTGGGATCACTTTTATCGGAAAGCCAGTTGCCTAACAAAAAAAAAAAAGATACCTGGCTGCAGCCATAACCCCAGTATTTAACATCAAAAACATGTGAATTTACAGTTAGGTGGTCGGCAAGTGGTTAAATAGGTAAGTCACATATATGCACCTTTATGTCTGCATTAAGTTTATATGGTAGGTGATCTGTGTCTTCATATTTATAGTAATTTTAAAAAGCTTTGTCCTTCCTGAAGAAGTAGGTCTTGCGTCGAAGAAACCACCTTGACGACTCCCCGTTTATTTTTGGGGTTACAATACATCATTTTTGTCCAGTGTGGTATTGACTATGCAGATTGATTCATGTTGTTGCATATGGAATTCATCACCTTTTGTGAATCTAACTTTATAAGATTGTATTATTAAAGATGACTTTTAATAAAATTATGGTGTGGTACCGTTAAGTCCTATTTTTAGTTTTGTTTTGTTAAGGGACTTTTTTTATTTTTTTTCATGGTCCCAAATCCGAATGGAGGTATTCACCCAATTTTGGACTTAACATCCTTGAACAAATATCTGCATGCCCCCAAATTTCACATAGAGTCCACAAGATCTATCATTAATTCTCTCAGATCAGGAGAATTTCTGGCATCCGTTTACATCTTAGATGCCCAACTTCTTATTCCCAATTTTCCCCATACACCAGCTTTCTACACTTTGCTGTGGGAGACCAACACTCAGTTTCTCCCTCTCCTTTTTGGACTCTCTTCTGTACCAAAAGTCTTCAAAAGGCGCTTACTCCCCTCTTGGCGCTGCCAAGATCTCAGGGGATTCATATCGTGGAATACCTAGACGACCTGCTGCTGAAAGACTTCTCAGCCACAGTTTTGTCTTTCAACATTTAAAGCGGTTCTGCACTGGTTTTTTTTTTTTTTTTTGGGCTATATGCCAAGGCCATATAGCTCAATTGGGGGACTTACCTGTTCCATCTTCCATCTCAATCGCCGCCGGTTTTTCTCCGATAAAATTCTTTATCTTCTTCTTGTCTGCTGGGGGCCATCTTGCCTGTGGGCATGTGAAACCCCACAGGCACTTTAGATGGCCCAGCATGCACCGCCGTTATTGCGCCGAGCTCGCGCGTGCGCAGTAACGGCAAAGTGCAGCTCACGTTCTCCGAAATCTCGCGAGATGCCCGCACTGACTCCTGGGATCAATGACACCAGATCCCAGGAGACAGTGCGGCGTGACGAGGATCCCCGCACAGACCCCGCCCACCCCCCGAAGAGACAGAAGACAGGAAGTCATCGATTACAAGGTAAGTAAAAAAAAAAAAAGACACATTTCATTTAGTACTCTTTGCCTGATTTGGAAGGCAAAGAGATTTACTAAATGAAATGTGTGCCGAACCGCTTTAAAGGGCGATTCAGTTTCCTCAAACTTCAACCACAGGTTGCAAGAAAGGAAATTTGCACAATTCCCCCATCAACACTGACAGTACTAGTCGTCCTGCCAAATATTGCCTGCTCCTGCTAGGGCAGCTGGGGAAAGCCATCCTTGCTGGGAGAAGACAGCGATTTACTATAATAGTAAGAGAATCAGGTAGTCTGGTTGTACCCAAGTTGATTGATTAATCAACTTGGTTTATTCAGCCTGCCCATTAATGGTTCAAGTCACAGCCAGTTCCTGCTGAACCTGCGGAGATTCGAACCGTGTATGGCCGGCCTTCGTTCTGTCGGGTGTGGTTGTGGGTATTCTGCCCTTTCAGCTAAGGTCTTTACCACAATCATGCAGGACTTTAAACTCAAATGAATCAGTAGCAGACAAACGCACTCCCACAGCCTTTCTAGCAGATTCTGTTTCTGACTTATTTTCCTTGTCATTCATTGGGGGGCACAGGATACAGAGACAACTTTGTTATTCTGTCGCCTAAAGAAGGATATAAACACTGGCAAAAAAAAAAAAAAAAAAACGTGATCAGCCTGATATAACCCCCTGGGCTGCCATTAGAAATCGTGGGACTCTGTACAGCCTACCTGGCAGGCCAAATCCCCCCCACGCTCTGTGTAACCGTCAGTGCAAGCGTATGCAATGTGTTGAGTTTCGTTGCTGAGTAGTACACATAGTAAGTGCGATGAACATTATGCAGTGCAGAGCTATGGAGTTGGGTGGTATGTAGCAAAAGGAAAGTGCAGAGCAAAGAGCAGTATGCAGTAGTAAAGCATTTCAGGGCCATGCACAGTACCTAATGGCAGTTCAGAGCAGGCAGTGAGCCTGATCCAGTATATATTCTATAGTTTGTAGACGCAAAAACTTTCACGCAAACCAATCAATATACATTTATTTTTTGAATTTTTTTTTTTACCAGAGACCTGTAGCAGAATACTTTTTTTGCCAAAATGTATAAGGAAATTTGATTTATTTTTTTATTAGATGTGTTTTGTAGCAGAAAGTAGAAAATGTTTTTTTTTTTTTTTTTTTTCTCTTTTTTAGTGTATATCATAGGTGATTATTACTACCAAAAGAAAGCTCTATTTATATAACTTTTGTGTAAAGTGTTGCATGACCGGACAATCGCCAGTTAAAACAGCGCAGTGCCTCAGTCTCAGTCTCTCTCTCTATTTATTTTTATTATATACATTTTTATTTTTTCCTGTTAGGCTAGGATAGTGCTGTGTCCTTGTCCTGGAGCAGTCATATGCTGAGCTGAAAGAGAGAAGCAAAAGGGTGCTGGCCCTTTAATTCTCCCAGGCTCTGTGTTTACTCTTTCCAGTCTCCACCCACCTTGTGGCTGACATCACTTCCCTGTCCTTGCAGTCAGTCAGCATGGTGCAGGCTTGGTACATGGATGACTCTGATGAGGATCAGAGGAGAGAGCATCGGCTGAAGCCGGACCAGCCTGTGTCAGTGGAGGAGCTACGAGCACTGGGGGTCTTCTACCACAAGGTGAGAGCAGGATCTGCCTGCAATGTGTGCTGGGAGTCAGGGATCTGTCACAGGGCATGGTGAGGACTCACATGTTATACATGAACAGCTCCTCTACCTGATTACTTACAAGTGTCCAGACAATGCAGCTGATCTGTTTGGTAGATTCAGGTTTATTCTGGTAGCCATACACACAGCAATGTTCTCTCCATATCAACCACATTGTAAAATTAACTGAGCGAGGGGGACCCACCAGTATGATTGGCTAATACAAAGATGAAAGTGGTGACAGACAGTCATCATTTAGTATTTTTGTGCTTAAAATTGCTATATTGCAGTGTTTACGACAAACCGTGCCGATTTATTTAAAGGGTAACTCCACTTTTTGTGGGAAAAATATAGATAATTAAAAAAGATAATAATATTGCACATATAATTGCCATACAGACCATTATAACCATTTAATGTTATTAAAAATGTATCTTTCATTATCAGTCTGTAGTGCTATACGTTTTCTCTAAAATTCAATGCAATAAGGCAACCTGGAGGTGGGTGGTATACAAAACTAGGGTTGCACCGCTATCGGTGCCGATTCCAGGCATTTGCACAAGTACTCGTGCAAATGCTCCAATACCTAAAACTGATACCTTTTGCGGTGCGATTTGAGCCCATATAAAATGAATGGGTTCAAATAACACTGCAAAGAATTGCATGTGATTTGTGTCTGAGATTTCAGCCTGAGTTCACACAGGAGCAGTGCAGAGCAAAACCACATCTGATTCAGGGAGGTATGGCAACGCATTCCTGTTCAAATCACATGCGATTCTTTGCAGTGTGATTTGAGCCCATTAATTTTGTATGGTCAGTCGGTACTCAGTATCGGCAACTACTTGACCGAAAGTATCGGGACTCGTACTCGCCAGTAAAAAAAATGTATCGGTACGACCCTATACAGAACACTTCCAGAAATGTCATTCCCTGCTTGTGTGATCGGCTCACTGATTTTCTCAGAAGTCTGCACAAAGATACAAGTCAGATTTTAGGCATCCTCTGTAATAGAAATTTTATTTTTGGTGGGATGCTCTAAAGCAGGGATATGCAATTAGCGGACCTCCAGCTGTTGCAAAACTACAAGTCCCATCATGCCTCTACCTCTGGGTGTCATGCTTGTGGCTGTCAGAGTCTTGCTATGCCTCATGGGACTCGTAGTTCTGCAACAGCTGGAGGTCCGCTAAGGCTCGATTCACACTATTCAGTTTTTTGATGCATTTTGCAGAAATGCAGGGAAATTTTTTAACATGGGTTCCTATGGAACATGTTCACATCAATGCATTTTTGTGCCTCTGCATTTTTGGAAAGGGTCGGGACTATTTTCCCCACAAAATGCAGCATTTTGCATGTAATAGAATTCAATGGACCCGCATCCAAAATGCAATTACCCCTTTTTTTTACAGCGATTTTTTGACGCAGTTTTGCGCTGACAACTGATGACTCATCGGTTGTTAAGGATGCGGCGGGCAGCTTCCTGGCCCCCTCCTCCTTAGCAACCAGCTATAGACAGTGTAAAAAAAAAACGCAAATTGCGGTAAAAACGTGTGTCCAAAAACACGGCGAGCACCGCCGGCAGCCTGGGTTGAATTGGAGTCTCAGCATCGGTGCAACCCTATTAGAAGCCCTTGCAATGTTACATTGGTCATCCAGAGGGAATTTGTATTTTTCACAGCAAAAGTGGAGTTACTCTTTAAAGCTGAACTCTATTGTTGCTATTAGTGATGAGCTTAGATGTGTTCTTCTAGTGCAAACCCACTTGAGCTAATCTGCTGCAGCGCAGACTTAATTTGCCGGGAGGGCATCCTGTGCTTGAGCGGCCTGCACGTCCTCCCATCTGTGATCAGCGAGTGATCACAGATGGGAGTAAGGGGTCGATCCCGACCCCCTAACCACATGATCAGCTGTCAGTCAATGACAGCTGATCATGTGACGTAAACAGAGCCGGTAATCAACTATTTTTTTTTTTTTCTCCTCACGCTGGTAGGGTGAGGAGGAATAAAAAAGCCGATCACCGGCGGCTGCAAGAGGGACATCGGTCCCGATCATGGAGAGGCTTCTGTGCCCACCAGCGCCACCTGCCAGTACCCACAGTGCCACCTATAAATCACCAATCAGTGCGTCATCACCAGTGCTGCCTACCAGTGCCACCCAGCAGGGCCCATCAGTGCTGTCTTATCTGTGCCCATCAGTGCAGCCTCATCAGCGAATATCAATGAAGGAGAAAAATTACCTGTTTGCAAAATTTTCTAACAAACTGAGACTTTTTTTTTTTTTTTTTTTTTTTCAAAAATTTCTTTTATTTTTTGTTTGTTTAGCAAAAAATAAAAACCCCAGTGGTGATTAAAGTGGAGGGCCACCCAAAAAAAAAATTGCATTAATAAAATAAAAAATGTTTTCACTTACCTGAAACGATGTTGCTAGGCAGTCTTCCTAATCTGCCTCTTCCTATTCCGCGGCGCTTCCTCCTCTTCGGTGAGCGGCTCCGTTGCCTTCTGGGACATGTGTGTCTCCCACAGAACACAATGGGGCCATTGACAAAGCGCAGCGCGACTCGCCGCAAGGCTCCACTGCCTGTTTCCCTTCGTTAGGATGGAGGCCCCGGGGCAGCCGGCATCGGGGGATCGTTGGACAGGTAAGTGTCCTTATTAAAAGACAGCAGCTACAGTGTTTGTAGCTGCTAACTTTAAAAAAAAAAAAAGGATTGGCCTAAACGCCCCTTTAAATACCAACAAAAGAAAGCTCCATTTGTGTGAAAAAAATGATAAAAATTTTATTTGAGTACAGTGTAGCATGACCGCGCAATTGTCATTCAAAGTGTGACAGCGCTGAAAGCTGAAAATTGGTCTGGGCAGGAGGGGGGTTTAAGTGCCCAGTAAGCAAGAGGTTAATGGTACTTTAGCTTACAAGTTTGTGTGATCTCTCTCGCTCTCTCTCCCATATAATACATGAGATCCATATAGCATTAAGAGAGGCTCCATGATTTGGATAGCAATGTGTTCTTGCAGATGCACCATGGATGTGCTATCCTTTTTAAATGCATAAACAAATGTTTCATAAGAGTACTAGGGATTTTAGCTGTACATCTATTTCTTTTATTGTTATGTTCAGAACCAATTAGCTGGGTAAATGGTTGCAGAACTTTTCTTTCCATTTTGAAAAGTCTGCGTTTTTGTATTTTACAATAAAACCAACACAGAAGTTTGAGATTTGAGAGGGAATAGTTAAGGGCCTGTCTCTCCTGCAAATAGATGAAGCATTATTAATCACAAGTTTGGTCTGGTCATATGTTAATCACATACAGAGGAAATATTCTTAACAAGTGCCAAGACAATGCAGCTCCTTTGTTGTTTATAAGCAGATAAGAAGACATCGTACTTTATGTGCCATAATCATGACTGCATACAGTATTTAGAGGGTTCTCACTTATTACAGTGGCCTACTGTATGAATGTCCCCAGATTGTCCTGGCAACCTCAGATCTGAATCCCCAAAAAATGCAAATGGTGACCCCAGCTTCCTAACCTCTACATGTGTTATGTTTGGCCATCAAATGGGATGTGCGGCTTCACTGGCAAGGAAGAAGGGTTGCAATATATCTAGAAATGGAGATATATAGAGCTGTGCCTAAGCAATGCATTTTAAATCCTCTCCACATGATCAGTTTGGAATGAAACGGACAGTGAACTGAAAATATTCTTAAAGCTGAATTCCGGGCTAGCCCAAAATATTTAAATCTGTCCCCCCCCCCCACCCTCCAAAAGATAATTATTTGATCTCCTGCTGATTTTGTAAGTTTGCCCACTTATAAATAAAGGAAGAATCTATAATTGTTATCATACGTTTATTTTAAATGATAGAGACAGAATATCAACCAAAAATCCAGAAAAAACACATGATACAAATGTTATAAATTGAGTTGCAGTTCAGTGAGTAAAATAAGGCTGCTTTCACACTGGGGCGGTGGCTCGGTTAGCGGTAAAGCAGGGCTTTACAGTCGTTTAACGGCGCTTTTTGGCCGCTAGCGGGGCACGTTTAACCCCCACTATCGGCCGAAGAAAGGGTTAAAACCGCCTGTGTTGCGGCGCTTCCAAAGCACTGCCCATTCATTCCAATGGGCAGGGGCGGTGTAGATGCACTGTATACATCGCTCCTGCACCGCCCCAAAGATGCTGCTTGCAGGACTTTTTTTCCCGTCCCGCAAAAGCACCACCCTAGTATGAAAGCACTTGGTCTTTCACACTGGGGAGGCATGAAAGGCAGTTTTCAGGAGCTTTACAGGTGCTATTTTTAGCGCTAAAACACCTGAAAACTGCCTCAGTGTGAAAGGGGTCTAAGTATTTGATCCCCTACCAACCAACAATAATTCTGGCTCCCACAGACTGGCTACAGTATGTGGTACACAGGTTAGTCCTGTCAATTTAAAGAGGGAGTCTGGTGAAAAAAAAAAAATTTAAAAGTAAACTTTTAAAAATAAGGACACTCACCTGTCACAGGGTCCAGCGATGTCGGACAAAGCTGGAATGGGCTACAAGACCATCAGCAAAAAGCTTGGTGAGAAGGAGACAACTGGTGGAGCGATTATTTTGCAAATGGAAGAAGTAGTCTGGAGCTCCTTGCAAGATTTCGCCTCATGGGGTAAGGATGATTATGAGAAAAGTGAGGTGTCAGCCCAGGACTACACGGGAGGAGCTTGTAAATGATCTCAAGGCAGTTGGGACCACAGTCACCAAACAAACCATTGGTAACACAATACGCTGCCATGGATTGAAATCCTGCAGTGCCCGCAAGGTCCTCCCAAGAAGGCACATGAAGTTTGCCAATGAACATCTAAATGATTCAGAGAATGTTCGGGAGAAAGACCAAAACTTAGCTCTTTGACATTAACTCGACTCACTGTGTTTGGAGGCAGAAAAATGCTGACTATGACCCTAAGAGCACCATCCCTACAGTCAAGCATGGAGGTGGAAACTTTATGCTTTGGGGCTGTTTCTCTGCTAAAGGTACAGGCTGACTTTGCCGCATTGAGAGGCCAATGAACAGGGCTATGTATTGTAAAATCTTCCCTCAGCCAGAACACTGAAGATGAGTCGTGGATGGGCTTTCCAGCATGAAAATGACCCAAAACATACTACCAAGGCAACAAAGGAGTGGCTCATGAAGAAACAAATTAAGGTCATGGAGTGGCCTAGCCAGTCTCCAGACCTTAGACCTATAGAAAGTTTATGGAGGGAGCTGAAACTTCGAGTTGTCAAGCAACAGCAAAGAAACCTTAAGGATTTAGAGAAGATCTGTAAAGAAGAGTGAACCAAAATCCCTCCTGTGATGTATGCAAACCTGGTAACCAACTACAAGAAACAGCTTACCTCCCTGCTTGCAAACAAGAGTTTCTCTGCGTACTAAGTCATGTTTTGCTTGGGGATCAAATACTTATTTTACTCACTGAACTGCAACTTCATTTATAACATTTTGTATCGTGATTTTGTCTGGATTTTTGGTTGATATTCAGTCATTTAAAATACACCTATGATAAAAATTCTAGATCCTTTATTTCTTTGTAAGTGGGCAAACATACATAACCTGCAGGGGGTCAAATAATTATTTCCCTTACTCTATATAGTATTCTGCTAAAATCTGTGGAAGCCAGCGAGTGTGTTTTTTTTTTTTTTTTTTTATTATTTATTTGTTTCCTGCTCCAGAGTGTGGGTGAGCACTCAATGTACAATGCAGAACCAACAATAAAGATGGTGTGGGTACTAGGGGAGGCAACACAGCTAGAGAAGAAGGGCATCTTCTGAGGACCAGTTTCACTACTGCATCCAACCAGATAGAATCCTGCATAGCCATATATTAACCACTTCAATACTGGGCTATAGTCACATCCTCGGTTCTGCCGCTCCTGCAGGGCCCCGCAGCATGGCGATTGGGGATGAGGCGTGTCCCTCGGACATGGCCCATCCCAGATCCGTGTAAAGAGCCAATAAAAAATATCTCTTTATGCACGCCCCTAGGGTGTGCATAGAGGGGAGATCAGGGAGGAGGCTTGTCACCCTGACATAGCCCAACCCCGATCACAGTAAAGAGCCAATGAAATTGTCTCTTTACCACGTGACCGGCTGTGTCCAATAACAGCCAGTCACAGAATGTCAAACAACCGTGGTAACGAGATGTTACCAGGTTCTCCTCCTCACACCGATCGTGTGTGAGAAGGATATTGCGATAACATCTCGTTACCGCTCACAGTGCACACCAACACACACTGATTGCCCCCCCCCCCCCCCCCCCTAATAAAGGGCACAAAAAAAACAAGAAAAATAGCCCTGGGACTTTAGATGAGGTGAGAGAGGTTTAGCCAATGTTCACCTCAAACACTGAGACAAAATCACTTTTATTTGTTTCAAAATGTTATGTAACAGAACGGCAACAACAATGATTGTGAGTTACCCGGCATAATAGCCAATGTACACAACACAGATGAAAGTAAATATACAAAGCTTTATTACAAATGTTGTACATCCATGAGCAACAATAAAACTTAAAAGTTGCTGGGTCAGTAAATACACATACACAATAAGAAAATAAAATGTACATGCATGTGGACAGGGAAGTATGTAAACATAATGCAGACATCAATAATACCCAGCATCTACTGGCATAAAACAAGCATCAAGAAAGCCCCAGAGTCCCTGCTCGCTTCTTCGGGGCGGATGCATGAATGTTGTATCTGCAATGTAAATAATAAGAACAATAAATGTATGTTTTTGATAAATGGGGGCAGGCGGAATAATTGGCAAGAGAGGTCTGAAACAGACCTCATACTTACCGAAGGTCTGAGATAAGTCGCCAAACGCTGGATATCAAAAATGGCAGCCGTGTAGTGCATCCAGCTCGGGAGCTGAGGGGGCGGAACAAACAAAGGCCACAGCAGGGGAACATCCAGAGGATCAGCATGGTCTGGATAGGGGTATTTCTCACTGCAGGTCTCCACTTAGCCCCTTAAGATCATGTCTGGAAAATGTCTGCAAGGATGCACATATATCAGAGGGCATCATAATTGCAAAATGAGCTTGGTGTATAAGGTTCTAGAATTTAATTTATATATACATAAAGATTTAAAAAAATGAATTAAGCTTATTAGAGTATGTTGGTATGAAGGACTATCTGAAATATGGAATGTAGTAAATGCATGAATGCAGACCAACATAGTTATAAAGCTGGTATATGCAGAGAGACTACAGAGCAATGTAGAAATTATAAGTATTACATGTGTATAAAGACAATGTAACAAACCCAATGGGTGTAAAAAAGTTACTAATAAAGAGGACCTGTCACCAGCCATCAAAGTACCTGTCACAGTTCATCTGAGTACCCGAGTACCTGTCACAGCCCATCTAAGTACCTGTCACCAGGCCATCAGAGTACCCGAGTACCTGTCACCAGGCCATGCCTCAGAATATACGTTGGGGTGTTTTGCTTTCCAAAATGGGGTCATTTTGTGGGTAATTCCACTGTTCTGGTGCTCAAGGACCTTCAAAAGTGTGATAGGTAGGAATGAAATGAGACGTGTCATTTTATGCTTTTTTTGCTATATACATGCTATGTGCTAGAAATATCTTATAAATTGACAACTTTGTGTAAAAAAAAATAACCGTTCAAAAGACTCATAATGCCTCATAGAATGTACGTCCGGGGTGTTTGTGTTACAAAATAGGGTAATTTTGAGGGTAATTCCACTGTCCTGGTGCTCGAGGTCCTTCACAAATGTAATCGGTCATTAGGAAATTAGAGGTGTAATTTATGCTCCTAGAACGCCTGATGGTGTTCCCTGCATGTTGGACCTCTCTGTGTGGCCAGGCTGTGTAATGCCGCGTACACACGATCAGACTAAGCAAATAAATACTAAAGTATAAATAATGCGCAATATCAACCTTTAGTCTATTTCAGCCCTTTCCTCCTCACTGTGCTGTGCTGTGCTTAGCACTGTCACTTGGGCTCCTCCACCCGACGCGTGTCATCACAGGTCACGCACAGCACAGCACAGTGAGGAGGAAAGGGCTGACAGCCCCCTATCTGAGCCTGACCATTAGCAGGATTTGAACGCGCAAACACCTACTGGGTACATGTGAGTTGTATAGCTGTAGGCAACCACCTAAAAGATCTCCTTTGTTTGATGGTTGAATAGAGCACTGCGCAATGGTTTTTTGTTTGTGTCTTTTTTCTTTTATATCATACCGGAGCAAGATATCAGGAGGAACCAAAAGGAAAAAAGCCCTACATTCCAAGCATAAAGGGAAGTTTCTTTTTTTCTCTCCTCCTTTTTTTTTTTTTTTTTTTCTCTAGCATTTCTAATTGTGTCCCGGATATCATTAGTGGATGTGAAGAGTTATTTCATTAATTATCTAACTCATTTAATGGACTGCTATCACCTATGGGATTAATATAATAATATTTAACTGGCGGCCGTTTACACATTAATTCATCAATTAGCTAATCCATCAGGTCAAGCCTGTATTGGCTTTTGGAATTTATATATCCCCATATGCATCACTGGCATAAACTGGATATTTCCTTTCTTTGACACATTATAACACATACTTGTTTTTACTCACATTTTGAAGCACTTTATTTATTTAAAACACATTGTATTTATTTTTAACACATTGTGTATTCATTTATTTATTAAATTGGTTACAACCTCATTGTAACTTGAAGTTTATATATATATATATATATATATATATATATATATATATATATATATATATATATATATATATATATATATATATATATTTTTTGTGCACCTGGGATTGTCCCGCAAGCACTTATATATTTTATTATACCATGACATTTGTCTTTTAACCTCACCTGTTGATCTAAATAGACTAAGGTTTATATTGTGCATTATTTATACTCTAGTATTTATTTGCTTATTCTTTTAAGTGTAGGACACACTTTAATGGTGCAGCATATCATTTGGTCATCTTATCTATTTTATTTGGTTTTCTAAAACATTTTTAATATTTTTATTCGCCTATCAGCGCTTTAGTACTCACTTTGCACACGATCAGACTATCCGCCGGACAATCCGCCAGGCTTTTCAAATGAACGGACTTGCCCACACGCGGAGTAAAGTCCGTTCATTTTGACCGGGACTAGCGAAGGAAGTCAATATCGCCGCCTCCATCGGCGAGATTGACACCTTGCTAGCCCCGTCGCCTGGTATGGATTTAAAGGGGAACCCCTACGCCGAAAAAAACGGCGTGGGGGTCCCCCCAAAGTCCATACCAGACCCTTATCTGAGCACACAGCCCGGCCGGTCAGGAAAAGGGTTGGGGACTAGCGAGCACCCCCCTCCTGAACCGTACCATGGCACGTGCCCTCAACATGCGGCCCCCCCACCCCAAAGCACCTTGTCCCCATGTTGATGAGGACAAGGGCCTCTTCCCGACAACCCTGGCCGTTTGATTGTCGGGGTCTGCGGGCGGGGGGCTTATCGGAATCCAGGAGCACCCTTTAATAAGAGGGCCCCCAGATCCCGGCCCCCCACCCTATGTGAATGGGTATGGGGTACATCATACCCCTACCCGTTCACCTGGGGGAAGAAGTGTCAATAATTTTTTTTTTTTTTTTTTTAAAGTAGTTTATTAGACAGCTCCGGGGGTCTTCTTCCGACATCGGGGGTCTTCTCGCCAGGCTCCTCCTCCTCTTCTGCTCTTATACTAGCGGAGGAGCCCGGCTTTCTCCTTCGTCGTCTCCGCCGTCTGGGGGGGGTCTTCTTCCGACTTCGGAGGTCTTGTCCCGCTCTTCGTTTCTTCTGCCGGGCCTCCGCTATGTTCTTGCAGCTCTTTTTACTAGCGTTGGCCCGGTCTTCTCGTTCGTCGCTGTCACCTTCTTCGTCGTCTTTGTCTTCTTCTTCCTTCCGATGTTGACACGCCGCTCTCTCCGGCCGCAATGCCACGTTGCGCGGCGACTTATATAGGCATAAGGGGTGGGGTCACCGGGTGATGTCACATGGTGACCCCGCCCCTTATGTCTCAGTCCCAGCATCCCCGGGACTGTGACATCATAAGCTATCTACTTGCAGCTCTTTTACTAGCGTTGGCCCGTCTTCTCGCTCATCGATGTTGCTGCCTTCTTCCTTCCGATGTAGACACAACGCTCTCTCCGGCCGCAATGCCAGGGACGCGTTGCGCGGCGACTTATACAGACATAAGGGGCGGGGTCACCGGGTGATGTCACATGCTGACCCCGCCCCTTATGCCTATATAAGCAGCCGCGCAACGCGTCCCTGGCATTGCGGCCGGAGTGAGCGTCGTGTCAACATCGGAAGGAAGAAGAAGGCAGCAACATCGACGAGCGAGAAGACGGGCCAACGCTAGTAAAAGCTGCAAGAAGATAGCGGAGGCCCGGCAGAAGAAACTAAGAGCGGGACAAGACCCCTGAAGTCGGAAGAAGACCCCCCGGATGGCAGCGACGAAGGAGAAAGCCGGGCTCCTCCGCTAGTAAAAGAGCAGTAAAAGAGTAGAAGATAGCAGAGAAGACCCCCGGAGCTGTCTAATAAACTACTTTAAAAACCTGTGTTGTGTTTTTTTTTTTTTTTTTGACACTTCTTCCCCCAGGTGAATGGGTAGGGGTACTATGTAGGGCCCCCCCCCCTTCCCCAAAGCACCCCCCATGTTGAGGGCACGTGGCCTGGTATGTTTCAGGAGGGGGGGGGGGGGGGCGCTCGCTCGTCCCCACCCCCTATCCTGACCGGCCGGCTGCGTGCTCGGATAAGGGTCTTGTATGGACTTTGGGGTGACCCCCCCACGCCGTTTTCGGCGTAGGGGTTCCCCTATAAATCCATATCAGGCGACGGGGATAGCAAGGTGTCAATCTCGCTGATGGAGGTGGCGACATTGACTTCCTTCACTAGTTCCGTCTACCTGGAGTCACGTTCAAAATGAACGGACTTTACTCCATGTGTGGGCAAGTCCGTTCATTTGAGAAGTCCGGCGGACTAGCACACAGACGGGCGGATTGTCCGCTGGACTACCGAGTTCGGCGGACAATTTTGAGTCAAGACTTCTTTCTAAGTCCGCCAGACTTTTGGGAAGAAAAAGTCTGCCGGAGCCCACACAAGGGCGAATTGTCCAGCGGACTCTGGTCCGCCGGACCAAGTCCGCTGGATAGTCCGATCGTGTGTACGCGGCATAAAAGTCACACACATGGGGTATCACCAAAAAAAAATTCTTAATTTTCTCAAGGATTGTGGGAAAAAATTACAACTTCAAAAAAGGGGTCACTAGGGTTGCTGTCACCCCATGCTGGAAAAATATGGTGTCACCCCCCCCCCCCCCCTCACCTAATATAGTCCTCCATTAGTATAGACTCCCATCCACTAAGTACAAATCCCCCCCCCCCCCTCCTGTAGTATTTACCCCATCGGTACAGACCCCTCACCATCAGTATAGACCTCCCTCAGTAAAGACCCCTCTCTTCAGTATAGACCCCTTTTCCTCAATACAGACCCCCTCTCATCAGCATTGACCCACCTCCTGCAGTAAATACCCCTCTCATCAGTACAGACCCCTTACCTCAGTATAGCCACCTCCCTACCTCCAGTACAGTGCAAACCCCCTCCTTCAGTGCAGACCCATATCCACATATCCAGGATGTGGGATGCAGAGTTTGAATTTTAAACTGGATCTTATGTACCTGGCTACATGAGCCCATAAACTGAAAACAAAGACTCTACATCTTCTAATACAGGGCTGGTCAAATTCCAAAAAGCCAGCTAGCCAGCATGCTTTAAAATATACATCATTCACTTTTTTTTTCTTTTATTATTTACATTGGAAGCACATGTCCTCTGGATCCCTAAAGCTAAATATAGGCAGATCTAAAATAAATAAATAAACGCAGCTCTGTAAGTATTAATATTTTATTAAAGTATTTTTTAAATACAAGCAGTGTAAGTACCTGCATTTCACCTGGTATTAGCCTCTTGTGGCCCCTGTACAGCAGAGCTGAAGCATGAGATGAAGAAGCAGCACAAGGAGCTAATGAGTTCACATGCTGACAAGAAGCATGCCGTTTGGAAGTGAAGGAGAGGGGAGCTAATCACTGTGCTGCTTTTTATTTCACTGTTTAGTTACAGAGTGGGTGGAGTTCAAGGCAACCTGGGCTCAGAGGAAGGGGTTGAATGATGTCATATTGGGGACATCTAGCTTCAGAAAAGGTTCTGTGTAGAAATCTCTGAATTGAAGTTGAATATTGCAGAAAAAGCAAGTTGTGTTATTTTATCTTAGGTTATTTATTTGGCTGGAGTTTTGCTGCCTAGAGTTGACTGACAGCTGCTGAATTCGGTAAATGCATCCAGGTTGAATGTATGGAGTGTTCATCAGGTATTTAAATGTTAAAATTTAATTCATCTTCTCTTGAAAATCCTATCTTAATCCAAAGACCCTGATTTCTGACTATAGCCATGTCAAAGTGAACCTCTACTGTCTCCATTTGATGCAAGGTCCCCTAGATACTGTGCACCATAGGGTGTCTGTTCCTACTTGTACAGGTCTTCCTGCTTTTATGATCTTCCACTGGATCCCCCTTGAAAATGGGTATGGGGTGTACATCCACCCTTCTTCTACTTCCCAGAGTGCCCGAGTGACCTGTCACCAGCCCAGCGCAAATGCTGACTTTGTCTAGGAACTTCTTTTCAGCAATTGTCACATTCCTCTTAGTATATAGATAGTACAGGATCTTTTTGAAAGTGTTTTTGTTTTGTTTTCTGATTTTTTGTTTTTTTTTCCCAATAAGGTAACCCGCCGCCTGGACGGCACTCAGGGCCGTCCACCGAGCGGGCAGTGCCCGGCCGCACTATCCCCGGCTTTCCCCAGGCGGGCTCATAATCACTTACGAATAGTAAGAATTCGGGATGTACTGGTATCAGTGCTGATATCGAGTATTTTCACAAGTAATTGTACTCGTAAAAATGCTCACGAAAGCAATATTTTCCGGTGCGATTTATGTCCATACAAAGTGAATGGGCGCAAAACCGCACTGCACATAATCTCATGCAATATCAACAGGAATGCTGTGCGATTCCTCCCACCGCCCCTGTTAGTGTGACCCCAGTAAAGAAAGTAAAGCATCCGTGTACTGCAGAAATAGGCAGTTTATTACAATGTTATAACAATTACAAAGTAACTATTTAATCAAATCCATATATACAGTGTCCCCATCCCGCCGATGCAGGCAAACCACAGTCCCTGGAGGTGCTCACAAAGCTGGAGGAGATGTCCGACGGTCCGTCCCCAAGCTCACATCACTTCTGGCTTTTACCCACAGGAGTCCCGGAACTTCTCCCCCAGCCCTGTGAGCACCTCCAGCGGCCGTGGCTTGCTATCATCAGCAGGAACGGGACACTGCAGATATGGATTTCACTAGATATTTACTTTGTAAGTTGTTATAACATTTTAATAAACTGTCTATTGCTGCACTACATGGCACTTCGCTTTCTTTACTGGGTTCACACACAGGAGCTGTGGGGGGAAATTGCATGTGATTCAGACAGGAATCGCACTGCATTCCTGTTCAAATCGCATGCAATTCTGCGCAGTGCACATTCATTTTGTATGGAAGCAAATCACACCGGAAAGTATCGGTATTGCACGAGTACTCTTGAAAATGCTCATTATCGACACTGATGCTGGTATTGGTGCATCCCTAATTCCTACTATGCTATTTGATAAAAAGAGCAGTGGGGGAAACTGCATGCGATTCGGACCGGAATTGCACTGCATTCCTGTTCAAATCGCATGCAATTATTTTCAGTGCGATTTGCGCCAATTAATTTTGTATGGACGCAAATCACACTGAAAAGTATCGGTACTTGGTATCGGCAAGTACTTGACCAAGACTATCAGTAGTCGCCGTTAAAAAAACAGGTACCTGTGCATCCCTAGTAGGAATATTTGTGTCTGCTTTAAGACGATACATTTTACAATTTGAAAAAGCCTGACAGGTTCACGTAAAAAAATAAATAAAAAAAATGGATATCCTCCATGCAGAAGAATAAGTACTGAAAAACATAATTTTATCAAATATAAGACATCTGTCTCCAGGAGAGAAGTAGGCATGTTGTTTGGAAAGTCTGTGATTTACTGCGACCTTCTAATTTTTAGCTTCAGGATGCAAAGTAATTGACTGTGAACAGCTAAATTTAATAAATGAATTTGCCTTTGATGGCTCATTAGCTGAGGCTCCACGTTACCTGATGCCGCGGCAGCTTCATCATTCACCGCTCATGTCCCCTCCGTGTTTTTGATTATGTCATTTTCTGTTCAAGATGGAATTTGGTCAGTAACACCCTTTTTTTTTTTTTTGTTTTTATTTATTTTTTTTTTCCCCATTTATTTATTTTTTGACAAATGTTTGCATATTATTCACATTTATCTACAGAGTCTGAATCGTGTTTTCCATGCTAGACGTACAGTATAAGCAGCAAAGTAGAACAACTCCATAATTAATGAGATCTAGATCTCTCGTACTATTGCTCATCTACATTACGACATTGCTGGCTTGAAATTGTAGTATGTTCCATTCCTTTGGGAAACGAAGATGAATTTTTTAAAACTTCTCCAAACAATTTAAATATTCTCTTCCCACTCTGTAATATTGTGTTGAATTCCAGGTAGATAAACACACCTTTTTAATGCAGTTTTATATTGCTTTTAAAAAATAAATGTATTTTTGCATACGAGTCTCCCAAAAAAAAAAAATTAAATACTGTAGCTTCTGACTTTTAACCACCAGGCATTTTCTGGAACTTTGTTTACAAGTTTAAATTAGTATTTTTCGCTAAAAATACACTTTTTTTTGAATTAAAAGAAAACAAAAAAGGTTTGTTGCTGGAAACAGGGGGAGTCACTTCCATAGTGCCTCATCCATTTAGGAATAGCATTATATATATATATAATATTATATGAGAGATTTTTTTAATGAATAAGAGACTTTCTGTGAAATGACGAGGTGGCGTTTGAGAGCTCATCTGCCAGCCTCTCCCCCTTGGACAATCGAAGAATGCCTTGTATTCTTAAAAAAATATAAGGCTGTTTCAAGGCACCACGCAAGCAACATTTGTTAGATAAGACAGTACACTATAGGTATTTGTAAGTGTGTAGTTAGCTTCTTGCATTCATGAACTTGGTGATTAAATAAGTAAAAAGGAGTGACTTTGAAGGACTGTTCAAATGAGGAGGAGGAAGCCTGCGTGAGTGCTGAATAAAGTAAGTATTTGACCTTACGCTCTAGACCAGCTTTTCTCAATCTTTTTAAATTGAAGGAACTCCTGATATAATGTACATGTCTCAGAAAACCAATGCCAATAATTACTACAACCACAGCTCAGGACACATTATCGTGATGGTCACTGAGAAGAAGGGGAAAAATATCCCCTTTAAAGATAGCTGAAAAGATCATTGGTGTCCATGGTAACTTACCTGAGAGTCCAAACTTGCTCAGTGCTTCTAGAGACCTCTGGAGTAACCCTGGGGTTCCATAGGACCCTGGTTGAGGAAGGCTGCCATAGACAGACAAAACAAGCAGTGTGGCAGAGGAGTACTGCAAGATGAAACTTTAAAGATATTAAACCCAACAAAAATGTAATCAGATTGGTTTTCTGTTTGTAATGTGTATGGAAACCATGAACCTGACTGTAGGCTATGGCAACGTTTGAAATCTGCATTAGATATTTTTCCAATAACATTTGCCAATATGAATGTATCCAAATCTCCTGCTCTGTTCCTCTGAGATCAATACATATGTCTCTGTATTCTTTTTCCCCCACCAGTTGGATGCCGATAATTATGAGAGTGATCCAAAGCTGGCCAAGATCCGCAAAGACAATAATTACACATTCATGGATATAATCACCATACATAAAGACACACTGCCCAATTATGAGCAGAAGGTGAGCAGCTGGATCTGGGATTTGTGTATATGATGTATTTTATACTTTGTGCATTTGTGCTTCCCAAGGAGTGAGATATATAATGATGCTGGTAGACTTCCTCCCTCTGGGTGGTACGTGGCAGGGCTTGTAATATAAATGACAGAATGGATGGGGTTCTTATACTCTGTTTCCTAGTTAAAAGCAAACCTGTACTTTGGCCATGTAGATAAAGCAATGGTTTTGCTTTTAATGCCCTCTCCTAAGCAAATATACTTACCTTTCCTTTGCTCACCACGGCTCCATTTTGCCCATTGAAGCAAAGAAAATGGTACCTCTGGTTATGAAGTTGTGTGTAACTCGCTCCTGTTCCTCTCATGTGACAATGCAGGTGATTGGTCCAGCGCTGTCACAATGCTTTAGGGAGATGGCCCAGTTATTTGTAAGCACTGACTCTCTTGTTCACAGACGTTGAAAAGAATGGTAGTGTCCAACCGGTAGCAATTTTGTAAAATGTAGAGTCTAGATTGGATGGTGGCTTTCTTGGAGGGTCAGTTTGGTTAGAAAAACAAAGTTGCTTTACAGACCCAGAGAGAATGTAAAGGGGGCTGTACAGACATTCATGTGGTGAGCTTTTCAGAGACCCCACAAGATAAAGCTGCTATAGTATAGGTAGGTGATACATGTGGCAAACATGATTGCTAATGGCAGGATTGTAGCTGGCACATCGGCCAAAGGCTTTGACAGTGGCCCCTAGCCATTTAAAGTTTGAGATTCGCTGGTATTCATTTAGAAAAACAAATCTAATGTTCGGTGATATTGAGACCAGTAATATAAATAAATGCAATGTCTTCAGGTCATTCCCCTATGCTATGTTATTGCCCCATTACTGTAAAAGAACATTGGTTAGGTGCTGGAAAATAGTGAAGAACGTCACCACTCCCAAGCTTCGGGAAAATGTCCTCCTCTGTGGGCATGTTGAGTGCTAGTTGCTGGATTCTGTTCCAGCTCTGTGCAGCCACTGTAAAATAGATGGAGGGTGGTGACGTCCCTCCCTTCAAAAGTCTTTAAGGAAAACCGTGCACATTGGAATCTCCACCTAGGCCACCCCATTTGGCTTAAAGCTTAACTCCACATTTAATGGTCTTTAAATAGTTTGCTTGGACCAAGCTGGCCCAGAAAGCAACATAAACAGGGTCAATTGCATTGTCTCTATAATTGAGTGCCATGTTGTATAATTTACCAGAAACTGGGTGAATCAAAAATTGTGCCAGATGAGTTTCCTTTTAACTGAAACTGTTAGAACTAGAATATCCTATTCAGTAAAATAAGTGAAGGGAAACTCCCATTCAAAGTGACCAGTTCAACCAGATTGGACATCTGTGGCAGCTTTCAGATCTATTCAGTCTGTATCGGGCCAGTGGCAATTATACCAAATCCATTGTGGACCACAATCCTGTATTTACTTTTATCTCTGAGGTCTGGTTTTGACGCCATCTGAAACCATTTCTTTTTCTAGTTGAAGATATTCTACGAAGAACACTTGCACTTGGATGATGAGATCCGCTGCATTCTGGAGGGAAGCGGTTACTTTGATGTGAGAGACAAGCAGGATCGATGGATCAGAATCGCCATGCAGAAAGGGGACCTGATCACCCTTCCGGCTGGTATCTACCACCGCTTTACACTGGATGAAAATGTGGGTAGAGTTGTCACTTTTATGTAATAGTAGAACTGAAGGCAAAACTCTTTTCCCATTTTACATAGAATAAGGGAGAGTTATTACTCGTCAGGTTTCTTTGCCATCTGTGTCCTATTGGGGAGATTTTTCCTTCACTTCCTGTCCCATAGCCAAAACAGGAAGCGAGAGAAGTCCTTGTTGACCCTAGTGGAGGATTTTCCCTTCCTGTTCAGGTGCTCATCAGGACTAATGGAGACAAGAACACAGACAGCAATAACAACCTGGAAAGTATTCTAATCCCTCTCCACTCTATCGATCTAAAATGTAAAAAAAAATGCCTTCAGATATACTTCGTTTGCAAACGTTTTATTTGAACGTAGATGAAAATGGCAGAACATACTTGGAATGTATACATAGAAAAGAAATACTATAGTGCATCCAAATAACAGCTGTGAGCAAAAGTACAAAGTATGCGGAATAAAATTAAACTGGAAAGGGGGAAAAAAAAAATATTATATAAGGAGTATAGCATATGCACTACGGCCTGGTGGAGCGCCAAAAAGAGTGAAAGACAAAAGAATCTAGGCAAAATGACAATACATTGTAATCATTAATCAGAGGTAGAACATTAATACAAGAACTAGGGATTCCTGTTTGTCAGAAAATCGAGGCATTGAATAGTGTGGAATATCTTTTCCATTATCATAAGGGAATCTAGTCTTAGAATTACATGTGAGAAGGGAACCACCTTCAGTTATACTTTAACCACTTGACCTTTTTCAGGAGATTTACCCCCCCCCCCCCCCCCCCACTTCATGACCAGGCCATCTTTTGTGATTTGGCAATGTGTTATTTTACCTAAATAATAATATTGATGTCCCTCCTTTTTTTTTTTTTCCCCCACAAATAAAGCTTTCTTTTGGTGGTATTTGATCACCTCTGCAGTTTTTGCATTTTACGCTACTAACAAAAAAAAGACCAACAATTTTGAAAAAAAAATATATATATTTTTTTAACCTTCTGCTATAAAACATGTCCAATAAAAAAAAAATATAGAATTTCTTCATCAATTTAGGCCAATCTGTATTCTGCTACATATTTCTGGTAAAAAAATCCAAATACCGTATATACTCGAGTATAAGCCGACCCGAGTATAAGCCGAGGCACCTAATTTTACCACAAAAAAATGGGAAAACGTATTGACTCGAGTATAAGCCTAGGGTGAGAAATGCGCAGCTACTGTAAGTGTAAAAGAGGGTCAACAATGCCCATTGGCAGCCTCACTGTGCCCATTTGCATGCCTCACTGTGCCCATTTGCAGCCATAGGTCCTCCGAACTTGGTAGTTAAGGGTTCCTAGATGCCCCCTAGCTGCAGCCAAAGGGTCCCAAAATGACATTGCTGCAGATGGACACAGTTGACCGACTTTGGGGCCCTGTATCTCGGGGGCCACTTGGTGCTAGGAACCCCCAATTTGGATATGTTGTAGTGCTAGTTCTTCTGGGTTTGCACACTATTTGGGGTTCCTAGCACCAAGTGGCCCCGAGATACGAGGCCCCAAAATCCGGTTGGAAAATGTAATTCTCTGCTGCAGAAAAGTGCTTGACTCGAGTATAAGCCGAGGGGGGCACTTTCAGCACAAAAAAATGTGCTGAAAAACTCGGCTTATACACGAGTATATACAGTAAGCGTATATTGATTGGTTTGTGCAAAAGTTATAGTGTCTACAAACTATGGGATATATTTATTTTTATTTTTTACTAGTAATGGCAGCGACTTATAGCGGGGCTGCGATATTGCGGCAGACATACTGACACTCTTTACACTAATACAGTAATCAGTGCTAAAGGTATGCACTGCCACTGTACTAATGACACTGGCTGGGAAGGGGTTAACATCAGGGGTGATCAAAGGGTTAACTGGGTGCCTAACCAGTGTTTTACTATACTGTTTGAGATGCTTTTATTAGGGAAGAGATGAATTTTTTTCCCTACTTTGCAGGGACACAAACTATATCCCTTCCCTCCTGTCCAAATGGCGATCTGCCTGACGATTGGCAGGTGCCAGAGGACATTAGGTACCCACCAATCGGCTGCCGCAGTGTGTGGCAGTAAAAATGCTATAGGGTGGACCTGAAGCAGTTAATGGAGAAGATCACCTTTTTAAAGTGAATGTCAAGCAAAAAACATTTTTGATGGAACAAAATTGGGGAGTGGGGAACAATTGGAACTCTTGGCGTTTTACTGCTATCGTGGGCTCCATTAGAGAGATTCCTCTTATTTCCTGTACTGTTGTCACTGGAGAGGAAGTAAGTGTAATCTGCAACAGGAACACAAAAACAAAACAAAAGAAAAAACACATGCACGCACACACAGGTTTTAGCCCTCCCTTTCTCTACTAAAAAAACACATTTTTATTTCTGTGTGTTGCTAATGGAGAGTTCCCCTCACTTCCTGGAGGGAAATCTGTCTTTAAGGTAGTCTGGGATAACACTTAAGCCCTGGTTCACACCAGTGTGACTTGTCAGTGACAGTTCAAAGTTACACCCCATTTGCGACTATGAAACCATTCAAATTGCTGCGACTCTGAAATAGGTTCCTGCACTATTTCTGTGCAATTTCAGTGCGACTTGCATTGACCTCTGTTTAAATGAAGTTGCACAGATGTCAGCAAGCCGCACATTAAAATCGCACTGATAGTTGGCTTTGAAGTCGTGCTGAAGTAGCGTTACTTCAAAGCTGCACTGGTGTGAACCAGGGCTTAAAACCGGACTGGAGTACTTGCCACTCCCACCTCCAAACACCCCATTACACTTAAAGCGGTACCAAACCCACACCAGTAAAATCAGTCTGTATATGCAGTAATGCAGGCTTGATATACTCACTGTGGAACCTAAGGGGTATATCCCCTGCCCTGTGTAAAAAGGCTGTTTGATTCTGTCCTCCCCTTTTTGCACTGTCCCCAATATATCTGCTGGTAGAACAGAGCCTTGCGGGCACTCTGCACATGCTCAGTTTGGTGTGTATTACTAGAGTTTTTTTTTTACTTGGGAGAGTGCATGTGATCATCAGAGGGCCAATCCGCACTGTCCAGAGGGTCAGGGGTCCTGCAGTCAGAAAAGAATGAAAACTCCTCCTACAAGCTTTAACCAGACACTGATAGAAGTCACAAGGCTTCTCATGATAAAACTATTGCATTTCCATGTTCTGTGTACTATGGAAGACCAGGTATAGTGAATGCAGGGTCCTGGGTTTAGCAACATCATTTACCCAGCAAATTTTTTTCTCCTGGTGTTTAAGAATATATTGAAGAGATCACTTTTACTAAGTATCGTTGGCTGTTTTTGAAACTGTTTAGTGGTAATGCCCCATATTTTGGCTGACCAATGTGACAGATTCCTAAGTGACTCGCATAGCTCATAATACCTGTTTTGCAGAAGTAAACTTGACGTTGCACGTCCTAAATGCAAAACACTTGCTACTTTGGGAAAGTTCTCATTGGTGCTGGTATTTCATCACTTTCGTGGTGGTCCAGCTCTGGGAATTTCTGCAGCTTCTTCACTACACAAATGAAAGATCTTGGGGCTTTCAGGGTTTCTGGCAAAGCACTTTCCACACAGTGTGTATATACAACACAAAATCAAGCACATCCAATATGTGGTCATTCATGAATATGAGCACTTCATACAATCACTATGGCAAGGAATATGACCTAGGATTTACATCACACAGTTGTTGTCAGCGAGCAGTCATCATAAGCAAAATGGAACTAGAAAAAAACCCTCTCTTACGTCCAGAATGACAGAATGAAAATAGACCTACAAAAAACTATTATTATTTTTTTATTGATTGGTATTTAACCCCCACTGCCTGGAATTCTATTACTAAAAAATGTATTGTTGTACCGATAAAGACCCATATCTCCACTGCAGAGGGCTCATGCCAACCTTCAGACATGTATATCTGCTAGTGTAATATGTGGGCGAACATAATTTTTTATTTTTATTTTTATTGTCCATTGAGGAATTCAGCTACAGTGTGGTTATTCTGCCACCTACAGATGGTTTGGACACTGGCACACAATAATTGTAAGCCAGCCCCTGTATAACTTCTCCTCTACCCGGTATGCCTCAGTTGTTTTGCTACTGTCCTAGTTGGTTGGACCATTTACTCAGGACCCCTCAAAGAACCTAACATCTGCAAGCTTCCTCCGTATAGGGCCTTACAGAGGTCTATCATTGGTTCCTGTCACCAGTGGACAAGGCTGTACAGCTTAAACCCTTGCCAAAAAGTCTACTACTCCCTGTGTGCTGAGGGGTCAGCAGTCCGGGAGAACCCACGCTCAGGATGATCTCCCACTCTATCATTAGTTCTCAGCTTCCTGCTCTATTGCTAAGGGGCTGGACTCTGAGTAACACATCCGGATAGTCTCTGTGGACCAGGTGGTCCCTGTTGCTGGGGTGTTCCCACAGCCAGGGCTTCAGTCTTGCTCCCCAGAAAAATATGGTTCCTGCCTTGATTCATGTTCCTGGGGTGGACTTCATTGGACATCACCTAGCTGTTGCAATGTTTCTGCCTCTGGGCATTTTCTGAACAGTGCTACCCTCCTAAATGTCCCAATATGACAGATCTGTGAAGCTTCCCAGACATGCCTGCACCATCTTATAAAATGTGGCTGAGAGTGTAATGCATTGCCATGATGGATATACACTTAGTACTGGTCTTCCTATGTTTTAGTAGGGGAAGCAGAGCTCTTATCTGAATGTTATGTAACGTTTGTTTGCGAATTCTAGTGCCTTATTTTTATTTTTTTTCCTCCATATAGAACTACGTCAAAGCTATGAGACTGTTTGTTGGAGACCCTGTCTGGACCCCATTTAACCGTCCTGCTGATGATTTGGAGGCTCGAACAAAATATCTTCAGTTGCTGGAACTAAAAGCATAGAGAAATATGGCCTTATTGGGTTTTACTGTGTAATACTTTGATCATTTATTACAAGAAATTAGCTTTCTTATTATCAATCTCATTTTATTATCCATTTAGTGTACAAACTAAGGCATTTTCAGACAGTTACATGGTTACTCAGAAGTTGAGTCACTTAATTAGTCCATCATAATTCTTGTAGATGTCTTTACACGTAATTACTATTACTTCACCAAACTAAACAATACCATTAAGACACCAACACACGGTACAAACACAACAGACAAACAAAAAAAAGAAAAAAAAAAAAAAAAAAATAGATAGAAACACACCCCACAAATTAATATCCCCACATTCCCCCTCTCCCTCCCCCCTCCCTCCCTCTTTCTCAGTGTCGAAGCTCTGACTGTTGTTACCCTGAACTATATTATGTAGATTGATTTCTTGCCTTCGCTCTTATCTAATTTAACTATGTTTCTCTATATTTCCTCCAAGGGGAGAAATTAGCTTTCTGTATGTAATTAAATCTTGTACATTGAACACTATTCCTTTGTTTTCTGAAAAGGAGCTCCGCTTTTATTCAAAATTCGACACCTGAAGGGTTCTCTCCCCCTACCACGCATCTCCTGCACACCGCCTTCCTCAGTGGCTGGTTTTAGGATTGTAAGATCAGGTTTCAGGATTTGGTTTAGCTAAAATCTCTTTTCTGGTGGGACATGGTATTGCAGCTTATCTAGTCCTATTACATTAGTAAAATGTCATCATAAAGTTATGGGACTTTTTAGGTGCAAGAATAATTTAAGGAATGAACAACACTCAAAAAATAAAATCACCATTTATTATGTATAAAGATTAAAAGATAACTTCTGTGTCATACACATCTAATACACTCTCATAAGTATGTTACTTAGTAGGTGAGGTTGAAAAAAGACAACCTATGTGTGTGATTATATGTCAGTATTACATTGTATCCCTGTATGTTTAGGTGCTTATCTCGTAGTTTTTTTAAACTGTTGATGCTTCCCGCTGAGATCACCGCCTGTGGAAGGGAATTCCACATCCTTGCTGCTCTTGCAGTAAAGAACCCTCTCCGTAGTTTAAGGTTACACCTTTTTTTAATTCTAATTTTAATGAGGGCCACGTGTCTTGTTAACCCACCCCCTTCCGCGAAAAAGTTTTATTCCTATTGTGGGGTCACCAGTACGGTATTTGTAAATTTTAAATCATATCCCCTCTCAAGTGTCTCTTCTCCAGAGAGAATAAGTTCAATGCTCACAACCTTTCCTCATAACTAATATACTCCAGACACTTTATTTGCTTTGTTGCTTTCCTGAGGACTGGTGCCCAGAACTGGACAGCATATTCTAGGTGCGGCCGGACCAGAGTCTTGTAGAGCGGGAGAATTATCATTTTATCTCTGGAGTTGATTCCCTTTTTAAATGCATGTCAATATTCTGTTTGCTTTGTTAGCAGCAGCTTGGCATTGCATGCCATTGCTAAGCCCATCATCTACTAGGACCCCCATGTCCTTTTTCCATCCTAGGTTCTCCCCCCAGTGTATAGATTGCATTCATATTTTTGCCACCCAAATGCATTATTTTAAATTTTTCTACATTAAACCTCATTTGCCCTGTAGTTGCCCACCCCATTCATTTTTTTTAGATGTTTTTTTTTTTTTTTTTTAAGGTTTCCACATCCTGCGGAGAAGTTATTGCCCTGCTTGACTTAGTATCGTCCACAAATGCAGAGATTGAACTGTTTACCCCATCATCCAGGTCGTTTATGAACAAATTACATAGGATTGGTCCCAGCACAGAACCCTGAGGAACCTCACTACCCACCCCTGACCATTCTGAGTACTTCCCATTTATCACCACCCTCTGCACTCGCCCTGTGTAAACAAACCTCACCCCACGCTTCCTACTCTGCCTGTCATTGATCGGCTGTTCCCTGTCATCGGGAAAGCCGATCAATGACGTCAGACATCAGCCCCGCCCCCTAATGGTAAAAAAAAAAAAAACACACACACACACACGTCACAGCCCATAACCCCTCCACGCCCCCTAGTGGTTAACTCTTTCACTACAACTGTCATTTATACAGGAATCAATGCATTTAAATAGCATTGATTGCTGTATAAATGACAATGGTCCCAAAAATGTCCGATGTGTCCACCATAATGTCGCAGTCACAATAAAAAAAAAAATCGCTGATCGCCGCCATTACTAGTAAAAAAAAATAATAATGCTATAAAACTATCCCCTATTTTGTAAACGCTATAACTTTTGCGCAAACCAATCAATAATCGCTAATTGCGATTTATTTTTTTTGTATTTTTTTTACCAAAAATATGTAGAAGAATACGTATCAGCCTAAACTGAGGAAAAAATATGTTTTTTTATATATTTTTTTGGGGATATTTATTATAGCAAAAAGTAAAAAATATTGCATTTTTTTTCGAAATTGTCGCTCTATTTTTGTTTATAGCGCAAAAAATAAAAACCGCAGGGGCGATCAAATACCACCAAAAGAAAGCTCTATTTGTGGGAAAAAAAGGACGCCAATTTTGTTTGGGAGCCACGTCGCACGACCGTGCAATTGTCAGTTAAAGCGACAGTGCCGAATCGCAAAAAGGGGCCTGGCCCTTTGGCTGCCAATTGGTCCGGGGCTGAAGTGGTTAAAATAAACCTACCATTAAAATTATAGACTGATCATTTTTCAGTGGGCAAATGTACAAAAACAGCAGGGGATCTCACAAAAAAGAAAAGGGCATTCATGGTATACGGCTTCAGTGCCTGTGTGAATAAAGCACACTTAATTGAATTAGTTATAGTGTACCACCGAACTTTCAATACATCTGGTCAGGAATATTGATGCATCTGTTTTTTGCATTGTTCATAAACACAAGTGTGAGGTAAGTACAAACACTCATACAATACATCTTTCACTAATTTCAACTACTTAAAAGCCCAAAGGAAAACAAAACCATTATCCCAGCAGGCTTAGCTAATGATCAGATATGAAAATCCACATATAATTAAAGTGAAACTCTCACTGTGTTTAGGAAATATTCCCCTGCAGGCCATTTGCATATCTTGTAAACATTTTGATAAACGTTATTGCTGATCCTAATCTGCCTCTGTTCTGTATATACTATGACAGCCCAGTCTAGTGCATTGGCTGTGCATAGTACACATCCAAAATGAAAAAAAATTGCTTATAGTTCTACCTTAATACAGGGAATGTGTTCAAGTGATTCTAAAGGTTTTCTTTAAAAAAAAAAAAAAAAACATGTTATGTTTACCTGCTCTGTGCAATCGTTTTGAGCTTGGTATTGACTTTTAGGCCCCTTTCACACTGGGGCGGAAGCAGTGACGGCGGTAAAGCAGCGCTATATTTAGCATTGCTTTACCGTCATTTTAGCCGCGGTTTTAACCCCCGCTAACTGCTAAAAAAGGGTTAAAACCGCCCGCAAAGCCGCTGCAGATCTCAATGGGCAGGAGCAGTGAAGGAGCGGTGAATACACCGCTCCAAAGATGCTGCTAGCAGGACTTTTTTTACCATCCTGCCAGCGCACCGCTTCAGTGTAAAAGCCCTCCGGCTTTCACACTGGAGTGAATGGGGCCGTTTTTTTTTTTCAGGCGCTATTTTTAGAGCTGTAGCGCCTGAAAAACACCTCAGTGTGAAAGGGGCCTTAGAGCCGGCAAAAGACTTTAAGGTAAAAGGGATTTGAGAGGCTCTGGGTCACTTTTATGGGGCTCTGAAGCACAATCTGTGCTTCATTAGCTGCAGCACTGGGCAGGAGAGACATTGGGAGTCTACAAGATTCCTGATGTCCCCATAAAGACAACCTGTCACCTGGCCAAAGGGATAGCAATAAAGATAGTCAAATTAAAAAAGTGTTAAAATCTAAAATTATAATAAGTGTGTGTAATTAAAAAAAAATAACAGCTGCACCCTCTATGCACACATGCATGTAAACATATATTGAGTCACATATACAGGTCCGTCAGTGTGAGAGCAACACATCTAGGGTCATTATTCACAGTTAACTCCAGACTTATAACCTTTTAAAGTTTCGGCTATGGAGAATTTCGGATACTATTGTTTTTTTTGATATTTCACAGGTACACAATTTTAGGTCTTCACGTTTGGTATCCATTTACTCTACGGAAATCCCATCTTTTATATTTTGGCAAAAAATGGGTAGAATATTGTTTTGTTTGCATTAAAATGTATTTTAGTGTATTTTTCCTGAAAATATGAGTTTAATAGCTGGGCAAATATGCAACATGAAATATATAAAAAAAAAAAAACTGTAAAAAAGGTCAACTTGGCATATGTAACCAATAGTATGTGTTAATGTTTTAAAAAAAACCTGTTGGTGATGATATAAGTATGTGGGGGTGGCAATATTTATTACATATGCAGACTGTACTTGCTAGTGTTACACAATAGTTGTGCTACATAACGCCTGGTACACACCAAGTATTTTTTTTTTTTTTTTATTTATCTTTATTTTATAAATTTTTCATTTTAGACAATCTACATAAAAGAAATGTAACAAAAAAAAAATGATGTTAGTAGAGCGATCTCCTGGATGAGCTATTGTGTTCTGATAGGGGGACTGCCCCCCCCTGCCAGGACACACCGGTCAGCGCTCATAGCCATTGGCTGTGAACGCTGATCAGATGCTCGTTTTCTAGCATGCCCGTTCGGCCAGCTTCTGTCGGACAGGCTGATGTAAACACTGGCTGAATGTTGGCTGGTTTCTGTTGATCTGGCCGATATTTGGCCTGTGTGTACCAGGCTTAAAGGGGTTGTATGGGTTTGTTTTTTTAAATAACAAACATGTTATACTTACCTCCACTGTGCAGAGGGGTCCCTCGGCGGCTGTTTTGGCTCCTCCCCGCAATAGTCAACCCCCCTCTGGGAAGCTCTATCCCGAGGGGGTTAGCTTGCGAGCGTGCTCCCTGTCAAACTCTGCGTCCCCCCCGGTGGGCCGCGTCATTGGATGTGATTGACAGCAGCACAAGCCAATGGCTGCGCTGCCATCAATCTCTCCTATCGATCCAATCAACGGCCAGACTCTGTGGAGAAGAGTACCCCCCTGAAACGCGCATAGCAGGTGAACGGGCTCAGGTAAACGGGGAGGCACTGTCATTGCCAGGTGTTTTTTCACCTTAATGCATAGTATGCATTCAGGTGAAAAAACAAGAACCTTTACAACCCATTTAATTGTATGGCTGATCTCTTTTTCGCAATAGTTCAGAGACATTAACAATAAAATGCACCAAGAGCTCCCTCTAGTGGCTGCACTACAAAATATCTACATGTAACCCTTCACTGCCAGGTCCTGCTCTCCACCTCCCAAACCGTACATTATTTGAAAGCACAGGACTGGTAGAATAAAAGATAGTGCTACGGATTTTGTAGGTCCTCTGATGGCTGTGTAAACCTGGTATTATTATTATTAACTCACACAGACACAACATGATCTACAAAATTCCCAGTAAATCGAAATGGTAAAACTGGATTGAGTAAATAAATACAAATATTTGTAAAATTTTAAATTGTGTCGTTTTGGAAAACAGTGAAACATCAAAGTTGCATAAAACTGTAAATAAGCAACGTACCCTAAAAATCTAGAGGTTGGCTTCACATCTATGCATTGAGCTAAGGTCTGATCCACAGTGCTGTGTGTGCGTTGCAATGGTGCGTGTTATGAAAAGATAATGCATTACTGTAATGCAGCATGTTACAATGGGAGGCAAAAATGTCACAAATGTCAGTGTGCTACCGCACATAGGGTTGGATGAATGCCTTTTTAAATAAGAAAAAAAAAAAGTCAAGCAACACTGCAGCGCACGTGTACAGCTTACACAAACTTGTACACACGCATTTGAATATGTGTCATTTTAGGATAGCTCATTCTTTGTAATGGGAAAATTATAGCCCATTACTTTTATTAATAAATTGTGGAGCGCTGCAGTACAGTGCCTTTAAATTTTCCAAATTTTGTCATGTTACAACTGAAAACATAAATGTATTTTATTGGGATTTTATGTGATAGACCAACACAAAAGTGGCACATAATTGTGAAGTGGAAGGGAAAGACTTAGTTAGACTTACCCGTGACGGTATTTCTAAGAGCCTTTCAAGACAACCCTGGAGAGAGCCCAGCTACGCCCACTTTTCAGGAAACACTTGTTTTGACCTTTAAATCCCTCCTCTTTCACCATGGCCTCAGTTATTGTGACCTCCGGCAAACCAACCATGACAGATACTTGTATCCCCTTTAAGCTTTAGAAACACAAGGGAGGTAAACTAGGGGTTGTCCTGAAAGGCTCTTAGAAATACCGTCACCGGTAAGTCTAACCAAGTCTTTCTCAACTCGCCTTTCAGGACAACCCTGGAGAGGATAACCGAGAAGCTTACCTAGGGTGGGACTACTGCCTGCAGTACCTTCCTGCCGAAGGCCTGATCTGCAGCTGACAGTAAGTCCAGCCTGTAGTGCCGAAGAAAAGTTGAGTAGCTTGACCACATGGCCGCCTTGAAAATTTGATCAGGCGTAGCACCGGCCCTTTATGGCCCAAGATACTGCTGTTGCCCTTGTGGAGTGAGCAGCAATCCCCGATGGGGGCAATTCCCTCTTAGCCTTGTAGGCCTCTGCAATTGCCCATCTAAGCCACCTACCAAAAGTGCTCTTAGAAGCTTTTTCCCCCTTTCAAGGACCTGAGAAGATTACGAAGAGGGCATTAGACTTTCTAAATTCCCTAGTGACTGATAGGAACTGGAGAAGACACCTCCTCACATCTAGAGTATGAAAAGCCTCCTCACCCACGTTAGCAGGAGCTGTAGAGAAGGTAGGCAAAACTATTTGTTGAGAACGATGAAACTTCGAGGAGACTTTGGGTAGGAAAGCTGGATCTGTCTGAAGACCCACTCGGTCTGGAAAAATTCTAAGGAAAGGCTCCGTGACTGCCAAGGCTTGCAGTTCACTGATTCGCCTCGCTGACGTAATAGCCACCAAAAAAATAGTTTTCAAACAAGTCCCCTGCAGGGGTTCAAAAGGAGACCCCATAAGTCCCTGTAGGACAATGGACAAATCCCAACTAGAATAAGGGCCACTGGCCTATTTCGTGCCAAAGCCCTAAAAAAATCTAGAAATTAAAGTCTCCCTGGAAAGGGTTTTCTCAAAAACTGACAGAGCTGCTACCTGAGTCTTCAAGGTGCTGGCTGCTAATCCTTTCTCCATTCCATCCTGGAGAAATTCCAGGAGGTACAATATGAGTCAAATTTTTTCCATACTTTTAGGTATATTGCCCTAGTCACCTCCTTCCTGCTGGAAAGTAGAGTCTTGACTACTCTATCGGACAAACCTCTAGCCTTTAGGAGGTCCTCCTCAGAAGCCAGGCAATTAACTGAAGTCTGCTTACCTCTGGATGAACCACTGCTCCCTGCAACAGCAGGTCCTCCCTGGCTGGTAGTCTCCACGGAGGCTCCGCGGCTAAGTTTAGGATCGTTGCGAACCAGGGCCTTTTTGGCCAGAAAGGCGTGATTAGGATCATGCTGGTCCCCTCTTCCCTGAACTTCCTTAGGACTAATCTGAATTAAAGGAAAGGGGGGAAAGGCATAACACAGGTAGTAGTGCCACGGGTGTGCTAGAGCATCTAGACCCATAGCCCCATCCTCCCTGTGAAGAGAAAAGAACCTGCAGACTTTGCAATTCTGCTGACTGGCAAAAAGGTCTACCTGAGGGCACCCCCACACTCTGGTGATCATTCGAAAGACTTCTTGATTCAGACCCCACTCTGCTTCTATCAGCCTTTTCCTGCTGAGCATATTGGCCAAAAGGTTTAGGGAGCCCTTTAGGTGGACTGCTGAGAGGGAGGCTACATACTGTTCTGCCCAACTGAAAAGTTGCTCAGCTAGGTCCATAAGAGCCCTGCTCCTGGTCCCTCCCCGTCTCTGCACATAAACTACCACAGTAGTATTGTCCGAGAGAATCTGGACATGATGACCCTTCACTTCCTGCTGAAAAGCTAGGAGGGCTAAGAGAATGGCCCTGAGCTCTCGCCAGTTTGACGACCTTCGGGACTCTGCCTTGGACCAAGTCCCTTGTGTCGTCAACCCATCCAGATGAGCCCCCCAACTCCATGCACTCGCGTCTGTTGTGAGGCGCTTGTCCAGCGGGAAGTCCAAAGGGAGGCCTCTGGAAAGATTGGTTGGAAACCTCCACCACCACAGAGCCCTCTTTACTTTTGAGGTAAGTCTGATTTCCTTCTCCAGAGAAACCTGATGCGACCACGTCTTCAAAATATTTGACTGGAGAGGCCTGGCGTGAAACCTGGCCCACTGTACTGCTGGGATAGAGGCCGTAAGGAGCCCTAGCACCTTCATGGCTGAACGAACTGATACTAGACAATTCGTTTGGACTTGTTTCACTGCTGCCTGGACCTTTTCCAACTTTGCCTGCGGGAGAAAAACACTCTGAAGGACTGAATTGATTACATAACCCAGGAAAGTTACTTCCTGACTTGGTACCAGGTTTGACTTCTCTAAATTGAGGAGCCACCCCAGGTCCCTGAGGTGAACTTGAGCCACCTGCAGATCTGTGGCTACCTGCTCCCTGGAGTCTGCAAAAAACAGAAGGTCGTCTAGGTAGGGAATTACGGAAATTCCCCTCAACCTCAGAGGCTCCAGAGCTTCCGCCAAAATCTTCGTAAAGATTCTGGGGGAAGAGGAGAGTCCGAAGGGCAGAGCCCTGAACTGCAGGTGCCATATGGACGTCCCCAGGTTGATTGCCAACCGAAGGAAATGTTGGGAGGTCTGGGCAATTGGAACGTGCAGATAAGCATCCCTCAGATCTAGGGATGCCATGAAACAATTTGGCATTAATAATTTCGTTATCGAATGGATTGTATCCATACGAAAATGTTTGTATCGGATCGACTTGTTTAGGACTTTTAGGTTTAAGATCAACCGATACTTTCCTGAAGGCTTTCTCACCAGGAAAATGTGGGAATAAAACCCTCGCCCTTGCTGATGTTTCGGAACCTCAACAATCACCTCTTGCTGTATCAGTTCCTGTAACAGGTTCGTCATGGCAGAGTCCTTGTCTTGGTCCTTTGAAAGGGCCGTAACGTAGAACCTGTTTGGAGGAGGTTCCAGAAACTCTAGGTTGTAGCCCTGAGCGACAATACTCCTCACAAACTGGCTCGACGTCACCTTGCAGAAGGAAGGCTGAGAACCTTCCTCCTACTGGAACCGGACTGTCACTTACTTTTGGGTGTTTGGTCAGAGGGAGATCTAAAGAGGACTCCTCCTCTACCTCTACCCTTCTGGGGAGCCCAATGGCTCTTGTTGTCTTCCCTACCTTTTTGGGACTGCTGAACAGCACGAAAATTTTTCTTCGGTGCCTGTTTTTTTTTTGTAGGAAAGGCCTTTTTATCTGCAGTTCTGTCCAAAATGGTTTCCAGATCTGGCCCAAAAAGCAGGTCCCCAGAAAAGGGAAGGCCACCCAACCTAATCTTTGAGGCTGTGTCGCCTGACCACATCTTTAACCAGACAGCTCGCCAAGCCGAATTAACTAGGGCCGAGGACCTGGCTGCCATCTTGATAGACTCGGCCAAAGTGTCGGCCACGTATTTCACTGCCTTTAGGATCAACGAGAAAGATTCCAACAGGTCCTTCCGTGATGTCCCTGCCTCAATGTGACTTTTTAGTTTCTCCACCCAGCACTCTAGATTTCTCGCCACTACTGTGGATGCCATGGCTGGTTTGAGGCTTGCTGCCGCTGAATCCCATGCCTTTTTCAGGAGGGCATCTGCCCTTTTATCCATTGTGTCCCTGAGAACCCCCATGTCCTCAAAAGCCAAGTCTGTGCAGCGGGAAACTTGAGAAAAAGCGGCATCAACCCGAGGCTTTTTATTCCAAACCTCAGACTCTTTGTCATCGAATGGAAAACGCCTCTTGAGGGTTTTGGAGAGAAAAGGACCTCTTTCTGGATCCTTCCACTCCCTCTTAACTGTGTCTGACAGCACTCTATGGACCGGAAAAACCCTAGATTTGGTGTCATCCAGGCCCTGATGCATTTGATCATGGACCGATAATTGGACCTTTTCCTCCTGAATGTCCAAAGTTGTATATATAGCCTTCAGAAGGTCGTCCACTTCCTCCAAGGACAGTTTATATCTAGACCTACGGTCCTCATCCTATTCTTCCCCCTCGTCCTCTGAATCCCTGAGGGAAGGAAGAGTACTTGTCCCTTCGTCCTCAAAATCCATGATCTCCAGCTGTCTGGAGGTGGATGCCCTAGGACTTAGCGGTGGCTGCTGGCTACTGCTCTGACCCACTGGGCTCTGGGCCAACAGGATTTTGACAGAGCTCAGAGAGCTTGCAATTTCCTAAACAGAGGAAAAGAGATTCCTATATTGCTGGGAGGACTCTTCCTCCACCAGCTCCCTGATGCAAGATTTGCACAAGGCTTTTGCCAAGATTCCCGTAACGGATTCTTGCACGAGGGGCATTTTTTTCAAACCCTCCAGGCCAGACCGTTTTGCTTTTCCCAAGACAGTTTCCTAAAAAAAAAAAAAAAAAAAAAAAAAAAAACCAAAAGGATGTCTTACTGCTACTGCAGAGGGCCACTAACCCAAACAGTGCTCACACCACCAGGCAGAAGGACACACCCCACTGTGAAAAAAAGAAAATACAGCCACCATAAACCGACAGGTCTGAGAGACAGTTACCTCAGAACCTGTAGGGGCAGGCTCCCCTCAGGGAGGAAACAACATAGTACAGAAATAAAAAAAAAAAAACACGTAAGCCCATAGGAATAAGAATAGAGAGCACCGTTGTGCCCCTCTTACCTGGGCCTGACCGGTGCCTGTGGTGCCTGCCTCCAACGCTGAAGATCTCTCCTCCATTATGCAGAGAGCGCAGCGGGGACTGAAGCTACACAGCAGATTTTTCAAGTTTCCCGGGTCTGGCGTCATTACGCTGGCCGGAAACGAACGCACCGGTCTACGGACCCGCCCCCTAGCCCCTGCTATCAGGCGACCGGAACCACTCGTCGCCCCGCCCGAACAGGAAGCCGCGTCACTGGCCGCCGTGTCATCCGCCCTCCAGAGGAGACCCGGAAGCCGACTCAGCGCCAGCGCGCGAGATACAAACTCGGGCTTCCAGGTATCCAAGACGCCTCAACCTCCTGTCGGCCATTGCTCCCCTGAGCTGGACAAGGCTTGGAGCTCTGGAACACCCTCCGAACGTACCAGGAAGGAGCTGGGATAGTCGTTTGCCGCAGACAACAGCACCTCACAGAGGTAAGGCCTTTCAACTCCCCCTGGAGAGATCGCAGCCCCTACGATTCCCACAAGTTCTTCCACCGTGGCGGAGGAAACACAATAACTGAGGCCATGGTGAAAGAGGAGGGATTTAAAAGGTCAAAGCAAGTGTTTCCTGAAAAGTGGGTGGAGCTGCGCTCTCTCCAGGGTTGTCCTGAAAGGCGAGTTGAGAAATGATAAATGTTTTTACAAATATATATGTGAATAGTGTGGCGTGCATTTGTATTCAACCCCCTTTACCCCCTGAAACCCCTACTATCTACTTACTTACTACCTACTATCCAGTGAAACCAATTGCCTTCAGAAGTCACCTAATCAATAAATAGAGCCCACCTGTGTGTAATTTAAGCTCAGTATAAATACAGCTGTTCTGTGAAGCCCTCAGAGGTTTTTTAGAGAGCCTTAGTGAACAAACAGCATCCTGAAGGCAAGGAACACACACCAGACAGGTCGGGGATAAAGTTGTGGAGCAGTTTAAAGAAGGGTTAGGTTATAAAGAAAATATCCCAAGCTTTGAACGTCTCACAGAGTACTGTTCAATCCATCATCCAAAAATGAAAAGAGTATGACACAGCTGCAAACCTTCCAAGAAATGGCCGTCCACCTAAACTGACAGGCCAGGCAAGGAGAGCATTAATCAGAGAAGCAGCCAAGAGGCCCATGGTAACTCGAGAGATCCACAGCTCAGGTGGGAGAATCTGTCCACAGGACAACTATTAGTGGTGCACTCTACAAATCTGGCCTTTATGGAAGAGTGGAAAGAAGAAAGCCATTGTTGAAAGAAAGCCATAGGAGGTCCTGTTTGCAGTTTGTGAGAAGCCATGCGGGGGACACAGCAAACATGTGGAAAAAGGTGCTCTGGTCAGATGAGACCAAAATTGAACTTTCTGGCCTAAAAGCATAACGCTATGTGTGATATAAAACTAACACTGTACCTCACCCTGAACACACCATCCCCACCATGGAACATGGTGGTGGCAGCATCATGTTGTGGGGATACTTTTCTTCAGCAGGGAGAGGGAAGCTGGTCAGAGTTGATGGGAAGATGGACAGAGCCAAATACAGGGCAATCTTAATTAACATATTAGAGTCTGCAAAAAAAAAAAAAAAAAAACTGAGACTGGGACGGAGGTTCACCTTCCAGTAGGACAACAACCCTAAACATACAGCCAGAGCTACAATGGAATGGTTTAGCTAAGAGCATATTCATGTGTTAAAATGGCCCAGTCAAAGTCCAGACCTAAATCCAATTGAGAATCTGTGGCAAGACTTGAAAATTGCTGTTCACAGACGCTCTCCATCCAATCTGACAGAGCTTGCGCTATTTTGCAAAGAAGAATGGGCACAAATGTCACTCTCTAGATGTGCAAAGCTGGTAGAGACATACCCAAAAAAACTTGCAGCTGTAATTGCAGCAAACAATGATTCTACAAAGTATTGACTTAGGGGGGCTGAATACAAAAGGCACACCACACTTTTCACATTTTTGTAAAAAAAAATTGAAAACCATTTATAATTTTTCTTCCACTTAACAATTATGTGCCACTTTGTGTTGGTCTATCACATAAAATCCCAATAAAATACATTTACATTTTTGGTTGTAACATGACAAAATGTGGAACATTTCAAGGGGTATGAATACTTTTTCGAGGTACTGTACTGAGGTTCCAACAATAAATGGCACCACAGCACACCAACAAGAACATACATTTTTGTGTGCTGCAGCAATGGGATTGATATTGAGGTGGGCGGAGACCCATTTCTGGTTCATTTTAAATCATTTTTTTTCTATTATTTTTAACTATATTGTGGGGGGTGGGGTTGGGAACAATCAGGGGTGCCTCTGATATTTTACTTTTGAGGTAGAGAAAGTTTTAAGACACATAGTCCCCAGTCTCTTTCTCCTCTGCAGCCCAGCACATACTTCTTGCAGAGCACTACCTGTTCACTGACACTTGGAAGAGATAGTATACATGCCATTAATGCTTATGATCTCTTCAGTTATGAATGCACACCAGAGTGCTCAGCACATTACATGTACATTCAGGAAATTCAAAGCATTGGTAAATATGAGAAACATTTACTGATCCTCCACTCGCCATCATGTCCTTCCCACATGGGAACCCGAAGTCTTCTCCCCTTCACAGCTTGCTGTCCCTGCTGGTACAGGGGAAATGGAGGACGGGCATGCAGCTGACAGTGGATTGTGAAGGCAAGATGATTGTGGGCACACTGCAGGGCGGATCTGTATCTAAGGGAACCCTTCTGTTGTAAGTGGTTACAGAGGCAACCACTTACCTAATTATTTAGCACAGTAGGGTTCCTATGATTACATTTCTGTACAGTGTCTAGAAAACTCATTGGAACCCCACAGACCAGACCTGACTGGCCCGTACACATGATCGGAATATCGTACGACAGATCGTTTGACATTTTTCGCTTAATAGTCGCAAGTAGAAATTTAATAGGTAACTAAAGTCACCAAAATTCTCGTACGACAGAAAAAATATATAAAATCGGAAGTGATGTCATGTGTTGTAATGTATTTGTATTGTATTTTCGGACTACAACTATACTGACTAAACGAAAATGGTACGATCTGGTATCATACGAGGAAAATTTTCGTGCTTGTCAAATCTAATAATATTGGATGAACTGTCGTGGTCGGCTCTCGAAAGTAGTGTACACGCGATCCGAAAACCGTACGATTCTGCCTCGATTTTTGGATCGTGTGTACGGGCCATAAAGCAGCTGACTGGCAGGATTTCTACTTCTCAGATTAAAGATACACTCTAGTCACCTTACAATGTTGCATTTACAAGGAGTCAGAGGACACCCTACCTGTTGAGTGGCTCCTGGTATTGATCCTCTGCAGCTGGCTCCCGATTTAGTAAACCTCTGAGGTTGCCCATATACAGGTGGAATCTGAGTCCATACCAATGCATGCCACCATTGTTAATACTTGCAACACTGCACTCATCTTTTCTTTTTTTTTTTTTTTTAAATGGACTGTAATCCTGTGATAAGAGTCTGCAGTACCACCTTAAAGCCCTGTGAAAAGCTTGTTAAATATCTCCAACAGGTAATACAATTTTTGGTCAGGATGAGACTTCTTTCTCTTATAACCTAATCTCCTAGCACCGATGGAACATGCGTATTAAAAAAAAAAAAAAAAAAAAATGCAGGAATTGTTCAACAGAAGAAGGTGCTACAAGCTGACAGGTCCTCTTTAACATATCCCCCTAAATAGGATGAAATATAGATGATATGTTATAAGCAGTACAATGTGATACAAAAAGAGACCCTGAAAAAAAGAGAATATCCATTGTTTATTTGACAAAGTACATAGCATAGACAAATTTCAATCCTATTATCCTATTTAACCTGGGAAGCCCATTTGCATTTTCCAGCAGTAATATATACACAGGAAGGACTTTTTCCTTGCAGTCTTTTCTCAGTGTGAGGAGATGTAGCAGCAGCAGAATTATAGCAGCTTCAGACATTGAGTGTTAAAGCTGTCACCTTCCTTGACAGCTACCGCCTCCAGCAGGGCTTGCTTCTTCTGCATACTGCGCGAGGACTCCAGCTCATACATAGTTGTCAAATTGAAGAGAACGCTTTCGTGAAGATAGTGTTTGGGATCCTGCTGAACCAATCCTTCCAGATGCCTGAGGGATTCCTTTAATTTGCCCAAATAAAGCAGGCAAACGGCTGCATTGTTATTTGCCTGGGAAAAAAAAACAGTTTTGGGAATGAGGTGGAACAATAAAGCAGAGATCGATAACCTCATCAATGTGCTCACTGCGGCACAGCGCCACACGGCTTTGCTGCATTCCTAAACCAAGCAACACTGCGTAATCTGATCAACCAGTGCTAATGTTTGAGGAACACCATTCCTGTTCAGTACTGAGAACTCTATACCAGCATAGGGGGAGCTGGGAAGATATGTCTGCTCATTACACACACAATATACTGTACACATACACACAAAACGCTGTATATTACATATATACTGTACACACACACAAAACACTGTACATTACATATATACTGTACACATACACACAAACCGTGTCTTCTGCTGCAGCACACTGTTTTACAATTCCTCAATGCAAGGCTATGGGTCTGTGCAGACTAACTGAAAACAGTACAGTAAGGAGTTGTGTTACTAAAACTGGAGAGTGCAAAATCTGGTGAAGCTCTGCACAGAAACCAATCAGCTTCTAACTTCAGCTTGTTCAATTAAGCTTTGACAAAAAAAAAAAAAAAAAAAAAAAAAAATGATTGGTTTCTATGCAGAGCTGCACCAGATTTTGCACTCTCCAATTTTAGTAAATCAACCCCAATGTAACCTATCCAGTAACTGATTTTATCTCAGCGGCTTCCAAGTGAGGATGTGGACTGTGCTGTGTTGCCTTATATACAGATGACCAACAATGGGAGTACTCAAAACATGATAAAAGCAAATGTAAACTCTGACATTCTGTCCGCTAAAGCACTGTGTAGCAAACAACTGCTATTTTCTTTTTATTATAATATTTGTTTTTGTCTTTTCTTTTTATCCTCTGTTGTATCTCAGCGCTGCTGATCTCCCTCAGGCTATTTTCAGACACTTGCTGTCTACATGCATGCACTCCAGAGATGGCTGTGCGCCATTTCTAATAGACCCCATTACACACTATTAGATTTTCTGCAGATTTTTGTCTTCAGATTTACCAAAACCATGTAGTGCAAGGGCCTGCCTGATTGTATACAACTTGAAACTCTAAGGCCACTTTCACACTGAAGCGCTTCTAAACTGCCAGTAAAAATACTGAGCACTTTTGAAGAGCTTTTCAGGCGCTTTTGAAGAACTTTTCATTCATTTCAATGGGGAGGGGAGTTTTTCACAGCCCTGCCAGCACACTGCCCCAGTGTGAAAGCATTCATTGATTTTAATAGAAATAAGTTTTCGTGAGCTTTTTAGGCCCTGTTTTTAGCATGAAAGCGCCTCAGTGTGAAAGTGGTCTTAAGGTTTGACCTCATATTATATGGTTTTGGTAAATCTGAAGACAAAAATCTTCAAAAAATCTAATAGTGTGTATGGGGCTTTAGAGCCTGTTTTCTGATTGTGACAACAATGGATAATGCCAGTGCAATGTGCTTGGCATGGTCACTTGTAGTCTCAAAAGTAAGAGTGTGCAACAGGTTAGCAGTTAAGTGTTAAGGGTTGGCTTCAGACATTCAGTGTTGATGTCTGCTGAAAGATGTGATTTATCCTGTACTACTACGACACATGCCAACACAGGCAGTCTGTGTAGTGCTTTGCAGTGCCATTCATTTAAGATGAACAAAAAAGCCTGCAACACACCCATACTGCAGTGTGCCATAATACACATGCCATGCATTGTGGTGTTCTGCATTAAAAATAGGTGCTGATCCAGGTTTTCATATGTTGTTGGGCATTCATTTGGGATGGGCTGTCTTAAAGCAGAACTCCAGTGAATTTATTTTTTATTTTTTTTATAGTACATTAAAAGATGAACTAAATAAGGCAGCTTTTGCTGCAATACTCGCCTTCTATTCAGAGGCCCCCACAGTACATCAGTATCACAAGCAAATGCTTTGATTGGTCACTTAGGATTGACTATATAGCTTGAGACTTTTCCCAGTAATGCAGCTCTGCTAAACACAACCAAGTAGGGATGGACTTTCCCTGACTAGTTGGCAAAATATTTTTCATGGTTTCAAGCATCCTATAGGAATGATGCGCTTTCTATTTATAGGACCACTAGAGAAAATAACATTCAGGCTGCATTCTCTCTCTTTTTTTTTTTTTTTTGCATTATTTTAACACGTTTGTACCACGTGACAGCAACGCAAGTAAATATAAGGGGAAATGTGGTGCGCTGTAATTTTTTTAAAATTGGTACCTCAATGCACATATATAATAAGCAAAAATGTACCAGCACTGTGCAGAGTTCCCCTCCACCTCACACACATACATATTATATATATATATATATATATATATATATATATATATATATATATATATATATATACACACACACACACATATATATATATATATATATACACACATATATATATATATATATATATATATATATATATATATATATATATATATACACACACACACACACATGCATACACACTATATATATACATATACACATACATACATACACATACATACATACATACATATACACATACATACATATACATACACACACACACACACACACATATACATCACACACACACACAATTATATATATATATATATATACATACACATATACATCACACACATATACATACAGTACATACATAACACCAACCTAATCATTCTCTTCGCTCCTCCCAAGACTTTCTGCTCTCAAACTCCCTTGTAACCTCATCCCATGCTTGCCTTCAGGACTTCTCCAGAGCCTCTCCCATCCTGTGGAATGCTATACCCCAATCTGTCCGACTTTCTCCTACTTTATCCACTTTCAGACGATCCCTGAAAACTCATCTTTACAGAGAAGCCTATCTGGCCCCACCTAACTGTACATTTATGTTCTTAATCAGCACATCGCCCACAGTTATTACCTCTTGTATCTTTTGACCTTCCCTCTGAGATTGTAAGCTCTAAGGAGCAGGGCCCTCTGATTCCTACTGTATTAAAGTGTACTGTATTTGTACTGTCTACCCTCAAGTTGTAAAGCGCTACATAAACTGTAGGCGCTATATAAATCCTGTATAATAATCTATCTATATAGATATAAACACACACACACACACACACACACAGTGTATATATAGGTGGCATCTAACCTCTGTTCGCCTAACAAAATTTACAAATTATGATGACAACTTATGCTGGAGAGGATGTGAAGGGCTGAGATACTTTGTGGGTCTGCATCTTAAAAAAAAAAAAAAAAAAAAGAAGGACTTCTGGAACAAGGTATTGACACTTATTTCGGAGGTCACAGGTTGTATGATGAAGCCTAATGCCCTGTACACACGGTCGGACATTCCAACCACAAAATCCGTCAGATTTTTTCTGCCGCATTTTGTCCCAAACTTGTCTTGCATACACGCGGTCGCACCGCGTTGTCGGAAAACCTGATCGTTCTGAACGAGGTGACGTAAACCACGTACAACGTGACTATAAAAACGGGCCAGTAGCCAATAGCTTTTGTCTCTTAATTTATTCTGACCATGCGTGGCACTTTGTCCGTCGGAATTGTCTACACACGATTGGAATTAAAACGATCGGTTTTTGTTGTCGGAAAATTTTAGGTCCAGCTCTCAAACTTTGTGTGTCGGAAATTCCGACGGAAAAAGTCCGATGGAGCCCACACACGATCGGATTTCCGACAACACGATCCGATTGCACATTTTCCGTCGGAATGTCCGACCGTGTGTACAGGGCATTACACTGCACTTGCTCTACGTCGTATAGGAGTGGATGACTTCCCTGACAAATGTAGATCAGTGGTAGTCCACATACTGTTTTCTGCCAGATTGATGATACTTCGAAGGTGGAGCGTTTTCTTGGTTTCTAATGTTTCAGATGTAAAGACCCAGAAGAACCTTACAGTGAGCTATGAACATTGTCTGGCAGTCCAGCTCAGGAAACAGTCAGTTCCATAGAGCCTGGGATCCGTGGATTGTTACTCCAACGCTCTATCTGGTTAAAAGTATATTGGCCTAGTAGGCTATTGTTAGCCAATTCAATGTTTAGCTATGGAGGCTTTACATTCCTGCCTCAGGACATTTGTCCCCCAGGAGTTCTCTCCTCTGAGATTAAGGTCTATGATACTAATTTACAGTGCGACGACTTATTTTTTGTGTCCACTAGCTCAACACACAAATTGAGCGATTCGCAATTATTCGCTTCTCCTGATTAATTGTTCTCAATTCTCATGCCAAGCAGGTATACCTGCCAATCATTTGTTTTACTATACGTTTTCTGCTTGATGCTCAATTTACTTTGTATTGTTTGATAAAATAACATTTAAAAAAAATAAAATAAAAAGGCATACAGGAAGAACAGACTAACAGACAAGGCAGGAAGAAAAGGTGGACAGATATAAAGGACAGTAAAATGTAGGCTACATGACAGACAGAAAATAATGGGTTTGGTTGTGACAACAACGATTCACCACTAGATGGAGCTAGAAGAGCTGTAAATACAACTTCTATACCGTCCCCAATGCAGCATTTGCTTCTTGTGCATATTAGGAGCGCAGACAGATCCAAAATTTCTCTGTGGAATTTGGTGACATTTCCAAAAAATGTTCCATCGAAGAATGACGCGTTATTAACAAAAAGAGAAATAACACTATGCCTAAAAGTATGTCCTACTTCTGTATATGTCAGTGTAATTAAAGTAGAAGCACTCCATCTACATATAACCCTGAGTGGAAGGCTCTTTTACAGAACAGAGTTGAACAGAACTGAGCTCCAGCGTGATGCTAATCAGATGTAAGTTTGATAAATTATACACTACAGACACTCCTCTCTGTACTTCTACTAGGACTGAAAAATGCATTTCAATAGCTTTTCCATTCTCCCCGCTATGTTTTATTCACATTTTTCTTACAAGTCAATGTTTTAATGCAAGAGACCGCCAGTCTAGAACATTCCGTTACCCTGAATGATCATGTCATATGGATATGAAAGGAAGCTTCTGTTACCTGAAATTATACTGTAGACCCGAAGGCCAAAAACAGGTGCATGCTGGGAGTTGTACTCCAACGCCACCACCACCAGGGAATTTGCAGGAAAATAACTGCCACTAAATTTTCTTTTGGCACTAAAAGCTGCACATACATCAGTCATTTCTGTTTCGTTCAACCAGAGGAATGAATTAAAAAATAAAAATAAAATAAGTAATCCTCCCCGCTGAGCTATTGTATTCTGACAGTAGGGAGACTTCCCAGGTGTCAGAATACACTGATCAGCACTTCCGGCTATAACTTGTGGCTCTGATCAAGCGGAAATTTTCCAACAGGGCGGTTGTACAGAAGTTGATCCATAGATCGACTTCTGTACAATCAAATAATAATATACCAAAAAATGAATTACATACACAATAAAACTACAGAAGAGTGTGTAAGGTATAATAAATAAAGTCCAAATGGGAACCACATTAATCTTGATTAAGTGTCTTCCTTTGGTAATAAACCAGGTAGAATATAGTGAGTAGACTGCTGATTAGATGGTAAATGGAACACCGCTGTGACAGGCATACAAAAGTTTTGTGCAATCCCATCCACCATTTGAATTTGGCGCTTACCAGATGTCTAGTAAAAAAAGGCACTGCCTATGAAGTTTTGTGCAATCCCATCCACCATTTGAATTTGGCGCTTACCAGATGTCTAGTAAAAAAAGGCACTGCCTATGAAGCCTGCAACATCCCAGATGGGGAGTAATTGATGAGACCGATCAGATCAAGGACAAACACTCCAGGTGAATTAGACATGTTATAATGGTGGAAAAACATGATGAAAAATATACTGATAAGGGAAGTGCAAAAGTGAACCTAGTAGAGGAACTATAATGCATATAAGCAATATATGATAATACATATTTAGTGAAAATAGAATATCACTGTGTCATGGTGGCAGATAAGCCCATATATCACGACCACAAATGAATATTAAGAAATTGACTCAAACAAAAATTAGAATACAAATAACTGTATATGCTGTGAACTGAGCCCAGACTCAGTGAAATCAGTGAAAAAAAAGTGAGAAAAATGTTTTTATTTAGAATATATCTATAAACCCAATAGTTACCAAGTATCCATATTAAGGTACCTATGGTAATAGGAAAAAAAAAAAAAAATTTTTTTTTTTTTTTTTGTAAATGAAATTCCAAAAAAAAAAAAAAAAAAAAAAAAAATTAAATTAATAAGAATTAAAAGATATAAGAATGCACATATGTTATACACATACCCCAATGAAGAGATATGGCACAACATGCATGCATTTAATACGCCCACTCTACATGCATCTCAGGAGGAGTGTACACATATGACAATAGCATAAAAGGAGGGAAAAATTAAATTGAATAAGAAAATTTTTTTCCATTATTGTATAAACATAGCAGTACATACGAATAAACAACAATAATAATGTATAATTTACCCCTAGGAAAAAATTAACTATCCGCATATTTAGGAATTATCCACAAACGCATTAATTTCCACATATTTAGGAATTATCCACAAACGCATTAATATCGGTGTCTATATTGAGTCCATGTGGAGTGTAAGATTTAAGGCGATGGATCCATGACATTTCGAGTTTGGAGATTTCCCTCACTAGGGAACTCCCCCGCCAATGGGGTTTGAATTTATCGATCCCAAAAAATGAAGTCCCAGAAGGGTTCTTGTCGTGTACCAATAAGTAACTTGGTAAAAAAAAAAAAAACTCGTTATTCTTCTTATATTTGTAAGTGTTTTCAAATTTTTTAAATAAACAAGTGTTTAGCAGTATCACGCTATGGGCGGTCCCTTGTTTTTATGTGCCTGAGACAATTAGTTGGATGTCCTTGAGCGAAGCAGAGGCTGTGGAGGTCCTTCTTGTTCCCTGGAGTGTTTGTCCTTGATCTGATCGGTCTCATCAATTACTCCCCATCTGGGATGTTGCAGGCTTCATAGGCAGTGCCTTTTTTTACTAGACATCTGGTAAGCGCCAAATTCAAATGGTGGATGGGATTGCACAAAACTTTTGTATGCCTGTCACAGCGGTGTTCCATTTACCATCTAATCAGCAGTCTACTCACTATATTCTACCTGGTTTATTACCAAAGGAAGACACTTAATCAAGATTAATGTGGTTCCCATTTGGACTTTATTTATTATACCTTACACACTCTTCTGTAGTTTTATTGTGTATGTAATTCATTTTTTGGTATATTATTATTTGGCCATTTTCTTTTTTTCATGTATGTTTATATATTTGTCTGGCGCAGCTTTATCCATTTTATATATCCTGTGTGTGTGTATCCCACTTTTAGCAGCAGCCTTTTAGGTTAAGATTTTTTATTTTTTTTCCCCTATCACTTTTTTTAGCGCGGTTTATTTTGATTTCATTTTGCTGTTTCTGATACTGTCTACCGCAGCTGAATTCCCCATGTTTTAGGTTGACCCATCACTCAGAGTCTCACCGACTTTTTTTCTGTATTGAAATTACATCTTGATCTATATATATACTCATTGCCTTGTTATAGATGGATGTCTTTGATTTTAGAACATCTAGAGCGCTTGATATAGAAGGTGTATTTGAAAAATATACACAGGATGAAAGTGATCTGAGTGGCACTTTCATCCGCCTGAAAAATCTGATGATCTCAGAAAACCATACTAAATGGGATATTGCGTACTTAGAGACGTACATCAAGTACTCTATGGTTCCAAGAAGTTTGAGGTGGGAGGTGGCCCCTCAAAAGGGTGACCTAGACCTTGAAGAATGGTTTAAATATTTTAACCAAGCAGGCATCTCCTTCCTCAAATTTCTTGTAGAGAGGAAAACAATCAAACTATCCAAATTAGATGATGAAATTAAGAATATCCAAATCAAATTGGCTACTATTAAGGATAGTAATGAGTATAGAGAGAAATCGCAGAGTCTCTTAAAAATCCTTGAAAAAGAGGACAAAGACCAGCGAGTTAAGAAAAAGAAGAAATACAACAGAGACCTGGCAGATTATACAGGGAATGTCGTATTTGAGTGGCAAAAAAAGCTGTTGGATGAACTATCCAAACAAAATGACCCCACTATGGAGGTGACCAACCCCATAGACCCCATGGGAGCGGGTGGGGGTACGTTAAATCAACCCCCTATACCTAAACGGGTCAATCCCCCTTTAAGGACCCAAACCAATGCGAGTAATCAATTTTATCAGTCACCCCGTAGGGGACGTGGCAAAAATAGGGGGTTACCATCCCATCGAGGTAACTTTCCACCAGGTGGTTTGCCACGATCCAATTTTGGAGCGTACGCATCCACTGGGGGCTATTCATATGCACCTCCACAATCCCAGCCTAATACAGGGGGACAATATCCTCCTCGTAACAAAGGGTGGGACCAATATCCTAACCCACCTGCCAATGAAACGCAGGTGAGCCAACACAGAGGTTGGGGACAACCTAACGGTAGAACGTTTGAGCCCCCATCCCCGTTTTTTGACACCGCAGGGAGGGGTTCCGGTTGGGACTATGGGGTCCCGGTTAAAAATGCTTTTTTTCCTTTAAGCGACGCCAATGGCCCATATGAGGAATCTCTTCCTAATCCTTTCTCCCAGTTCCAGCCACTGAACAATTCCATACAGAGCCCTTACCCCGGTCCTAACATAGGAAGTCTACCCCCACCTCCCTTATTACCTAATGGCTGGGGTTTTCCCCGTACAACACAGGGAAAAAAACGTTTGGGCGAAAGAGGAGAGGAACCAGAGGGGGGAGGCGGTCCCGAGCAACAAAAGCGAGCAAGGATGTGAGTGGAAAAGGCATTTTTAATTTAAGTTCCAGACCCCTGTCAGACTCCGAGCGAGCCATTTTAGATAAGGGTCTAAAATTTGCACCCCCCAAGGGTTTAAATAAATTCCATACTTATATGGATATACACAAATTTGTGCGTAGGCTCAATATCAAAAGGTATATGAGCAACAACTCTTTTCCTGACAGACCTGTTCAAACCAATTCAATGGTTCCCCAGGTAGTTCACTCAGGGTTGGCTAACGCCTCCCTTTTTAACCCCCCAGGAGGTCTGGCACCTTCACTCCGTGTGTTTCGAGACGTTTTATTGAGAGACCTGGAATGTATGGAAACTAAAAAAGTTAGAATGAGTACCACATTGCAGGAAGGCCTTGATTCATTATGCGAAAGGACAGATTTGGTTATCCGGCCAGCCGATAAGGGGGGGGCCATTGTGATATTGGATAGGGAAACCTATCTAACCGAGATGCATGGGATTGACTCAGTGACGTCCCGGGTGGGTAAGTATATTGACTCCTATTTGCAGCCTTGGTAGCAAAGATGCCATCTTTTATTAAGGACTCAAGGCAGGTTATAAATATGCCGGACAACGTCGCTGTTAGACCTTGTATGTGGATGGTGACGGCGGACGTCACGTCCTTATACACTATAATCCCTCACGAATTAGGGTTCGAAGCAGTTAACAAATATCTAATACAGGAATCCCATCTTTCCAACGATCAGGTGACCTTTAGTCAGTGGGATTGACTCAGTGACGTCCCGGGTGGGTAAGTATTCACCCATGGCTTATTTCGGTCCCTAAGAGTCAATTTATTAGACTTAAAAGGAACTGTACAGAACAGGACGAATTTCTGGCCCAATCAAATGTTCTCATTGAGAATGGTAAAAAAAAAAAAAAAACACGACTCAATATCGTGCACCGGGTAATCCTCCACGCTGAGCTATTGTATTCTGACAGTAGGGAGACTTCCCAGGTGTCAGAATACACTGATCAGCACTTCCGGCTATAACTTGTGGCTCTGATCAAGTGACCTTTATTATGTCCTTACTCAAAAAAAAACGACTCAATATCGTGCACCGGGTAATCCTCCACGCTGAGCTATTGTATTCTGACAGTAGGGAGACTTCCCAGGTGTCAGAATACACTGATCAGCACTTCCGGCTATAACTTGTGGCTCTGATCAAGTGGAAATTTTCCAACAGGATGGTCGTACAGAAGTTGATCCATAGATTGACTTCTGTACAACCACCCTGCCCATACATGGAGCAAAATTGGGCTGGTCCCTGCCGAATTTCAATTCAGATATAACAGACTTTAGATTCATTCACTAAACAGCAGGGATTCATAAAATACAATAAAAAGAAAATCCTTTTTTCCTGAGAGATATGATTGGATGCTGTGGGTTACTATACTTTGCTCTTCATCAGTGATCGTTGCACCACTTTACCCACTTCAGCTCCGGAAGGTTTACCCCCACCACGGCACTTTTTTACTTTAAATGACAACTGAGTGGTCATGCAATGCTGTACCCAAATAAAATTGATGTCCTTTTTTTCCCCCACAAATAGATTTTTTTTGGTGCTATTTGATCACCAGTTTTTATAAATTTGTTCCTAAAAATTACAGCGATCAGAGACTTATAGCGGGACTGGGATATTGCGGTGCACAGTCAGACACTAACTGACACCTTTAACACTTTTTTGGGGACCAGTGACACTAATACAGTGATCAGTGCTAAAAATATGCACTGTCACTGTACTAGTGACACTGGCAGGGAAGGGGTTAACATCAGGGGCAATCAAAGGGTTAACTGTATGCCTAAGTAGTGCTTGCTAACTGTGGGTGGTGCCCCTTTGACTAGGGGAAGGCAAAGATCTGTGTTCCTGCTTAGCAGAAACACAGGATCAGCACCTTCGCACTCCAACAGAACAACAGTCTGCCTTGTTTACATTGGCAGACTGCTGTTCTGCCTGTGTCCCGAACAATTGGCGGGGCCCAGTGGACATCGAGTCTGCCAGACCCACTGATTGGCTCCTGCTGTGTCCACTCACAGTGGGAGCGGGTCACCGTCAGCAAGCGCTCCAGACCTGGAAGTGGAAGATCCTGTACTAGGTACATGTTCTGGCACAGAGCGGCCGCCCTGCGGCAGTTAATGTACGTGGGGCGGTCTACAAGAGGTTAAAGCAAACCTGTACATCACTTGGATTAGGATACGTAACAGACTTGCTTTATGGCAGGCTCTTCCCAACACTGCATCACGCCCAGCACCAGCAATAGGCAGGTCAGACAGCTGCCTTAAGGTGCCAGGATAGGGAAGGGGGGGTGGTAAAATCCCAATCCCCAGCTCCGCTACTTTCTGCGCAGTTTAATGAAAGCACAGTGTACTCACACTCAGCTTTCTTTCCCATAACTTTCACAGGACCGTACATACCGTATTTATCGGCGTATAACACGCACCGGCGTATAACACGCACCCCAAGTTTAGGAGGGAATTTTTAAGGAAAAAAAGTTTTAGGAGAGAAGTTTAGGGAAAAAAAAAAAAAAAAAAACTTACATTTAAGCGTCATTTGCAGCTTGCCCAGCGTCATTTGCAGCCTTTCCCAGCGTCATTTGCAGCCTTTCCCAGCGTCATTTGCAGCCTTTCCCAGCGTCATTTGCAGCCTTTCCCAGCGTCATTTGCAGCCTTTCCCAGCGTCATTTGCAGCCTTTCCCAGCGTCATTTGCAGCCTTTCCCAGCGTCATTTGCAGCCTGCCCAGCGTCATTTGCAGCCTGCCCAGCGTCATTTGCAACCTGCCCAGCGTCATTTGCAACCTGCCCAGCGTTATTTGCAACCTGCCCAGCGTCATTTGCAACCTGCCCAGCGTCATTTGCAACCTGCCCAGCGTCATTTGTAGCTTGCCCGGCGTCATTTGCAGCTTCCTAGTGTCATTTGCAGTTCGCCATCATTTAAATTTCCCGCCGCGAGAAATCCCGCGCATGCGCGGCCGAAAAAGACCGAACCGCGGCCGAAAAAGGCCGAAGTGCGGCCGAAAAAGACCGAGCCGACTGTTCAGCTCCGCTCGGAGTCCCGCCTCCCTGCTGTTTCGGAAGCGAGCGCAGGGCGGCGGGACTACGAGCGGAGCTGAACAGCCGGCTTCGGTCTTTTTCGGCCGCGCTTCGGCTTTTTCCGGCCTTTTTCGGCCGCGCTTCGGCTTTTTCCGGCCTTTTTCGGCCGCGGTTCGGCCTTTTTCGGCCGCGGTCGCCATTTTTCGGCGCCGCAACCGATTTTTGTCATTTTTTTTTGGGTATCGGCGTATAACACGCACCCACGACTTTCCCCCGATTTTAAGGGGGAAAAAGTGCGTGTTATACGCCGATAAATACGGTATATCAGCAAGCACAAATTTAAAAATTGCACTACACCAAACCCCACAGTACTGAGGTACTTTGCTTTCTGGTGGCTGCACATGCATCCGCATTTGCTAGATGCATGGGGTGTAATTAGGAATTAATGGGGCACACGTATCTGCAGATGGCAGTGCATTTTCTGTGCAGTGTGGGGAAACGCATGCATCCATGTGTGTTCCTGCACTGCAGCTTGTCTGAAAAAGCCCTCAGAATTAGGGATGTTTAGGTGACTTTTCTGATTTTGACTTTGAGGGCTCATTCATAGCAGATGTGTTGTGCTGTGTTGCTCTGCTACGATCAACACAACACAAAAACTCAGAGAAAACAAATGTTCTCTATTCACACCATAAATGATTGTTGGTGTGTGCCATGTAAAAATGCACAGGTCACTGTCTCACGGACGCCAGGACGCAACACCCCACAGGCGTGCATGAGCCGACACTCTGGGATGAAGAGACACGGAAATGAATGAGATGTCTGGCTGATACTCTGAAACAGCAGACACATGCACCTACCAGAAAACCGCACTTCATATACTGTGGGCGGACAGCCACAATTTATATTGATGGAACCACCAAATCTAACCATGGGAAACCAGCAGCGCTGCACATTACGAAAGTGATTCTTTCCACCACTGGCGAAATTTGGCTCTCTGCACGGCACGGAGAAAGGCTCTTGAGGCATCCCACAACCCACGACTACATCGGATAGTGAAGGCGGTAATGTATGCTGGTTACCTCATGCAATCCTGAAACGACCTTAAATAGACTTTGTTTATTTAAATACCCCTGCTTTATTTCTTTGACTCTACAAGCAAAATGGACAATCTCCGTTAGGAGAACCATTAGATATGAAATAGAAATACCTAACTTGTGGTTATAAATCAAAGCAAAGAAATAAGAGTATACACATTTACCGAGCATCATATATTATGCTTGAGTAATAGTTATTTAACTATAAAACATCGGGTACAACCATACACAAATCTACACATTACCAACTATTGGAAAACTTTCTGCTTACGTCATCAGCTGAATCCATTCAGGACTGCTTTGGCAGGAACTTTGTGCTACTACCAACTTCATTTTCCGTGATTACTCTTCCCCTTTTCCTTCCACCACCCTCTCCCTTCCCTCCCCAATAGGCTCGAGCCCCCCTGGGAAGTCCGTGCAGTGTCTAAACCCAAACTATTCGGTTCCATGGGAGTTTTTCTCCCACTACCCTATTTAAATTACTAACATACAGCCTTACGGCTCTCTCATTGGGTTAATACACTGCAGGTTTTCCCTGGCGTCCGGACGACAATTGTTTTACATGTTTGTAAATGTCCCCCCCAGTATGTATCTGTTTTGATTTGGTTCACACTTGAACCAACAAACATTTGTATAAGTGTCTAGTTTTACTGTTGTGCTTTAATTAGCTTTTGCTACATATGTGGTTTAATTATAATAACTCTTTCAATAAATATACCAAGGAAATTTTTCTTAAAAACCTCTGGTACTTGTATTTATACTGCAGAAGAATATGTATGCGACCTTATCAATAAGCCCCAATTTTTATTGTTTTCTTTCTTTGGAAACTATTGTTTTTCTCTATACATTTAGGGGTTGACTAGCTAGCTACTTAATCAATGTGTTAACCACATATATATAACAAGCCTCGTTTTTGCTCTTTGAATATTCACATGTAAAAATGCAGCATGTCTACATTTTTATCACAGCCCGACACATCGCCATAGCACATGTATACAGTGGAAAGAAAAAGTCTACACACCCCTGGTAAAATGTCAGGTTTCTGTGATTTCAGTTTGTTTTTTAATTGAATTGTACATTAGAAGGTGGAAAAAGTTCTGAAATGATTTAGCTTTGTCTCATTTGTTTACAACACAGAAACCTGACATTTAACAGTGTAGACTTTTTATATCCACTGTAGTTGAATGAGTTGTCTTAATAATGTTGAATACATCTTAAAAAAAAGTAAGCAATGCATTTTAACAACATAATGCACAGCCCCTCTACAACACACACCAGCAGGCACACATCAAATGGACCATGTTGTGTGCTCACTGGTGTAAATGGGCCCTAAGTGCTAGTACCACCTCACTCTCTCTCCACCATCTCCCACCCTCCTCTCTCTTTGGTCACTGTGCCTTTCTGCAGCAAAATGCACCTTCGCCTGTGTAGAAAAAAATCCTTGCACTGGCCCTGCATTGCATCACCTGCTTTGATTGTCCTTAGGCCCCCTTCACACGGGCACCTCTGCTAAGCGGAATCCGCTTGCTCACCATGGGTTTTCTTCACTGATCACCACTGAGCAGGCTGATGACAGGTCTGTGTCTGCTCCACTATGCAGACACAGCCCCGCTCTCCTCTATGTGGACCTCCTGTTAGTTTCCATCCGACTGTCATTCGATCCGCTGGACAAATGGGAAATAGAACCACCATACGTCTGTTTTCGGCGGCCAGGATCATATCAGATCGGATGGCGGCGGGTGTCAGCGGACATGTGTCCACCGTTTGCGGTGCCATAGAAGAGACTGGAGGGTCTGATCAGGTCCACCTGAAAAACTGACAGACGGACCGGATCAGACAGCCCATGTTGAAAGGGGCCCTATAGATGGACACATAATTTACTGAACTAGATGCCTATTTTGGCAGCTGTTTATGCACAATAAGCAGTCCAGAATTTCACTGCAGGGAAGTGGGTGGTCCTCTATCCATAGGTCAGCAGTTTTACAGCTGTTCTTCAACAACAGCCCAGAAGCTTACCACCGTGTTTGTAGGGTCCACCTTCAGTACCTCTGTGAAGAACGTGTGTGCTTCTGCAAAGTTATTCTGACCAAGATGTTGGAAAGCCCTGAAAGATGAAATGTTATATGAAGATAAACATGTTCTGTGGATGTATATTCTGAGCAAGCACATCAGCAATTTTAAAAGGACATGCGTTTTTCCATCCCAATTCATCCTGTGGGGTCACATCCTTTTTTCCCTTGGGCTTCTATGTGCACTGTGATGCGTTGCAGTGCATTTTTGCATGTTTGTGTGGAAAAATGCAGCATGCTCTACTTTTTTTTATACTGAACTGCACTGCAATAATGTGAACTATGCCCATAGGATTACCTTGAATGTGGACTGTCTATGCAGTTGGAGTGCAGTCAAAAATGCAACCAACTGCATCCCACTGTGTAAGGTGTGAATGGGCCCTAGTGAATATATATTTTTTTCTGACGGAAAAGGTTTCTATCGGAAATTCCGATCGTCTGTAGCAATTCCGACACGCAAAATTCCTACCCATGCTCGGAAACAATTCGACGCATGCTCGGAAGCATTAAAACGTAATTTTTTCTCGGCTCGTCGTAGTGTTGTACGTCACCGCGTTCTTGATGTGACCGTGTGTAGGCAAGACAGAGCGGAATTCCGTCAGGAAAACCATCAGAGCTTTTTGCGATGAGAATTCCGATCGTGTGTACGCGGCATTACTCATAGGAAGGAATAGGGCCGTGACAGGCAGTATGAAAAAGGAACCAGGGAGGACTTTGTTGAAGGAAAGATTCAGAGTGAAAATATAGTAAGTCCCCTGTCATTTTGTTTTCGTTCAGCCCGCAGGGTTGAATGAATAAAAACTGTGCAAACATGTTCACATCTTTGAAAGTTCGCAACTCAAAGGTTCGTATGTAGGGGCCTTACTGTAGAGAGAAAGGTAAGTATTATCCCAGGTGGGCTGCACTCAGAGGCACAAGGGATTCATTAAAAGATTCAACTCATTAAAAGGTGAATGCATCTTTAAGCCTCTAAAATTAGAAGAGGTGCCATAGCCTTTCTGCTATAACTTTTATTAAAGTCCACTTATTTGAAAGAAGCCCATATAGGCCCTAATTTAAAAAAAATTCTAAGTGACAGCCATAAAAATAAATTGAAATAATGGATGAAGTCACTGGGCCTTACTGTATGATCTTGTAAAAATGAAGAATCCCAAATCTCGTGTGAAGATGATCCAGCGCTGTGCAGAAGTGCATTTTCATGGGATTTGGGATCCTCAGCTTTGTGACAAGGCTTGGCAACCTCCCTTCCACCTGTCCGAAGCTAGGAGGTAAAGCAAATATTTTTTTTCTATTTTTCTTTCATTTGGCTGTCACTTGTGATTTTAATCACCAGGTGGTGGAGGGCCTCCAGCTAAGCTAACCTTGCATTTTCATGCAAAATCCCTCTGCGAACTCCTATGAAACCAAGGATTTCAAGGCTAGGCCCTCCTTGCACTCCATCCTTCTATACAGAGACAGCACCCTTAGGCCCCATCCACACCTGAGCGTTTTGTAGATTGAAGCCTAAAGCTACAAAACGCTGGAGGGGGAAAAAAAATCAATTATTCTCTATGGAGATGGTTCACATCTCCCCTCCAAAATGCCTGAAGCCAGAAGCTCCAAAGCGCCTGAAGCTCAAACAAGTTCTGAAACTTTTTTAGGCAGATTAAAGGCGTTATTCTGCTTTTTACATTGGTGACCTTTTGACCTGAATATCGCAGCAAAAATTGCGCGACTTTCTGCCTGAAAGCGTCACGCTAAGGTGTGAATGGGGCCTTAGGCTGGGTTCACATATGTGCCAATTGGATGTGGTTTCCAATTCGTATGACATGCAAGCGTGACTGCCTCTAAATGGAGCCGGTTCACACATCTGCGGCGGCCGCCGTGCAAATTACAAAAGGGTCCTGTGTGTTTTTGGGTCCAGTTCAGGTGTGAATTCAGGCAAACATTTGCACCTAAATCACACCTGAAAAGGTTAACAGGAACGCACCGGACCCCAGTCTGGAAACCGCCGGCGCACATATGTGAACCCGGCCTCACTAGGCACTTTCTGGGGACAGGGATGTGGCAGGTAGGATGGGCCTAGTTCCAAAGTCAGGGAAGTCAATCCTTCAGTAAGTGGAAACCGAATTAAAAGCATGGCTCACCTTTACCAAAAAAAAACTGCCTATGTCTGTATTTAAAAACAAAGTGTGCAGTGCAGGAGCAAGCTCATCTTGGATTCTAACCCCATCCGGCTTTCTCTCTTCTGATGTAGTAGCTTTGAGCTCAGCATTTGAGAGCTCAGTCCTCTGATGGTGGAGGTGAACATGAACAATTGAGAGTGTCTTATGCCCCATACACACGGTTGGAAATTCCGATGGAAAATGACTGATCGGACCATGTTGTCGGAAAATCCGTCCGTGTGTGGGCTCCATCTGACTTTTTCCATCTGCATTTCTGACGGACAAAGTTTGAGAGCTGAATCTCAAATTTTCCGACAACAAAATCCGATCTGACTTTTTCCGATTGTGTGTCGAGAATTCAGACGGACAAAGTGCCACGCATGCTCAGATCAAAATTACGAGACCAAAGCTATTGGCTACTAGCCTCTACGTAGTTCTGTCATACGCAATGAACGCCACCACGTTCAGAATGATCGGATTTTCCGACAACTTTGTCCGACCGTGTGTATGCAACACCAGTGACGGACAAAATCCGTAGGAAAGATTCCGACGGATTTTGTGGTCAGAATTTCCGACCATGTGTACTGGGGGTTTAGAAAGGTCATAGCAACAAGGCAGGATGGAATGGCAAGGGCATTAATCAACCTTGGACAAAGTTGCAGTTTGCTTTTATCTACAGACGCCCCTTACCTGCACTTCAGTTTTTTTTTGTAAAGGTGAACTATGCCTTTAAAAGATATTATAGTGTAACCCACACACTCTACAGAAAAGCCTTCCATAATGTGTCTCTCTCCAGACTGACAACAAATGGCACCTTTACAAATCATCCATGATACAGAAATTGCCAGTACTGCCATGTGGAAATAACCTGCATTTTTCCCTATAAATCAATTCTTTAAATTACAAACCTCACTACATTAGATTTTTCAGGCTATGTATAAAGATCATTTCAAGGACAAAACGTTTTTGTTGTAATTTTATCAGTCTGATGTCTGGAGTGAGAAGAGACCACACATGAACCATTTTAGGGAGAGATTTGTTTTTTTTTCTCTTAAAATCGTATGAAAAATGCCGCTTTCGAATTGATCGTACGATAATCGGATCCTTAGTACAGAGCTTTCGAGAGCTGATCAGGACAGTTCATCCGATATTATTCTATCGGACATACACATGACATCACTTATGATTTTTTATTCTGTTGTACGAGGATTTTCGTGACTTTAGTAAACTCATCAGATTGGACGTGAGATTAGCATGCAAAAAAAAAAAAATCATTGTTTGTCCGATAATTGGATTGTATGTACCGGGCATTAGACCCCTTTCACACTGGGGTGCTTTTTAGGCATTTTAGCACTAAAAATAGCGCCTCTCAAGCCACCCCAGTGTGAAAGCTCGAGTGCTTTCACACTGGGGCGGTACGCTTGCAGGACAGCATCTATGGGGCGAGAGCGGTGTATACAATGCTCCCGCACTGCCCCTGCCCCTTGAAATTAATGGGCAGCGCTGCCAAAGCATTTAGACAGCGCCACAACACGGTGCTATTAACCCTTTCTTCGGTTAAAATAGCCCCATCAGTGGCCGAAAAGCACTGCTATAACATTGGTAAAGACCCACTAAACCTAGCAGCGCTTCACCGCTGATGCCGGCACCGCCCCAGTGTGAAAGGGGTCTTAGGTTGTATCCTTGGCACTAGCTATGCTGGAAGTATGCCAAGCTGTATGGCAGGACACACATGAGAATATAGCAAAGTGTTTGCTTTTCATTGTATATAACTAAAATGAACACAGGTCAGCACTGATTTATGCTAACACTGAAATCCTCAATTAATTCAACAGCTAACAGGACACAACACACATAAAAAATAAGCCAATAATACATTTTTTCAAGGCGCTTACCGGTTCATCAGAACTATAATTTTCTTCTCTGGCTCATCTTTATTAACTAGATTCTGTATTACATTTTCAGCATCCTGAAAATACTTCTCAGCAGTTTTTATGTCTCCAATCTAAGGAACAGAAAAGAAAAATATGAATTTTCCAATAAAAATGCATCATAGACATGAAGAATTCATAGGGTCACACCTATATCACACTGGACTGGGTGATCTAAAGCCCATTAGCAAGCCAACATACAGCATGGGGGACAAAGTGATCAGAGGAGATGGGAAACTGCCTGATTGCGATAGTTCTCTCCGAGATATAGTCGTAACCCTTCTTTACCTAAAGGAATGCATGTGCGACCCGAGCATGCCTAAAGTCTATGAACAGCTTAACGCTGGACTGAATTTGAGCACCACAATCTGAAAATGCTATTTAATTAATTTTTAATATTCCAGGCAACCTCACCCATCCATCCACATCTATATTCTTTATTTTGTTAAGGAATTACTTTGAAAAACATCCCCCTAGCATTTCAAACCATGGCCATCTTGAGTAAGGGCAGAGGATTCAAGTAACACTTACTTCCTGGAGTCCATCTGCCCTTAGCTGAGGCATGCAGACAGGGGGGTGTGCTTAAATGAGAAAACCCCTCCTCCTCTCCTCTTTTTTTTTTTTTTTTTTTTTTTTAACTTTAATCTTTATTAAACATATTTCTTTTAATCTTACAGACATTTATATTAACAAAGCGTATACCAAACTTATACATTAATTTATCCTGCCTGTTATTGCCCCGATAATTTAACATTGTTGTATTCCTTTTCTACCCCTCATCTATTCTCTCCCTATCCACCCCCCTCCCCCCCCCCACCTTACCCCACCCCCTTTTCTGGTACTTTGTTATTTTATATTAACTCTTTGACATCCATAATCTCCACATATTCTCAAATTCTGCACAATTGCCTCTTTTCATGTAGGCTACTCTTTCTTTCATAAGTGTTTCATTTACGCCTTCTACCCAATTCTCAACTGTCGGTGGGTGTTTTGATTGCCATCTCAGTGTAATCATCTTTCTTGCTTGGAACAGACTCCTCAGGATAGCAACCGTGGTGCTCTTCCTTTCCCCTTGCTCCTGTCTATACCCCAGAATGCACACCATCGCCTCGTTTGCCAGCCCAGTAGAGAACCTTTCCCTCAGGGTCTGGGTCACTCCCTCCCAATAACGAAAGAGTTTCGGGCATCTCCATACCATATGTAGGAGGTCCCCTGTTCCCTGACATCTAGGGCATTTGTCATCTGTTCTTTTACCAAATTTGTGCAGGCGTTTTGGGGTATAGTAGGCTCTGTTTAATAACATTAAATGGGATATCCTTTGCGAGGCTGAGACTGACACCATTGGGCTCATCTCAAGGACCCTTCTCCACTGCTCCCGTGATACTTCCCCTATGTCCCGTTCCCATTTCCTTCTTACTAGTTCAAGTTTCACGTTGCTTTTAGTTGTTGTATTGATCTGCCCATATATTACCGAGATTAAGCCCTTCATGGGGCCCGGCCGGGATAGTCGTTGTAACAGGGGGGTATCCGCCCAGTTTGGCGATTGGCCGCCAAACTGAGATCTCAGGGCATGCGCTATTTGGAGGTACGTATAATGTGCATTCTGGGGTATTTTAAATTCTTCTTGCAGGGCTGTAAATGTTTTAAGCTTATTTCCCATATAGAGTTGGTTCAATCTTTTTATTCCGTGCACAACCCATTCTTTATTTCTGCCAATCTGTAATATTTCTTGTAACTTGTTATTATTCCATATGGGCGAGAACTCGTTCCACCCATTATAGTTCAGGGCTTTTTTAGATGCATTCCATATCTTCGCTAGCATCCGAATTGTCGGGTACCTACAAGGAAAGGAATCTGCCTCTAATGCCTCTACTAGTGAGTCGTGTGGGTTGTCTGTCATCAGAATTTTCCCGTTCGGGGTACCGCCGTTCTCCTCCCCACACCCCGCCAGTTGCTGTAATTGTGCCGCCCAGAAATAATACTCTGGGTTGGGAAGTGCCACTCCCCCCTCCCCTGTGGGTAATTGTAATGTGCGTAGGCCTATCCTGGATTGTCCCCCCTTCCATATCAGTTCTCTGAAGAGGCTTTCCATCTTGTTGAACCATTTTTTGGCAATCCACACAGGTGCATTGTGTAGTACGTACAGCAGTTGAGGCAGCCAGATCATTTTGATCAGGCTGCATCTACCTGCTGCTGATAGTGGTAGTCGTCTCCAGATGTCGTTTTTTTCCCTGAGTTTTTTTAAAAGAGGAAAGAAAAAATATGCCCATGAAGACTCATAGGATGTATGACATTTTGGCCTAGGCCAGAAACCAGGAAACAACAAAAGAAAGGTAAACAAAAAAAGTTTAACCCTTTCGCAGCCAGGTCTCTACATCGTAGAGACCTGACAGCGGGGAGTTGTACACACATTGTGCGTGAATCTGACAAGCAGACTCCTGCCTATCAGGTGGAAGCATTTAGGGAGGCTGAGATACCGCCCGATTACCTCCACACACCCCTGGTAACGAAGATCCCTCCCCCCGCGTACATGCGCCACCGCCATGTATCCTGGGCTCTGCTTGCCCATCTGCGGGCCTGGGACTGGCAAAGCAGGTGCCGGTGGGAAGAGGAAAGGCTTCCCACCTTTCCTTATTGCTGTGCCGGAAAGCGATGTTTTTAATGTCAGTTCCGAATCAGCCTCTCGGTGTCCCTGGCCAGCATACCAGGGAAAGAATGTAATGCAGTGCTATGTGCATTACATTACATTACATTACATTTAGTGGAGCACAGGGCAGACATGCAGGGTCTTTCAGACCCTGCATGTCTCATTAAAGAGGAAGTAAACCCTAATGGGTCCCCCCTAGGGGACATGCATCAATGCAAATTATTTTTTTTTTTTTTTAAACGGACGTTATTTCAGGAGAAGTGATTTTAATAATGCTTAAAGTGAAACAAAGATTAAACATTCCATTAAATATCGTGCCTGGGGGGTGTCTATAGTATGCCTGTAAAGTGGCGCATTTTTCCCGTGTTTAGAACAGTACCATAGTAAAATTACATTTCTAAAAAAAGGAAAAAAAGTAATTTAAAACTGATTGCAGCTGTAATGAATTGTCGGGTTTTGACAATATAGATAAAACTCATTGGTATGAATATTAAGGGAAACCCCAAACCCAAAAAAATTGTGTGGGGGTCCCCCCAAAATCCATACCAGGCCCTTCAAGTCTGGTATGGAAATTAAGGGGATCCCTGCCCCAAATAAAAAAAAAAAATAAGGGCATAGGGCCCGCCCAAAATCCATACCAGACCCTTATCGTTGATGTAAACGGATGACCCCGCCTTCCTCTGACGTCATGAGGTGTCGGGGGGGGGGGCGGTTACCAGTTTACGTCACCGGGTGGCCTCGCCATCAGCTATATAAGAGTTGTCACCAAGGAGAAGCGTCACTCAGCTGGAGCCTCCAGGCGGAGCTGTTGCGTTATTTTTTTCTTTTTTTTGGTTCGTTGGGTGGCGTGATATAAGATGAATGGACATCTCGGGACATTTTTATTTTTTTAATAAAAGAACTTATCCCACAGTGTCTCCTATCTGTTTTTTACAGTTTTTGACACTTTCTTTTGTGAAATGGTAGGAGTACAATGTAATCGATATCCATTCAAATAAGGTGGAGGGCGGGGATCTGGGGGTCCCCTTATAAAAAGGGGGCTTCCAGATTCCGATAAGCCCCCCTGCCCACATACCCGCACAACTACTGGGCAAGGGTTGTGGGGGGGATGAGGCCCTTGACCCCATCAACATGGGGACAAGGTGCTTTGGGGGGCTACTCCATGTCCATGTTGAGGGCATATGGCCTGGCTTGGTTCAGGAGGGGGGCGCTCTCTCTTCCCCCCCCCTCTTTTCCTGCAGCCTGCCAGGTTGCGTGCTTTGGATAAGGGTCTGGTATGGACGCCATATTTTTAAAAACTTTGGTGCAGGGTTCCCCTCAATTTCCATACCAGACCTGAAGAGCCTGGTATGGATTTTGGGGGACCCCCCACGCAATTTTGTTTTTAATTTTTGGTTCGGGGTTCCCCTTACTATTCATACCAGACCCAAAGGGTCTGGTAATGGACTTGGGGGGGGGGGCCCATGCTGTTTTTTTCAATTTGTTTTATCTATATTGACGAGAGCTGACAATTCATTACAGCCGCAATCGGTTTTACTTTTTTTCCTTTAGAAATTAAAATTTTGCTGTGGTACTGATCTAAACACTGGAAAACTGCGCCACTTTACAGGCATACTACAGACACCCTCTAGGCACGATAGTTAAAGGAATATTTCATTTTTATTGTTTCACTTTAAGCATTATTAAAATCACTGCTCCCAAAAAAACTGACATTTTTATAAACTTTTTTTTGCATTGATACATTTCCCCTGGGGCAGGACACAAGTCCCCAAACACTGTTTATGACAATAACTTGCATATAAGCCTTTAAAATTAGCACTTTTGATTTTTCATGCTCGTGTCCCATAGACTTTAACGGTGTTTGTTTGTGCGTCCGAATTTTTGGCCTGTTAGGATATTCTGGCGTGAACTGAACTGAGGGGTGTTCGGCTCATCCTTAATCCTGACTCTACTTATCCTACGTAGTTATCAGAACACAGATAAAATTTCGCACTGGTTTAGGTTTCCATGATGGATACAGACACCAGGAATAAAAGAGTTAATGTGATCGGGTGTGCCTTCATTTGCTGGTAAGCCAAATTACACAAGGAAGCTTAAAAGCGGCTTTCAGCTTCGATCATGTTAGTCAGAATTGGAAAACAGCAGGGGTGGTTCTTGCAGAACATCCGCGATTAATGAGCTAATAAGCAGCACGCAAAGTTCTTCCACTAGTCCTCTGAAAGTCATGAAATCCAACCAATAGGTTCCCGCGAATAACGTGCACTATATCAACGCAACTAGTTATTTCCAGACATGGCGACAATATGATATACAGACCAGTATGAATGATACTTTTCCATTCCATCCAATGAGCCTCCATCCAAATATGTGTCCAAGTGTATTTCCGAAGGTCACACAAGGTCATACAAGTTATCCCAGATTTAGGATTCACCCAGAAGTTAATGTGCAGAATGCGGGGCCCCACTCACTGTCCAGTGTGTTACGACTACTGGGGACTTCACCAGTGATATGCAATACTTTCTGGCTATCTTCTTTCCCATCTTGATTTTTCTTGGGGGGGGGGGGGGGTGTTTCACACTTGTGGATATATCCACAACTTCAGCTACATACTGCTTAATATAAATCAAGGGACCCCGTTAGGGTTGCCACTGCATTCCTTTAAAACCAAAAACATTAATTACACAGGTTCTGTGGCTAATTTATTTTTTGTATTAAGAAAGGTATGGACTCCAGACAGAGAGAAATCATTTTGCCCCTGTTCAAATCATTAGTAAGACCTCATCTGGAAAATGCAGTTCAGTTTTGGGCACCAGTTCTCAAAAAGGAGATCGGGGAACTGGAGAAAGTGCAGAGAAGGGCAACCAAACTTATAAGAGGCATGGAGGAGCTCAGCTATGAGGAAAGATTAGAGGAACTGAATTTATTCACTCTTGAGAAAAGGAAAATAAGGGGGAATATGATCAACATGTTCAAATCTATAAGGGGTCCATATAGTGAACTTGGTGTTGAGTTATTCACTTTACGGTCAACACAGAGGACAAGGGGGCACTCTTTACGGCTAGAGGAAAAGAGATATCATCTCCAAATGCGGAAAGGTTTCTTCACAGTAAGAGCTGTGAAAATGTGAAATAGACTCCCTCCAGAGGTGGTTCTGGCTAACTCAGTAGATTGCTTTAAGAAAGGCCTGGATACTTTCCAAATGTACATAATATAACTGGGTACTAACATTTATAGGTAAAGTTGATCCAGGGAAAATCCGATTGCCTCTTGGGGTATCAGGAAGGGATTTTTTTTTCCACTGCTGTAGCAGATTGGAGCATGCTGGGTTTTTTTTTTTGCCATCCTCTGGATCAACTGTGGGTATAGAATTGGGTATATTGGATTGTACAATATTTTTATTTATCATTTCTTTTTTTTATGGTTGAACTGGATGGACTTGTGTCTTTTTTCAGCCTAGCTAACTATGTAACTTAATGCAGGCAAGGCACTAAGTGGGTCAAATTACCACCTTAATCAGCCACAGAACCTGTGTAATTAATATGCATTTGATTTTATAGGGATGAAGTGATAACCCTAGACCCCATGATGATGATAATGACAGGCAGGCAAACAAGCCTGGGAAATAGAGTTCACAGATTATACCACCAGAGTATTCCATCAAAGGCTGCCATTTTATTTTTTCTCTACCTCATCTTCTCTAAGACAATGGCAAATTCTTCACAGCAGAGCTTTTTAAGTAAAGTGAAGTTCCACCTATTCTTCTCGCTCCCATTTCTGCTTGGCTCGCCTAGGCACGACTCGTGCATGCGCAGTGGGAAGACAGCTGTGAAGCCGCAGTTAGACACAGCTGGCTTCTCACAAGCAAAATGGGGCACTGGATACCCAAAGACCTAAAGGAACCGGCCCAGGTGAGGTCAGCACAGGATCCCTGGACAGGTAAGTGTCTTTATATTTGAAGTCAGCAGCTACAGTATTTATAGCTGCTGACTTTGATTTTTTTTCTTTGGAACTCCTCCTAAATCACACTAAGTTACTCATCAAAAGAAGATCCATCAATGAGCATTTCCCCCTTCAGATTCTTAAGGCTACTCACTAGATCCACTGCTGAATATATTTTGGACTGCGTCACCTCAATCTTAATGACACTAACAAACACTAGAAAACCTAAAGATAGCATGCAAGCTGGATACACCATTCAGTACTTTCCTTCTATATGTAGCATGCACCAGCAGTTCTGGATGTACAATTGCTCATAGGGAAATAAAGGAATGGTTTGAATGGCCCCATCCACTTAAGATGGAATAAGTATGTTTTGTATTTATAAGGCAGTAGCCATATTTAAAGCTTTATGTTAGGCATTGCTATAGTAGACCTGGTATAGCTGTAAAGTCTCTGAATACTTAAAAGTGAACTCCAGGAAAACCATTAAACACACACATACATATATGAGAACAATTTTACTTAGTAGATGATCTGTATTTCTGTCAATTCCTTTTCGGAGATTACACAGCCTTAACAAACAGCACACCAAGGCATTTTATGAAAGTATACAGGAGGTGTGCATGCACAATAAAAAATAAAAACGGGTCCCCCTGATGACGTTGTATGTGATAAAACACGTAGGGAGGAGCCGGAAGTGGCATCACCACGCATGCACGGTCGCTACTGGATTTATGTAAATTGTAGTTTGTTTTATGCCGATTTCTTCCTACATGCTTGGAAGTGATTTTAACCTTTTAATAAACTGAATATGGAAGGTTTTACACTATGTGAGCATGGTGCTCCTTTTTTCTTCTCTCACTAAGCATGTGTCCAGGAGTGAGGTGGTGTCCATTCATTCCCACATATTGGCTGCGGACTGGTAGATGCACAAAGTGCTGATTGACTCATTAACAGAGTCACATTTGATCTGGTAAGCTCATATGCATTGAGAGTTTGTTGGAGCACTGGGTGGATCACATATGAAGATTGCAGACAGATAGGGTTTTAGTTGGCGGCTCTGCTTTCACTGGTGCAACAAATACAGTGGGACTTGAGTCACTGGTGCATGGACTCTTGCTACTATTGCACATTGATTATATGTACCTTTATGTTTATTGATGTCTGTTTTGCCACATGAGTGCAGCACAGTGTTTATTACAACAATTGGTAATCTGTTGTATCAAATCCTGAATATATATTCATGCAGCTGCCTTGTTCATCATTTATGTTAACCATTTTTATCCCGATACTGTCAAATAAATAAATTGCAGGCAAACAGAAGAGGAGCTTTTACTGCAGAAGAGACATACATGTTATCTTTGCCAATAACAGCCTACCAGTAATGTTTCATAAAAATACTTTAATTCGGTTTCCTGTCCTTAGCTTGTCGCTGAAGGAGACGTGGCACAATAATGAGATTTGTCAGTCATTCTGCTCTATCCCCCTATCAGCATGTTACTTCTTAACTGCAGCACACCTAAATGACTCCCAGTCTGAGCTTTGCTGCACAGTGATTCCAAGATGCTAATCTCAAGAAGATTTTATATATATATATATATATATATAGCTTAGACACACACATATTATATATATATATATATATATATGTTATATATATATATATATATATATATATATATATATATATATATATACATATATACATATATATATATATATATATATATATATATATATATATATATATATATATATATATACACACATATATACACACACACACACACACATACACATATATACATATATATATTTATTTATTTATTTAATTTACAAAACATGTACCTGAACGTTTTTTTTTGACTTGAGTTCATCTTCAAACATTATCAGTCACAAAACCCTCAGTCTAAAAGCAACTCACAGATCAGTAAAAGACATACACCACTGACATTCACAGAATATAAAGAAAAATATAAGCAGATTGTATTTGTAGTTAAAAAACAAAACCTTGCAGAGATCTCTCCATCTGATCATGCTTGGACTGATAGCACGGAATGTGACAGCATTCTCTGCCACAATGAACAATGTATCTATTACATGGCAGGACTTGTCAGCACACACATCTCACAATCTTATCTGGCTGAACCAGGCCACAAGAACAGATTGCATATTGTGTCTTCATCTGTTTCATATGACTGACAGATTAAAGAGAACCTGGTGCCTACAAGAAAGATGGTGAGTGTGGCGGGGATGGGGAATGTGGCGGAGGGGTGAAACCGTGTGCCATTTATTAGATATAAGAGAGGGCACACCAGTGATATCATAAGACATAAGGGGCATTTTTTAATTATCCTAACAAAACAGACGCATAGGATTTATAAAAAACTTACACGTTTTTCTTTATACTTTGGCTTTGCACAATATCGGAATTCAAGAGATGGTGTAACTTAATGGGCGCCTTTCATGAGTAGGATTCAAGGAGGCGGCCATTGCTGACCTCTCCTTTTGAGAATGCTGGGTCCCTGGCTGTCCAAGCTCTGAAAATAATGTCATCACAAGTATAGTGATAAGAAATTCTGACACTCTTTTTAAAGAATGCTTTTTCCAGGTCTGTGACTCAAAAGTCAGACACAGCCAGGCGATTAGTATTTTTGCTGTATTGGCAGCCCCAGTGTTTCTCTTATGACAGAGTCACTTTAAGTGCCTTTCTATGTTCTAGTATCTACAAAGCATAAGTGTATCTATGACCCGTGCTCAGTGATTGCGTCCAGTCTGTAGACTCATACAACCGGCAACCAATAAATCCATGAAGAACTAATCATATAACCACCGGTCTTACTTCGTCCCAGTGAATTCATAGGCTGCAGTCTCTCAAATTGGTACAGTGCTTTCATTTTGAATGGGTTGTGGACACACCACAATACACATTTTAATAGACATGGTGCAAGCATGTGTGCATTGTGCTGCATTGCTGAGGGTAGTAATGGCTCACTGGCCTAGGGGATTTGGAGTACCATTAAGAATGAATGGAACCACACTGTTTCATGCATTAAGCTGCCCATACATTATACAATTTTCTTGTTCAATTTCCTTTAGATTTACCTTCAACTATGTAGCACAAGGACTGGCCTGACTGCATACAAATTGAAAGTGTTTAGGGTTTACCTCATATTCTATGGTTTTGGTCAATCTAAAGGAAATTGTACAAGAAATCGGGAGATTGTATGGCCGGCCTTACTGTGCATTTTACCACAATGCAATAACCTGAATGGACCCCGACAGTTTTATTCAGTAAACAGAGCAAAGCACCAAGAGCCAATGGGGTATGACTCACAGCAACCAATAGCATTTAATTTTACTGGAGTCAGAAAAGGACAAGAGAGATCCTGATATGTTTCTAAGAGAGGTATACATTGCACTGAAGTCTAACAGAACCCTCTTAATGTATTACTGTCAGACTGCACATACAGTAACGGATAGCAGTTTTTATTATCTTCCAAGTGCTGCTGCAAGGAATTAAAAGAACATGCGGGCAGCACTAGGAGAGTCTGACTACTCTAAATCTGCTTTAAAGTGATACTAAAAACACACCATTTAACTTACATTATCCCTTCTTATTCTGTACGTGGATGATGGCACTGTTTATTTTAATTAGAAAAAAAAGCAACCAATACTTTTTTCTTCGAAATCGATATACAGCGGTCACATGACCCAGCTATTTCCCAGCCTGTCTGCAGTGAAGCAGGGAAACAGTGACAGGAGGAGCTTCCTCTACTGCCGGTCACGTTAAAAAGTAAAAATAAAGAATATCAATAAAATGTTTTAAATTGTCATACAAATTTATGTTTGAAATCAAATCTCTATTATTTTTGGCAATAACACAGTGTGGGCGGATTTCTGCCAGTCACAGGCTGTGTCATGCCCTTCCAACCCGTGTCTTAGAATAAGAAGGAGGTGAAGCCTATTTCAGTCAAGATGTTATATCCTGCCCCCAGTGGCGTTGCTAGGGGGTGGCTTTTGGGGCTATAGCTCCGACTCTGGGGCCCATAGCCCCGAATCTCTACAGGGGTCCCCAAGGGGAGGGGGGGCTCTCTGGGGACCCTGATTTAAGGGGGAGGCTCTCTGGGGACCCTGATTTAAGGGGGAGGCTCTCTGGGGACCCTGATTTAAGTGAGGTGCTCTCTGGGGACCCTGATGCAAGAGGGAAGCTCTCTGGGGACTCTGATGTAAGGGGGGCTCCCTAGGGGCCCTGATTTAATTGGGGGCTCTCTGGGGATATATACACACACACACACACACACACACACACACACACACATATATTACTGTATATACATGTGTATGCCCACCCAAGCGTATGACTTTCTTTACCACGCTGATATAGGCTCTAGACCCAAATCTTTTGTAGACCTAGCAATGCCCCTGCCTGCCCCCATTGCATAGACCTGTTTAGAAGACATGGTGGAGGGAGGAAGGGAGGGAGCTGTCATTTACCACTGTGTATACGCCCCTATGTGTGACTCTACAGTCACATGGGCTGCTCAGATGTGATGAGAAAGAAATGCTCAGCATAAAAACTCACTGAAAACTGAGCATGTGCACCAGCTACCAACACAGCTCCGCAAAGTCCCCAACTGCAGTGGGGACATGGACAGGAGGGGGAGACTGAACAGCAGAATCAACCAGGTTTTTTTGCAGAAAACAAATCGCCATAGTGACCGAGTATGAACAGCATTCCATGATAATTTTTAATGCAAGTTTAATGACACTTTAATCAACAACACTGTTCAGGGAGGAATAACAAGGTTAATTAAAGCAGTGTTCAGTAGGGAGTGTCAGGCCACGGAAGAGCTTGTGTGTGAAAGCTCAAGTCTAAGTGCTGATTCCAGATATCACATTGCTGTGCAGATCACATGCGATGTCTGTGCGATGCAAATTCAGCCAGTTTCTATGGCTGAATTTGCATTGCATTCACACCAAATGGTGCAGGACCCTATTTTTGGTTCCTGTACCATTTCACAGTTGGCACTGCGATCTGATCTGGGGGTGCCATTAACTTTGTATTGACACCTGCAGCGGTTCGTGGTGGGCAGTGTGAACCGCCGGCGAATCAGGTGCGATGCGGGAACCGACACTGGAATCACGCTGGTTCCCGCATTGCACAGGTGTGAACCCAGCCTGACTTTATGTCCTGGCAGCACAGAGATATTTTAGACCTTGCATCAGCACAAAAAAAAAAAGTTTTTTTTTTTTTTTTATGAATATAAATATATATATATATATACAGAATACACACACACACACACACATATATATATATATATATATATATATCTATCCATCTCTCTCTAGAGATAGATCTCCATCTCTATAGATGGATGGATGGATGGATGGATAGATAGATAGATATATTATTCATTTGGGCTTTAATGCTTTGCGCCTTGTACTCAGCAGATCTATAAAACACATGCATGAGATTATTTACAACTGATCGCATTCACACATTTATCAAACAGTATCTTACAGATTACAGCTAAATACTCTGTAGATAAATGGCTGTGCATTGTGCATTCCAGGCGAGACTCTACACATGGAACCAGCAGAATCTCCTGGGAATGCAGCACATAAGACAGGAATATAGATTGTGGCCTTGTATGGCCCGCTGAAGCCAGGAAGGTCACAGTCAGCTGCAGGCCTATAGCATTGCCACAGCAATACAAGAGATTGTGGACACCTGTCAAGACTGATATGCCAGGCTGTGTACGAGACTGGAGTAACTCTGACAAGGGGATTACAGAGGAGTTTCATAAGCCTGGAGCTTACATCTCTCTGTAACACAGAACAGAACCCCTCCTTCTCCGTCCAGTGGGAGATCTCACCAGCTCCTGCTCTGTACCTGGCATCAGCGCATCATTCCCAGACAGGCTCCTCAGCCTACTAATCATTAGCTAATAATTGTAATGTCCGATTTACAGGATAAACACCAGAAAAAATGAGCTCCCCTGTGGCTCCTCTACGGCAATATTTCACGTTATTTAATGACCACATAACTAAATGGGAGAAAACGGACTGGTTGCGAGTTCTGCAATTACCTGAAGAAAAATCCTTCCGATACCGCTCAGCAACTGTGGCTCCTGCTGGGGGTAATACTTTATAACGGCATGATAGGCTTCCACCGCCAGAACGTAATCCTGCAGAAGGGCGGATAAGAAAGACAATTATTGGTATTTGTTTTACTTTAACTTTCAGACAACTAAAGCTGGACTTATCCTGAACAACTTTGCGAAATCTGCAACAACCTCCCCAAATCTGCTCCCCCTCCCGAACATGCAGACTGCAACATGGATATGTTTCACGGGGCGCCAGTAATTTGTTATCTTTGCACACAATTCAGGTCCATTTCAATATTTTTGCTGAGAAAACATATTTTTATGGTGAATGCCGGCCTACTACACATCAAATGTTCAAAGAGTCTGTCCACCCAAAACTAATATTCTCCTTATGGATGGGTGCCAGTGAGCGAAATCACCAAGGTTTTTGTATCTCTCAGGACTCAGTTGACAAGATTTCTTGTAGAAACAAAAATGGCTGCGCTCTGCAAGTTACACCCTTAAACTTAATAGTAAAGAATACGTAAATAACTAGATAACCTATAAAAAATGTTTTTCCAAAACCAGTGAATTTTGTGAATATTCAGTGATAAAAGATGAAAAATCCAATATTGATCAAGCAGATTTCCAATGAGACAGTCTTTATCAAATTGATGCAGATATCGACTTGTGATCAGTTCCAAAGAAATGTGACTTTTCTTGCAAACCCCCCACCGTATAGATTGTTAGCTGGTAAACGCACAGACAAGTAATGCATGTGGCTAACACCCAGCCAGGGCCTTTTCCTCAATAGAGAACCAGTCTTGATCCAATCACTGTATCTGTAGAGGGATCTCCCGGACCGAACATCAGCAGACCCAAACCTCCGATGCAAGCTTGTATGCAGCTCAGTACATGGCGGATCAAGCGTGGCTCGGAAGGAAACATCAATGGACAGACATAGGTAAAACCCGCGATACAAAGCGGCGCTCACACTCTGGATCTCTCCAGTCTTTCAGTGCCGATTACTCAGGTAAATGACCGACAGTAACCTGTCGGTCATTTACGATCGATCGGGAGATCTCTCTATAGATACAGTGATTGGATCGAGACTGGAACTCCATTGAGGAGAAGGCCCTGGCTGGGTGTTGGGTTTACAAGAAAAGTCACATTTCTTTGGAACTAATCACAAGTCAAGTCGATATCTGCATCAATTTGATAAAGACTGTCTCATTGGAAATCTGCTTGCTCAATATTGGATTTTTCATCTTTTCTGGAATTTTTTTTTTTATAGGTTATCTAGTTATTTCCCTATTATTTACTATTAGAGAAAATTGGGTGTCCGCCCTGTATTAAGTTTAAGGGTGTAAGTTACAGAGCGCAGCCATTTTTGCTTCTACATTTGCATTTGTGTGTATCTCTTTTTTTTAGGTTTCTAATTTCTTCCGGCGCAGTTTTTCCTTTCCCATACCTGACAAGATTTCTTGCCTGGAGTTCAAAGCTCTTCCCTTTAACCATCCTGAGAGAGCTTTCTTAAAGCTGTATGTAAAGTTCTAAATACTAACAACAACTTACTAAGCCATTTAACAACTTGGCCCCCAGCTACATCACTAACCTTGTCTCAAAATACCAAACAAATCATTCTCTTTACTCCTCTTAAGACCCCCTGCTCTCTAGCTCCCTTGTCGCCACCTCCTATGCTCACCTCCAGGACTTCTCCAGAGCCTCTCAAACTCCTTACCCTAATTTGTCCGACTATCTCCTACTCTGTCCACCTTTGGGCGATCCCTCAAAATCCATTTCTTTAGAGAAGTCTATCCTGCCTCCACCTAAACTTTTATTTTTCCAGCAGCTCATCGCCATTAGTTATTTCCTTTTATCACTTGACCCTCCCTTTTAGATAGCAAGCTCAAATGAACAGGGCCCTCTGATTCCTCTCGTATTGAACTGTACAGTAGCTATACTGTATGCCTTCATTTTGCAAAGAGATGTGCAAACTGCTGGCGCTGTATAAATCTGTATAATAATAAATGATAAAAAAAAAAAGAAGAAGAAGCCTGTGTCTACTCAAATAGTAAATTTTAGATAGATTACCCTCAATTTGGGGTAAATGCACCTGCAAAGTACAAGCAGCATTCAAACAATGTAGTGTGTTTCGTTAGCAGTAACTTGAGATGAAGAAACAAATCACACACAGACTGGTGCACTGTGAACAGCGTGTAGATAGACTGCCACTGTCTGCCCACAAAAACTCCAATACAGAGAGGCTGAGCTTGCAGCAGGCTTGGTTTGAATATCCTCAGTCACTAACAACAGCTATCCCATAAATACAAACACTTGGCCAAGCCTTCATACTTATGCCCATAGGGGGACAGGGAAGGTACTCGCAGAAACCACCATCACTTGCTATGTGAAATCAACAGCATTTAAACAAGGGTCCCTAACCAATCCGATCATTCAGTCCAAGAAAGGTGTGAACTGGCACCTCAGGTTTTAGCCCAATCTAAAAGAAAACCTGTATCTTAAAGTGATTGTAAAGTCTTGTTTGTTATTTTTAATTTAAAAAAAAAAACCAACATGTTATACTTACCTCCTCTGTGGCAGTGGATTTGCCCAGAGCAGCCTGGACCCTCCTCTTCTCGGGTCGCTCGTCTGTGCTCCTGGCCCCTCCCTCCTGTTGGGTGCCCCCACAGCAAGCAGCTTGCTATGGGGGCACCCAAGCCAAGTCACAGCTCCCTGTGTCCATTCAGACACAAAGCTGCGGTCCGGCTCTGCCCCCTTTATATTCTCATTGGCTGACTGACTTTGACAGCAGCGGGAGCCTATGGCACTGCACTGCTGTCTCAGCCAATGAGGGGAGTCCCAAGTGGGAGAGAAAGTCCTACAACATCGCTGGAGCTAGAGGGACCTCAGGTAAGTATTAGGGGGGGCTGCTGCACACAGAAGGCGTTGTATCTTAATGCATAGAATGCATTAAGATGAAAAAACCTTCTGCCTTTACAACTACTTTAAAGTGGGTGTAAACCCTTACATATACCCAGTGAAGGGACTATGCTCAGGTGATACACAGAGATGAAACAAATCCTTTTCTTCATAAAGTTGTACCTGTCTATCTGCAGGCGTCTTTCCACTACAGACATTCAAACTGCTGATTATTTTAAGCTTGTCTGAGAGTTAAAAAAAAAATTGGCCAGAGATCAGTGAGGAGAGCTCTGAGAGCTGACTGGCGGGAAAAGACACACCCCCTTCACAAAAGCACACAGGAACAGAACTGAGGATGTCAATCAGCTGGAGATCCCTCCCCTGTCACCATTTTTTCTCTTGGTGTCAGGAAAACTTGTCAGAAGTGACTCATGTTGACAGCTTCTGAGTACACACTATAGAAGATATGCTTTGTTCATATTTCATGTCTGAGGTTTACACCACTTTGAAGTCAACATGAATTCTAAACCTAATTCTCACTAGAAATGCGTATCTGGCTATGATACAAACTAATAATGGAGGAGTATAGACAGCAACTGACAAAGAAGTGTAAAAAGATCTCTGCACAGGGATGCTAGGCTGTTATATGACTAATCTAGTTTTCACCCACTGGCATAATAATGATCCACATGTTTAAATTATGCGATTTCAACAAAAATAAAAAAAGAGGGTACAGAAAAGGGGCAAATGATGACAGTGTATAGCTGGACTCCAGAGCTCCAGATTCTTGATGCAGTTTGCAATCATAACAAAAAGGTCAAAATGGCCAATTTGTGAAGTAAATACTAGTAACTATTTTTAACCACTTTCAGACCAGACCATTTTGCTGGCCAAAGACCAGACCACTTTTTGCGACGTGGCTCCCAAAATTTTTTTGCGCTATAAAGAAAAAAAAGAGTGACAATTTTGAAAAAAAAAAATAATTTAAAAAAAAAAAAATTTTTTTTCCTCAGTTTAGGCCGATACGTATTCTTCTACATATTTTTGGTAAAAAAAATAACAAAAAAAAAAAAAAAATCAAAAAAAAATCGTAATAAGCGATTGATTGGTTTGCGCAAAATTTATAGCGTTTGCAAAATAGGGGATAGTTTTATGGCATTTTTATTAATAATTTTTTTTTTTTACTAGTAATGGCGGCGATCAGCGATTTCTATTGTGACTGCGACATTATGGCGGACACATCGGACATTTTTGGGACCATTGTCATTTATACAGCAATCAGTGCTATACAAATGCACTGATTCCTGTGTAAATGACACTGGCAGTGAAGGGGTTAACTGTGTCCTAGGGGCATGTTTCTAACTGTGGGGGGCGTGGCTGTGTTTTACACATCACTGATCTCTGCTCCAATCACAGGGAGCAGAGATCAGTGGCACTGTTGCTAGGCAGAACGGGGAGATGCTTGTTTACTTATGCATTTCCCCGTTCTTCCCCGTGGCGATTGAGTATGTGGGACCCGTGATCGGTCTCACGAAGGTCCCGACTGGCCTGTGCACGCAATGGCACGGCAGCAAATTTAAAGGGACGTACCTGTACGCCCATTTGCCTGTCTGTGCCATTATGCCGACGTACATCTGTGTGCGTCGGTCGGGAACTGGTTAAGATGTACAATAAAATGACATGCTGGGAACCCATTTTGTACAATAATGCAGTTCTTTTACCCGGTTTACCCAACAGGTGATTTCTTACAATAGAAAAAAAAAAACAAAAAACAAAAAAAACAAACACAGGAACCACCATGGACCATGCTATGCTGGTTCATTCCCCTTTTAGATACTAATTTCAGATATATTTTTTGCAGCGATTGTTAATGTATCGTCCTAATCTAGCAAAGACCGTGTGGCATCATGTAAGCGTCCAACACCAACTAAGCCATGGTTACATAGGAGGCACTATCTGATCTTTCCTTAAGGGTCATTTACACCTATGTGTGGACATTTTAGCCTGCCTGGTAATACACACACATGAATGGGCCCTTCAAAAACACAGTAAATCACAATGAATAGATGTGATCAATAGACGTGAACCAGCTACAATGGAAAAAATTGGATTTCTACTTAAAAGCAGTGTTAATTTAGTCGACTAAATGAATACTATTTTAGTCTACTAAAACAATTGAGATGACTAAAAAACGACTAAAACTAAAAGCCATTTTAGTCAAAAGACTAACTAAAACTAAAATTACAATAACTGAAATGGGACTAAAACTAAAATGCCATTTTAGTCCTAAGACCAAAATTAACACTGCTTAAAAGTGAATTTAAAGTGGAAGTAAACCCTCCTATCATTTTCAGTCAAGGGAGCTGCCATCATGGCCTCTGTTTAATCTTCAACTGCCATGATACTGCACATGTGATCAGTTTTGACACCAGTCAATGGTTGTACTCTCAACCAAACCATCCAATGTAACAGTTACATTAACGGCATGTGCAGGAAATGTATTTTTTTTTATACTGTTAAATCTATGGGTTTACTTCCACTTTACGTATAGATAGAAAGATTTTTCATACTATAAAATTGGGTTTTAATGGTATATGAAGAAACATTTACTACAAAGAACATACATTTCTCACATTTAAAAGTATGTTTTTAGTATATTTCAAAGGATTAAAAAAATATATTAAAATAATCTCCGAGCGGAGTTTCAGGTTATGTTGCTTAGTACATAAAAGATCTTTCTTGCATTTGGGCACATCAACCGACTAAAAAGGCACATAATTATACAATCTCTTGATTTCAAACATGAGTCAGACTGAAAAAAAAAAAAAAAAAAACATCCTTATTGAAATGAAAGGCAACTTTCATGCGTTTCACAGCAAGAAAACATACAAAAGGGAATATAATCCTAGATTTCCTCACTGACTTCATGCTATGGTCACTCCAGCCCTCCAAAAATCCCAGTGATTTTGTAGGTGGTACACATCTAAAAAACATGTCCCCCCAGCCTCCCGATGCATTGCTAGGTGTCTAAGCAACTTATCGCCAGGCCCAATTGCGGTCATGAAGAAGGTATCTGTATGCCAATAACCCCTTTCAGAAATGCTCTATAAAAAGTTTCCTTAAGCTTGAAGCTAAAATCAATCCTAAGACTATTCTATGCGTTTTTCAATATATAGCATAACAAATTTTTCACAATAAGTGCCCAACTTTTTAAACTCTGAACTGCTTTGAAATATATTCGCTAACATCTCAACACAATATAGCAGTTGAGATGAAAAAAGGTGGAAGTTTCTTAAACATATAGAAAGCAGAAACTGCTTACCATTTTGAGACCCCCCCCCCTTTTTTTTTTTAACAAAGCACACCTTGATGCAAGGCATATACCTTGTGGTAACCTACTGTACTTTTACATTATGAAAGAATGGCGGAGTGATGTAACGCACAGAGTGGCTTGGGTTAAAGTGGATGTACATTTTGATGTCATAATGTAGAGAATACGATTTCCTTTCATTTAAGCCCAGTCTTGCCACACAGATTTACTCCAGCCCTGAGAAATTCTTGTTTATTGTTCAGTTAGAAAGATCTTGACAAAGTGCTGAAAACTTTGTCAAAAACGCCCCCTTGCTGTGAGTGACAAGTGATTTACATCTCTCATGCACTAGCCTGAGACAGGCACATCCTGTGTAATTATAAAAAGTGAGAAATCCATAACAAATCCTGTGATCAATGTATCCTCAGACACACACACTGCACTATAACAATCATCAGATCACTGCATGTTCTACTCTGCCCAGCTCTGACTACATACATCTCCCCTATATTCTTCTTGCTTTTCACTCGAGATTACATTTATTTTCACTCTAGTCTGTGGTCTGTGCCTGTCTCAGGCTAGTGCATGAGATATGTAAATCACCTGTCACTCACAGCAAGGGGGCATTTTTGACAAAGATTTCAGCACTTTGTCAAGATCTTTCTAACTGAATAATAAAAGAGGATTGCTCAGGCCTCGAGTAAATCTGTGTGGCAAGACCGGTCTCAAATGAAAGGAAATATTATTCTCTACATTATGACAATTTTTTTTGGGGGGTTTACATCCACTTTAACATCATGGTAAAATCAACATTACCGCAAAGCATAGTTCTGAAGGAGGCCGAAAGACCAACTACCCTTTCAAAAAAAGTATTCCTCATGTCTTTCCTTCCACATCCTAACTAAACCCTCTGGACACTTATCTTAAATCAGCAGACAGTGCAATCCTGGAGCATGCGCAATACTGGGTGTAGCTCTGTATGAGATGCTTCCCTACAACACTACTATTTAATCACTCCTACCTCCTAAACTACCGAACCTTCTATATTATTATTTTGAACTTGCAATCTCTGTTTCCCCTGAAACTAAGGGGAAACTTAAACCTCATTGAACTTCATATACTCTCTGTTTACAATAAGCACAGGATAGGATTAAAGAAGAAGTGACAGTGTCCCTTTAAGTCTCCCGTCTACATGGAATGCACAATTTATGTTATTCAGATAAGGAGAAAGCGGCCCATTTCCCATCTTCAATAAATCCTCTCATTTGAGTTTCTCACATCTGATGTTGATCTATTATACAAGGAGATTAGCACCCTCCGAGATACGGTACATTTTGTAATTATTGTAAGAGCAGAGGAGCAAGCGGCACATTTTATCTCCTACAAATTAAATACCTCCCAAACTTCCTCCGGATACATAGATTGCACACAGATAATGGAGCCATCACCTGGGAAATACAGAGCTCAAATGAAACATCTTTACATCTTTCAGATGAGAGGAAGAGCAGAAAAAATGGTGAATTAAAAGCAAAGATCTGTGTTTTTTTCCTCTTATCTGACTTCAGTATATGCCTGAAGTCTTGCAATGTAGGACATTCACAAATAAGACCAATTTACTGAGGATGCTTTCATAGACCACCCAATGAGTTCCAGAAGACCCTGGAAACAGGTAGAAGCCCACCCTGAAACACAACCACTCTGTTTAATCCAGGGAACCTTTCTTAAGGGTGCAGGATTTGTTGCTGATCTATACAGCTTGTGTGAAAGGCAAACATCAATTTTATTGACTAAGCCCTTCACTGTACAACCATTAATGAGGGTTTAACGAGGAAAAGTCTTCGCTCAGGACAGAGGAAGACAAAAGATATATTGCATGCATCCTCCCCAAGAGTGGATGTCAAAAAATTAAGGCTTTCCTAGACACATACAATCAGATGATGGGATGTTCCATCCTCTGGCCGGTCACTCAAGTTTAGTTTCACAATAATATACTGCAATATGGAAGGGATTTTGTGCTAGCTCTATGTTAATCATGATGTATTGAAAACCACACACATACACATACACATTGTATATATATATATATATATATATATATATATATATATATATATATATATATATATATATATATATATATACATATACATACACACATACACACACATATACACACACACACACCGTATCACAAAAGTGAGTACACCCCTCACATTTTTGTAAATATTTTATTCTATCTTTTCATGTGACAACACTGAAGAAATGACACTTTGCTACAATGTAAAGTAGTGAGTGTACAGCTTGTATAACAGTGTAAATTTGCTGTCCCCTCAAAATAACTCAACACAAGCTATTAATGTCTAAACTGCTGGCAACAAAAGTGAGTACACCCCTAAGTGAAAATGTCCAAATTGGGCCCAATAAGCCATTTCCCCTCCCCGCTGTCATGTGACTCGTTAGTGTTACAAGGTCTCAGGTGTGAATGGGGAGCAGGTATGTTAGATTTGGAGTTAATCACTCTCACTCTCTCATACTGGTCACTGGAAGTTCAACATGGCACCTCATGGCAAAGAACTCTCTGAGGATCTGAAAAAAAGAATTGTTGCTCTACATAAAGATGGCCTAGGCTAAGAAGATTGTCAAGGCCCTGAAACTGAGCTGCACCACTTTGGCCAAGACCATACAGCGGTTTAACAGGACAGGTTCCACTCAGAACAGGCCTCACCATGGTCGACGAAAGAAATTTAGTGCACATGCTCAGCATCATATCCAGAGGTTGTCTCTGGGAAATACATTTTAGGAGTTCTGCCAGCATTGCTGCAGAGGTTGATGGGGTGGGGGGTCAGCCTGTCAGTGCTCAGACCATACACCGCACACTGCATCAAATTGGTCTGCAGGGCTGTCGTCCCAGAAGAAAGCATTCTAAAGATGAACAAGAAAGCCCACAGTTTGTTGAAGACAAGCAGACTAAGGACATGGATTACTGGAACCGTGCCCTGTGGTCTGCTGCACCTCCCCTTAAATTTTTTCACCACGTCTGTAACAATCCACGCAATCCATACATACAAAGAAAACAAATACGTTCAGAAATGAAGTTATGTGTAATAAAATGGAATGACATCCTTTGTTGGTAATGACAGCTTGAAGACGCCTCCTGTATGGAGAAACTAGTCTATGAACTCTGATCTTTAGATTTTCTATTGGACTCAAGTCAGGTGATTGGCTGAGCCATTCTAGCAGCTTTATTTTTTCTTTGAAACCAATTGAGAGTTTCCTTAGCTTTGTGTTTGGGATCATTGTCTTGCTGAAATATCCACCCTTGTTTCATCTTCATCATCCTGGTAGATCTCAGAAATTTTTTCAAGAACCTCCAAACTTCACTGTTGGTATGGTGTTTTTGGGGTGATGTGCCATTTGACCTCCAAACACGGTGTGTATTACGGCATCCAAAGAGTTAAATTTTGATCTCATCTGACAAGACTATATTCTCCCAGTACATCACAGGCTTGTCTAAATGTTGTGCAGCAAACTTTAAAGTGATACCAAAATCTGTTCAATAACAAACGTTATACTTACCTGCTCTGTGCAGTGATTTTGCACAGAGCAACCCAAATCCTCCTCTTCTCAGGTCCCTCATTAGCGCTCCTGGCTCCTCCCTCCTGCTGGGTGCCCCCACAGCAAGCAGCTTGCTCTGGGGACAACCAAGCCGGCGCATGCCTGAGCCATGGCTCTGTGTGTCCATTCAGGGGGGGGCTGCTGCACACAGAAGGTTTTTTACCTTCATGCATAGAATGCATGAAGGTAAAACACCTTGTGCCTTTACAACCAACCACTTTAAAACGAGCTTCAACATATTTTGTCTTTAGCAATGGAGTCTTGCATGATGAGCATACAGGCCATGGCAGTTGCGTGCATTAATGTTTTCATTGAAACAATTGTACCTGCCAATTCCTGGTCTCTGATGCTCTCCACAACTCTTCTGATAATTATTTTAACTCCTCTATCAGAATGCTTGCAAGCACCTGGTCGTGGCCGGTTTATGGTGAAATTATGTTCTTTCCACTTCTGGATTATGACCCCAACAGTGCTTACTGGAACATTCAGAAGTTTAGAAATCCTTCTGTAACCAACCAATGCCATCAGTATGTTTTGCAACAATAAGGTTGCAAAGGTCTTGCAAGAGCTCTTTGCTTTTACCCATCATAAAGATGTTTGTGTGACACCTTGGTAATGAGACACTTTTTTATAGGCCATCAGTTGAGACTGAACCAGCTGATATTAATTTGCACTGACAAAGGAGCAGGATTGCTTTCTGATCACTGAAAGATTCCAGCAGGTGTCTTGGCTTTCCATGCCTTTTTGCACCTCCCCTTATGGGTTCAATACTTTTTCCCTTTGTCATTCCATTTTATTACACATAAATTCATTCCTGAATGTATTTGTTTTGGTTTCTTTGTATGTATGAATTGTATGGGTTGTTACCGACATGTGGTAACAATTTCATTTCAATAGCACCTTTAGAAAAATATTTACCCAGAAAAATGGTGACGTGTTCAATACTTATTTTACCCGCTGTATATACAGTGCATCCGAAAAGTATTCAGAGCGCTTCAATTTTTCACATGTTATGTTACAGCCTTATTCTAAAATGGACTAAATTCATTATTTTCCTCAAAATTCTACAAACAATACCCCATAATGACAACCTGAAAGAAGTTCGAAATCTTTGCAAATTTATAAAAAAAAAAAAAAAAAAAAAAAATCACAAGTACAGAAATATTTACAGCCTTTGCCATATCACTAAAAATTGAGCTCAGGTGCATCCAGTTTCCACTGGTCATCCTTGGGATGTTTCTGCAACTTGATTGGAGTCCATCTGTGGTAAATTCAGTTGATTGGACATGGTTTGGAAAGGCATACACCTGTCTATATAAGGTCCCACAGTTATCAGTGCATGTCAGAGCACAAACCAAGTCACGAAGTCCAAAGAATTGACTGTAGACCTCCAAGACTGGATTGTATTGAGGCAAAGATCTGGGGAAGGGTACAGAATTTTTTTTGCATCATTGAAGGTCCCAATAAGCACAGTGACAATCATCCGTAAAGGTTTGGAACCTCCAGCACTCCTCTTAGAGCAGGCTGCTCAGTTAAACTGGGCGATGGGGGGAGAACGGCCTTAGTAAGGGAGGTGACCAAGAACCCTGATGCTCACTCTAACAGAGCTCTAGCGTTTCTCTGTGGAGAGAGGAGAACTTTCCAGAAGAACAACCATCTCTGAAGCACACCACCAATCATCAGGCCTGTATGGTAGAGTGGCCAGACAGAAGCCACTTCTAAAAAAGGTACATGACAGCCGGCCTGGAGTTTACCAGAAGGCACCTGAAGGACTCTGACCACGAGAAACAAAAATCTCTGGTCTGATGAAACAAAGTCTGAACTCTTTGGCCTGCATGGCAAGCCTCATGTCTGGAGGAAACCAGGCACCACTCATTACCTAGCCAATACCCTCCCTACACTGAAGCATGGTGGTGGCAGCATCATGCTGTGGGGATGTTTTTTAGCGGCAGAAACTGGGAGACTATTCAGGATCGAGGGAAAGATGAATGCAGCAATGTGCTTGATAAAAACCTGCTACAGAACGCTCTGGACCTCAGATTGGTGTGAATGTTCATCTTTCAGGAGCCCAGACTTGAACCAGATTGAACCTCTCTGGAGAGATCTGAAAATGTCTGTGCACATACGCTCCCCATCCAACCTCATGGAGCTTGAGAGGTTCTGAAAAGAAGAATAGGAGAAACTGCCCAAAAATAGGTGTGCCACGCTTGTAAGATTAGAGGCTGTAATTGGTGCCAAAGGGGCTTCAACAAACTATTGAGCAAAGGCTGTGATTTCTTTGCTTTTTAATTTTTAATAAATTTGCAAAGATTTCAAACAAACGTTGTTATTATGGCTTATGGTTTGTAGACTTTTGAGGAAAATAATGAATTTAATCAATTTTGGATTAAGGCTGTAATATAACAATATGTGGAAAAAAGTGAAGCGCCGTGAATACTTTCCGGATGCACTGTGTATATATTACACACATGCATACATACATAATATATACACACACACACACATACATATACACACACACACATTCTCTCTCTCTCTCTCTCTCTCTCTCTCGAAAGACAACAAGCAATTTAAAGACACTGTATCTCAACAATATAACAATGCGATCACAACATCATGTAAGGATTATCTACAGAAGGTGCATGCTCGGATTGCATCCGAGGCAGAAAGGTGCCTGGCCTTGAATCGCGCCACTGACAAACACCTGGCTTAATGGTAAGTGGGCAAAAAGATAACTTGGCAGTTAGCAGCATAGAGTTTTGGGGAAAGTGGTTCACTGTTGCTTTATTGATAAAGGTTAGTTCAGGTTCTTATTTTGTATATTTTTGGGGGGTGAGGGGCAGCATAGTTAAGTTGTTTCTTTAAGGATAAATGTATTTCTAATACTTATCCTCTATTTATACTTTCCCTTGCAGTCCACATAAAAAAAAAGTCAGTTGCAAGGGCTTCTGGATATGCTAACAAGGAAGGGTAAGTTAGGGTTAGAAAAGACAAAGGATGAACTGCTCATTTATAATACAAAGCTGTTCTTCAGCCTTTAGCTCCCTCCAATGGTGGCTGGGAGTAGCTACAGGAAAAGAACAAGACAAACAGTAAAAGGGTGCTGCAAATAAGCAGGGTAGACAAGTACAAGGAGTGTCAAGACGAGGTCCTATAGCACCCAAAACTACCTCAGCAGTGTAAGCTTCATGCCATGCCTTTTATGCACACTTCTCCTGCTGAAGTGCCCAAAGCAGCCAGGCATCTCTTCTGCCTACTCGTTGGCTTTGCATCAAGTATAGGCCCTTTTCCCACATTTATAAAGTTAATGGGTATTTAAAAAGATAATGTTAATTCCTTTACATTTAAACAATAAATGCACCCCTTTGTGCACTTTTTTTTTCCAACATTGCCCATAAGTACTGCAAAATGTAATACATATCGCTAACTGCAGAAGAGAAAACCTTGGCAAGAATGGGGATGGTTAGATTTGCGCTAGACTCATTGATATTAATGATCAGGAAGCAATGGAGTTCTTTGTGGCTATTCCACAGCTACAGCACAATGGGGTACAGTAAAATAGGAAAGAAATAGAAAAGGATAGGCCAGTGAAACAAAGACTTTACTTTCTACCAGAACTGCTATATCAGTTAAACTTACCTCAACCTAACATGTAACCTGGATGGGGAAGAGCTTAGATGGTGGAACTCCAGACATATTTTTTTTAGTTAATGAAGGAGTGAGATTTTCCTTTCCAATGTCTCTTCTGGCTTCTAATTACATCACTAGGACAGGCAGTAAGGCTAATCTTCCCAATGGAAATAGATGGCAATAAAACACTTTAGTACAGTGAAGAATGGTCAGAATGACTTTCTACTGCTGTCTGTATCCTATTTGGTAACAGTGGGGATAGATAGGAGGGGAAAAAAAAAAAAAAGAAGATTGAGGTTTCAAGTATTCCCACTCGAACACAAAACAAAGACATTTGGCCGGAGAGTCACTTCACACAGGGCCCTAGCCAGGGCAGTGGCCCTGGGCCCCGTCTTTGCTATGGGGCCTAAAGTAGTTTCCCCATGAGCCCATGCTACCCGAAAATTGTGGCCCCAATAATGGCACTGCAGTGTGCACCGGGGACACGGGAAGCAGCGCTGTATTCCAAAGCCAACAAAGAAGGGGTGGGGCCGGGAGCTTCACTGACGCTCTGACCCCGCCCCATGCAGTCTGAATGGAGGGAATGTAGTAGGAACAAAGATCTGAGTGAGAGCCCCTCCCCCAGGACTTCTGAAAGTGCATGGTAGGCCCAGCTGGCCAGGTATGTCCTTCCCCCATAGACTAATGCTATCCTAAACCCTGAGCTGTTCAGCTGTACAGCTGTGCATTGCTGAAAGGTCTCTGACCATCTCCTGTAGTACGTGCGCAGTCTCTGACCATCTCCTGTAGTACGTGTGCAGTCTCTGACCATCTCCTGTACTACGTCTGCAGTCTCTGACCATCTCCTGTAGTACATGTGCAGGCTCTGAATGTCTCCTGTACTACGTGTGCAGTCTCTGAATGTCTCCTGTACTACGTGCGCAGTCTCTGAATGTCTCCTGTACTACGTGCGCAGTCTCTGAATGTCTCCTGTACTACGTGCGCAGTTTCTGAATGTCTCCTGTACTACGTGCGCAGTCTCTGAATGTCTCCTGTACTACGTGCGCAGTCTGACCGTCTCCTGTACTACGTCTGCAGTCTCTGACCATCTCCTGTACTACGTCTGCAGTCTCTGACCATCTCCTGTAGTACATGTGCAGTCTCTGAATGTCTCCTGTACTACGTGTGCAGTCTCCGAATGTCTCCTGTACTACGTGCGCAGTCTCTGAATGTCTCCTGTACTACGTGCGCAGTCTCTGAATGTCTCCTGTACTACGTGCGCAGTCTGACCGTCTCCTGTACTACGTCTGCAGTCTCTGACCATCTCCTGTACTACGTCTGCAGTCTCTGACCATCTCCTGTAGTACATGTGCAGTCTCTGAATGTCTCCTGTACTACGTGTGCAGTCTCCGAATGTCTCCTGTACTACGTGTGCAGTCTCTGAATGTCTCCTGTAGTACGTGCGCAGTCTCTGACCATCTCCTGTAGTACGTGCGCAGTCTCTGACCATCTCCTGTAGTACGTGCGCAGTCTCTGACCATCCCCTGTAGTACGTGCGCAGTCTATGACCATCTCCTGTAGTACATACACAGTCTATGACCATCTCTTAGGCCAAGAAAATGTTTGCCATGGGTCCAATCAATATTAAGACAGCCCTGCTCCTAGCAGAACATTATGCTTCAAAAGGGGAGCAAAAGATGCATAAAAAGGAGCATGAGCAATATCTGCATTTCCTACTCATCTACCCAACAACATAACAACTATTACTAGGTGCAGGTTGGCTAGTGATTGCTTGTCTGTGTATACGGTGGGATGTCACACAAGGACCTTCCCATCACTGTGGTCGAGGTATAGGTATTATTTTAGTGAAAATTCAAATAATACAGCATGCTAGAGGTCTGTTCCGTTTTACAAAGAAATCATTACAGATTACCTGCATGTATTCAATCAGCTTTTGTGATGCAGTCAAGCACTTCTTACATTGATGCAATTAATGAGCACCTTTCGGTTCGGTGATAATTTAGAACATTATGAAATAACTACACCGCAAGCATGGAATACTACAAGTGACCTCTAGATGGCAATACATGGTACAGCTTAAGATATGAGCAATCTAACTTCAATCCTGTATTTGCCTAGCTAGACAAAAAAAAAATTATAAAAAAAAATCATCACAGCCCTAAACTTGCTAGTAAACATTTTTAAACAAACATACCTTGACTATCTCACTATAGCAGGTTCTTCCTGTGCTATGTTAGATTACAAACACAAATTAAGTGGAACAACAATAATTTCAGCTTTAGGAAGTGTATCATATAATGAGCTAATAGGTGGGTTTTTGGTTTTCTGTTCAATGGGCGTTGATGGCAGGCACCATGCTGGCTACATGCAGTTTATTACACTGGTGCTCAGAATATAGTGCAGGAAAATGCATTACAGAGGTATGATCATGGTTTGCTTTGATCTGATCTAAAGCAACTCGGTGTAAAAAAATAAAATAAAAAATAAAGCAAACTATTATACAGGATCATTAATACTGAGCCCTGCAGTGGCTGGCGAGTCCTATGTTCTGTTGAAGAGCTATAGCCACAGAAGAATTTTCTGCTTCTGATACACTTGCGCATTGGCTGGTTGTCTGCTCTCTGTGGTTCCATCCCCTGGGCCCCACATTATCTAACACCGTAGTAACCCAAGGGTTGGTGGATGGAACCACAGAGATCTGCAGGGCACCAGGCATCTGAAAACATCGGGTCCGGTGGATAGAACCCAATCCCTAGAAGACCGATCCAGAACCGTGTTGGATGCAGAAGATTTTTCAACAGAACAAAAAAAGTAGGGCTTGGCAGCCACCAGAGAGCTCAGTATTAATGATCTTTAAATGAAGGGTACTATTTTTTTTGTGTTTTTTTGGTAGCAGGGTCACCAATGAACCTATAGCAGTTTTACTGCTACAGGGTGGCAGCTGTGCGTCGGATCACCTATATATACGCGATTTGGCATTTCTGCCTGCAGGGGGCCTATGCACGCGGACCACTTCTGCTGTGAATATTTACAGCAGAAGCCGATCTACGGGTGCCTGGTTCCTTGATGTCCTCCGGCACCCGCCGATCGTCAGTCAAAAACACGGAACACGATCTGCCTATGTAAACAAGGCAGATCGCCATTCTGACAGGGGGGGGGGGGGGTGGATTCTGTCTCTGCAGAGACTAGAATCTATTTCTTCCCTTAGTAAAAACATCACACAGTGTACATCAAAACATTGGCTAGACACACAGTTAAGCCTTGGGTCGCCCTAGATGTTTAACCCTTTTCCAGCCAGTGTCAATAGTACAGTGACAGTGCATATTTTTAGTACTGATTACTGTATTGGTGTCGCTGGTTCCCAAAAAGTGTCAAAGGTGTCAGTTATTGGCTGACTGCGCACTGAAATATTACAGCTCCGCTATAAGTCGCTGACATTACCATTCCAGTATTAATCCTATAGTTTGTGTAAACCAATTTATATACGCGTATTGGGATTTGTTTTTACCAAAAACATGTAGCATTATACAGTATCTCACAAAAGTGAGTACATCCCTTACACTTTTGTAAATATTTTATTATTTTCTGTGACAACACTGAAGAAATTACACTTTGCTACAATGTAAAGTAGTGAGTGTACAGCTTTTATAACAGTGTCAATTTTCTGTCCCCTCAAAATAACTCAACACACAGCCATTAATGTCTAAACCCTGGCAACAAAAGTGAGTACACCCCTAAGGGAAAATTGGGCCCAAAGTGTCAATATTGTGTGTGGCCACCATTATTTTCCAACACTGCCTTAACCCTCTTGGGCATGGAGTTCACCAGAGCTTCACAGGTTGCCACTGGAGTCCTCTTTCACTCCTCCATGACAACATCACAGAGCTGGTGGATGTTAAGAGACCTTGTACTCCACCACCTTCAGTTTGAGGATGTCTCAATAGGGTTTAGGTCTGGAGACATGCTTGGCCAGTCCACCACCTTTACCCTCAGTTTCTTTAGGAAGGCAGTGGTGCTCTTGGAGGAGTGTTTGGGGTTGTTATGTTGGAATACTGCCCTGTGACGCAGTCTCTGAAGGGAGGGGGTCATGTTCTGCTTCAGTATGTCACAGTACATGTTCGCATTCATGGTTCCCTCAATGAGCTGTAGCTCCCCAGTGCCGGCAGCACTCACGCAGCCCCAAACCATGACACCCCCACTACCATGCTTGACTGTAGGCAAGACACACTTTGTCTTTGTACTTCTCACCTGGTTGCCACCACACACGTTTGACACCATCTGAATCTTGGTCTCATCAGACCACAGGACATGGTTCCAGTAATCCATGTCTTTAGTCTGCTTGTCTTCAGCAAACTGTTTGTGGGCTTTCTTGTGCATCATCTTTAGAATAGGCTTCCTTCTGGGATGACAGCCATGAAGACCAATTTGATGCAGTGTGCAGCGTATGGTCTGAGCACTGACAGGCTGACCCCCCACCCCAACCTTTGTAGTAATGCTGGCAGCACTCTATTTTTCAAAGACAACCTCTGGAAACTGGATATGACGTTGAGCACGTGCACTCAACTTCTTTGGTCGACCATGGCGAGGCCTGTTCTGAGTGGAACCTATCCTGGTAAACCTGCTGTATGGTCTTGGCCACCATCCTGCAGTTCATTTTCAGTGTCTTGGCAATCTTCTTATAGCCTAGCCAATCTTTCTGTAGAGCAACAATTGTTTTTTTTAGAATCCTCAGAGAGCTCTTTGCCATGAGGTGCCATGTTGAACTTCCAGTGACGAGTATGAGAGATTAAGAGAGATTACACCAAATTTAACACACCTGCTCCCCATTCACACCTGAGACCTTGTAACACCAACGAGTCACATGACACCGGGGAGGGAAAATGGCTAATTGGGCCCAATTTGGACATTTTCACGTAGGGGTGTACTCACGTTTGCTGCCAGTGGTTTACCCATTAATGGCTGTGCGTTGAGTTATTTTGAGGGGACAGCAAATTTACACTGTTATACAAGCTGTACACTCACTACTTTACATTGTAGCAAAGTGTAATTGCTTCAGTGTCGTCACAAAGATACAATACAATATTTACAATAATGTGAGGGGTGTACTCACTTTTGTGAGATACTGTACATATTGGCCTAAATTTATGAAGAAATTTGATCTTTTTAATGGATAGGTTTTATAGCAGAAAGTAAAAAATATTGTCCTTTTTTTTTTTCAAAATTGTTGGCCTTATTTTGTTTATAGCACAAAAAAAAAAAAAAAAAAAAAAAAAAATAAAACGGAGGGGATCAAATGCTACCAAAAGAAAGCTCTATTTGTCAGAAAAAAGAGACATACATTTTATTTAGGTTCAGCTTTGCATGACCGTGCAATTGTCAAAGTAACGCAGTGCCACATCACAAACCCCAACCCCCCCCGTAAAGGCTTTTAAATTGTCGCCTATGTATAGTAACATTATCTTCATTTGTTGAAGTTGAACGGGCATTCACAATTTTTAAGTCATGTTTGGTATCTATCTACACAGTGTGTCACGTCGTATTTTATATTTTACAGAATATTGGGTTATGCATTGTGTTTTTTTGCCTTAAAATGTAAAAGAAAAAAATAAATAAATAAAAGTGTATTTTTCCCCAAAAAATGCCTTTAAAAAAACGCTGCGCAAATACTGTGTGACAAACAATTGTAAAGACCCACCAATTTATTCTCTAGGGCCTCTGCTTTAAAAAAAAAAAAAAAAAAAAATTATATTATATTATATTATATTATATTATATTATATTATATATATATATAATGTTTGGGGGTTCCTTCCAAGTCATTTTCTAGCAAAAAAAAAATAATAATAAAAAAAATAAAAAATATAAACAAAAAGTGCCAGAAAAGACCTGGCCTGGAAGTGGGTAGTGTCAGATGGACTAGTTGATTTAAATACACTAAACAAATTGAAGCCAAACTCCAACGAACACTTTAAAAGCAGTTATAGCAACATTGTTTCCTTTTGGGATAAAGGTTTGTATGCAAATAAAAGAAAAGCTGCAGAGACTGCAGCAAAGTCTGATTTGTGTGTGACAAGGCTGATTTAGTAAAGTAGCTGGGAATCTGAAGACAATAAATTGTTTGAATATTCATTCATGTGAAAATAAAATTCTTGTTCAGATTCATGTACACACCAGTAACGTGGATATGAATTCTTCATAATTGTTGCGCATCTCTCCTGTAAAGAGTTTTACAGGCAGAGAACATATTACGGAGAAGTGAGGAGAGTGAGGAAATGTATCAAATATCAGAGGAACTTAAAGAAGATCCTCAGGCATGGTATCTTTTTTATTGACCAATCTACACCTCAACCAATCACAGAATGCTTTACATTAAGTCAGAAAATGCAAAGCATTCTGTGAATGGTGCTCGTTCTTATCGACCGACCTCTTGTGTTTACAATACAGCAGGCCGGCCATTTGGCATGGGACCCAGAAGCAAGTGGAGATCACTGGAGAAGCGGAGTCTATGTCAGTAATTTCCAGCTTCCAGGGTGATCAGCCAGATATAGTATATACATAGTTACATTGGTTCAAGCTGGATCAATGCAACTACGTAAAAATATACCATGCCTTGAATTCTTATATTAAAGAAAAAGAAATTGTTGCTCAATTGTCTCAAAGAAGTGACATGATAATGATAATTACACGTTCTACAGAATCAACGATCTATTCCTACATAGAAGGAGCCTTATTTACCTCTACTTTCCTCATCACTGATATGACAGTATTTTTTTTATGAATTTGATTGCAACAATAGCGCCAGACAGTGTCATAAATAACTAACTACTGGAGTTTTTTTTTGCATGTGTTGGTACTGACAATGAAAATACAGCAGGGTTTTCATGAATTTGTGTATGTAGGCCACATACACACTACCAGGAATATGTTGTAAGTGCCTTACAGAAACGCCTACATTCTGTGAAGTTTCTCAACTTCTTTAGTAAATAGGTCCCAACATGTTTGAACATAGCCAAAAAATACACAGGACCTAGGATTTACATCCGAGCCTGCATCTAAGCCTAGATGTAGGCCAACATGGCTCCATCCTTCTGGAATGGAGACCTTTTCAGGGATCTATATGAGCTATAAATAATACCACTAAGTGTTACACTTGCACAATACTTTGCATGCAGTTTGAAAAATTAATCTAATACTAGGTCCCATAAGAAAAGCAAAAGTCCTATGAGCCGCACATCCACATGCCTTGTAAGTGGATGTGCGACAGCCTCAGCCTGGGCTCCAAACTGGGGTGTGTGGCCTGGTTGGAGCCCAAGCTGAGGCTGTCACACATCCACTTACAGGGCTATTCAGAGATAGGACTATTGCTTTTCTTCCTATTCGACAGTTGGGGCACGGATGAGCTCTTGTTCTTGCCTGCACTCCAAGTGGTCTGATATTCAAGAGGACCCGAGGGAGCCTTGGGCGGCATCCATTATCTTGGTTTTGGGATACTAGGTCCACTTTAGAAGGTCAAATAACCCAAACATTTTTCAGTTTATAGTGAGTGGCAAGATTGCCGCATCTACACCAGGTAGCGGAATCTGCTACTGCTGCAGCAGGAAAAGAGTCGCTCATCCTACTGCATGCTCTACAACGTTGATAAAAGGGTAAAAAAAAAAAAAAAAACGAACAGAGAGGAAGACCCCTTCTAAAGGCTATGAGAGGTGGGTAAATGTAAAGATCCCACTGTAGGAGAGAAGCTGGAAGATGGTCAGTTTAAACTACTCGGACACATAAAAGATGTAGGAATTTAAACGTTCTCTTTTTTTACAAGAATCCTCCACACATGCATAGAAGAGTCTTAGTGACCAGTATGGCTCTGTAGTTGAGAAGCTTTACAAACTCTCTCATTGACTTATGTTGCTTGAAGTAATTGTAGCCGTATTAGAGCACTTGCAACAAAGAATTGAGTACTGTCCAGTATACTTTTTTTATTTGCACCAACACTCAAATTGTACCCCCTTCATTCAAGGTAATTCTTGGACCTTAGATGAAGGGCAAAAAACTGAGGGCCAGTTCACATTGGAACATACTTGTGCGTTCCTGCACAGACACTTTTTGAAACCAATTAATGTCAATAGGCTGCCAAATGCCTAAAAAGTACAGCAGGAGCAACTTTTAAAAATGCGGCACACCAAACCGCATGGTACTGTGGAACATTGGTGGCAGCAACATGCATGTTTGTCAGATGCGTTTGGGGCGTCATCAACAATTAATGGCACCCACATGTGTCTAACAAGGGTAGCACATTTCCATGCAGTGCGGGAAAATCGCATTTCCCACACCACAATTGGTGTGAATGGGCCCCCGAATGGTAGGAACCAGTATCACAGAAACCCCCTTGCTATTTTTATTTTCTGTATCGAATTCAAGTTCAAAATTGATTCAATGTGAGAGATTCAGATGGGTTCCCACAGAAGGCAAAGAGCCTGGAACTCGCATCTGAACTGCACCTCAGGTGCTAAAAAAAAAAAACAAACAAAAAAAAAAAAAACGTACAGGACTCTTTATATTTGCAGTGAATTTGCACTGCCGCTGCACTGCACATGTGTAAACCCACTCTATAGAAAGCCAGCTTGATTCATACGTCATGCAAATTGGATGCAGTTTGTCCTTTCTATTGGCTAAAAAAAACGTCTGAAGCTGTAAAACACTTCTAAAAACACTCAAAAACTCTGCTTAGGTGTGAATGCAGTGTGTCTGCAAGGTCTAGTCTGGTGGTTTAGAAGTCTAAATGGCGTTTCTGTGTTGAGAGAATTAATCACCATTCTGGAAGACTGCCCTATAAATACTGTCAGGCTCCATTCACACTTAGGAGATTTGAATAGTGGACGGAATCGCCACAATACTGCCTGCGATTCCACAATCGTGGCAAAACGTGGGACGCATTTTCGATGACATTATCGCTCAATGGCACACCAAACGGAGCGATTTCACTGCGATGGTCGCTCAACAAATTGCGACAAAATCATGCAAACAAAATCGCGGGATTCATTTTGCCCCAAAAAATCTTTTTTGGGCAGCATGCGTTGCACAATTTTGTTTGTAAGACAATTGTGGCAAAATCACTCTGCATTTGGGGTGCCATTGAGAGATAATGGCATTGCAAAAGCGTCCCGCTGTGATGACAGAATCGCTGGATTCTGCTCGCAATTCAAAATTGCCTAGGTGTTTATGGAGCCTAAAAGGTTTGGAAAGCACTGAGTGTTTTAAAAGATTTGTAGATATGGGATACAGTAAAGAGTATATGACAGTTCCAATATTGGTAAGTTACCTAAATAGAGAACTATTGCGATAGCAACAAAGCAGGATTACCTAGAATTGATCCGTTCATCTCTAGGTACAACTGTTAAGCCTCATACACACGATCGGATCTTGGACCAACTTTCCCGTGGATTTTTGTCCAAAGGGCGTTGGCCCCAAGTTGGTATTGCATACACACGATCAGACTTTTTAGGCAACAAACATGAACGTAGTGACGTTTCAACGTACTGACGACACTTCAAAAGAGGACCTTTGGTCAACTTCTGTATTGTTGTCTGAGCTTTTGCATTGGTTCTGAGCATGCATGTTTGTACTTTGTACAAAAGCCTGATGGTTTTGTGTACACACGGTCGGACTTTGGTCCATCGGACTTTTGTTGGCAGAAAGTTGGTCCTTTCGCACAGCCAACAAAAGTCCGATGAAACCTGGAAAAAGTTGGTCCGATGGAGCGTACACACGGTCGGATGTTGGTCCAAAACAGCAAATTTGCATGTTGGTTGTCAAAAAGTTTGATCGTGTATACGGGCCTTTAGGACTACGAAGAACTTTTGGTGTATGATCAAAGCAACTCCCGTCCAGAATTTTTCTAAACACCCTTTGCAAACTCCAAATACACATGTGTATGGAGATACAACAAGATGTTGTACGATGACTGCATATGTTGGCAATCTTGGTAACGAATCAAAGGAGGTTGCCTGCCAATTTATTAACCAGTCAGAAATTATTAGTCAAATTAATACTTTTTCTTCTTTTTTTTTTTAACCCAAACACACAGCAAAATTGTATAATCTGTTGTCTCTAAAATGTACAAATATTAAAGGACGTTTTCTACTAAACTAAAGCGGTGGTTCAGTGATGAGTGGGGGTCTCTGCCTTGAACTTTCCTTTTACAATTTCTCAACACGACACAATACAATCTGTTGGTTCAAATTCCAACCACAATACCACCTGCCTGGAGTTGGCATGTTTTCCCTATGTCTGTGTGGGTTTCCTCTGGGTACTCCGATTTCCTCCCACACTCCACAGACATGCTGGTAGTTTAATTGGCTCCTGTCTAAATTGGCCCTAGTTTGTGTATATGGGAATGCCATTTAAGGATCTTCGATTGTAAGCTCCATGAGGTCAGGGACTGTGAATGTATACTATATATGTAAAGGGCTGCATGAATTGACGGCGCTATACAAGTCCCTGTGATAAATAAATACAGTGCCAAGGCTACATCAAACAAACAATGACAGATATCTAACTCTGCTTCTCGTGACTTCTGTTACCGGCATGCAGGGACGTACCTACAGGGGTCGCAATTGCGACCCGGCCCCGGGCTCCATTTTCCTCCTGCAGCTGCTAAATGCCTGTGAGAGGGAGGAGGAGGAGGAGAAGCGGGCATTCAGCCGCTGCAGGAGGAGGAAAATTGAGAGATCAGTTCCTCTATATGCATCCTCCCCTGCTGTTCCTCCTCTACAGCTTCTTTCTGCTGCCCCCCTGTGCCCTCTCCTGGCACCCACTCGTCCCCTGCAGCTCTGCCCCCTCCACTCTCCTGTCAGCTGCTGCAGGGTCAGGGTGGAGAGTGGGAAAGAGGCTGATAATAACGATCCATAACAATCACTAACTCCCTTTACTATGCTTCACTTTGTGAATGAAGGGGAAGCTCTGTACAGAGATATTTCTATCTATTCATTCTGTGCAGCTGAAGCTGCAGGGAAGGCTATAGAGGGCTGTATCCTTAATCTCCTTTCTTTGTCATGAAGGTGAAACATGAGAAGTCTGTTTAGACCGCCGATATCTCACCAAAGCACCCCAATGGGGCTCCAAAAAAAAAAAAAATGGAAAAATATTGTAATAATAAAAAAATAAAATGGTAATAAAAAAAAACAACAAAAATAAAAAACTACTGACACCAGTGACAAAACTAACAGGGTCACAAAGGTCGCACTTCTGACCAGGCTCGGAGGGAAAGGCCCCTGCCAGGGGTCAGGGGGGCCTTTCATGGTTTCTTGCACTGGGATCCTGAAGGTTGTAGTTACGCCACAGCCTGCAGGTCTCCCTAGGTATCAGAGAATAGTTGGATATGCAAACACATATGAAAATCAACTGATGAACAAATACCGAATAAGCAATAAATGTAAACAATGAGTGGAGATGGCATCCCCAACAGTTCTTTGAAGGTACTCCTGTCATGCATATACAAGTAGCTAAACTAGCCTTTGAATGAACTTACCTTTGAAAGACTTTTTAGCCCTTTCACTGCCAGATCTGTACATTGAATGGACGTGACAGCAAGGGGTTTTACACACACTCAACATGTTTGTTATTTTAAAACAATAAAATGCAGAGCTTTACAAGCACTTTAAGACTGAACACAAGAAAGAAAACAGCTAACCACACAGAGGAAATACATTAATCAGAGCTTTTTAACTTACCAACAGATAAGCATTTTTATACATTCAGGTCTGACATAACAAAGCCTGATCACACAGCACAGCCCCGTCTGACAGGCTAGATCTAAATTTTTCTCAGCTGCAGCTAAAGGATAAGTTCACCATAGCAAAATAAATGCACATTTTTTTTTAGCAGGTAAAAAAATGTGCATTAATCATTTTTTTTTTTTTGTTAAGAGCATGTAAAGCATTGCACCCGCAATCAGCAGATTGTGGGTGCAATGCCAGGCTCCTGCAGACTGTCTGTGTAGCTTTCTGGCTGTACCTCTGATACAAACAAGCAGTTACTGAATGACAGGAACCTTAATTAACTACCTAAAGTGCTCATCAGCACCCTGGTAGTTCATTGAGAACTACAAGCCATCAGCCGCAAAGAAGATCCCCAGCTTGCTGTCACAAGGAGGGGGGGGGGGGTGTAAATGAGGGGCAAAGGGACAGATGCTGAACATGTTACACCCTTTAAGCAACATTTACAGGTCTTGTTCCTCCCACAGCCTGTGACTGGCCAGTGAAATGAGAAACAGTAGCCAATCTCTCTGTCACTTGTTGGCACATGAGCACAGCAGCACAACTGACTGGCTTCTTGCGCTACTTCACCCTCTACAGTCTGGGCTTTACTGTACAGTGACTACATTTGTGTCTTTTATACTTTCCTGTTACATAGCAGGTGAGGTTGAAAAAAGACACAAGTCCAACCTTTGTGTGTGATTATATGTCAGTATTACAATGTATATCCCTGTATGTTGCAGTCATTCGGGTGCTTATCTAATAGTTTCTTGAAACTATCAATGCCCCCCCCCGCTGATACCACCGCCTGTGGTAGGGAATTCCACATCTTTGCCTTTCTTAAGCCCCATACACACGCGCGGACAATCCGTGGACCAGGTCCGTCGGACCATGTCCGTCATACTTTGTCTGATGTTGGTTTTGCGTACACACGATCGGACAAAGTTGTCGGAAAATCCGATCATTCTGAACGTGGTGACGTTTGTTGCCTACGACGGGACTACGTAGAGGCTAGTAGCCAATAGCTTTGGTCTTGTAATGTGATCTGAGCATGCGTAGCACTTTGTCCGGTCGGACAAGCGTACACACGCTCGGATTTGGTGTGATCGGACCGGGTTGACGGGAAATCTTTCCAGCAGGAGATAAGACTTTGTCCGACGGACAAACCGACGAACACTGTCCGATGGTGCATACACACGGTCTGATTTTTCAACAACCTTGTCCGATCGGACCAAATTGATGAAAAAGTCCGACCGTGTGTATGGGGCTTTACAGTAAAGAGCCCTCAACGCAGTCTAGGATTAAATCTCTTTTCTTCTAATTTTAATGAGTGGCCACGAGTCTTGTTAAACTCCCTTCTGCGCAAAACCTTTATCCCAATTGTGAGGTCACCAGTACGGGAATTATAAATTGAAATCATACCCCCTCTCAAGCGTCTCTTCTCCAGAGAGAATAAGTTCAGTGCTCGCAACCTTTCCTCATAACTAATATCCTCCAGACCCTTTATTAGCTTTGTTGCCCTTCTTTGTACTCGCTCCATTCCCAGTACATCCTTCCTGAGGACTGGCGCCCAGAACTGGACAGCATACTCCAGGTGCGGTCCAGACCAGAGTCTTGTAGAGCGGGAGAAGTATTGTTTTATCTCTGGAGTTGATCCCCTTTTTAATGCATGCCAATATTCGGTTTGCTTTGTTAGCAGCAGCTTGGCATTGCATGCCATTGCTGAGCCCATCATCTACTAGGACCCCCATGTCCTTTTCCATCCTAGATTCCCCCAGACTAAGGTTAAACCTCTTTTCTTCTAATTTTAATGAGTGGCCACGTGTCTTGTTAACCTCCCTTCTGTGAATAAATTCATTGCTCGCAACCTTTCCTCATAACCAATATCCTCCAGACCCTGTATTTCAGCTGTAAGTCTAATTTGGTGTGTGAAAATAACATAAGACAAGAGATGATCATCCACCAACTTAGCCAATTACCGTTATGTCACGGAATGATCATATGGGCATTTTGTGACATCTGGAGATACCCTCTAGTCAACTGATTAAACTGATCATACAGAATAGATTTTCTCCACTGATTGCAACTCCATCTGAGATAAGGTCAACACCATGGGAGCCTGTTCAGCACATCAAACATTCGTGTTCAACCACGCTCCAATGTGCGACACTCAGATCTTTAGACTACCACCTCACGTCTATCCTTTTCCTTGATAGTTTAGGGGAAGAAACTGGTAGTAGTTTCTGGTATGAACACGTAGCTCCTATAACCAAACAATACAGCATAATTCATCTTTGTCCTACAAGTTGCATCATACAAATAGAAGGAGAAAATCCAACTGAAAGAGTTTCCTTTGTGCGTATTCCTGGCGTATGCTGCCAGACGGCATTAGAAGCTGGCTCGGCATTCTTCTCCTGTATATACGGTAGCTCTGCAGTTTGCTGCCGCCCACGTACCTTCATCATTAGCAGACAGTTTGCCATGGAGTACATCACCCGGCCCAGACGTGACCTCCACAGCTGAACAGAGGCTGCAAAATAAGATCAGCGCGTGAATGTGCACAAATAAATTAGAGGTTCTTTCTAGCCATCAATCACTGCTCCTATGAATTCTGATTTAAAAGATCCCCCTTGTTAACACTGCTGGGTTTCAGGCTAGAATTTTTAATACTCTCTAGGCTGCAAGTCAAGACAAAAAAAAAAAGCAATTTTTTTTTCCCCTGTTCACTAAGGGACAAGCTCACATAGTTCACGGATTAGAAGTCTGCATAAATAATGCAGCCATGCAGAAAAGCCAGCAACCTTTCCAGTTTCCTAGCAGACATGCTAATTACAATGACAAAAATTCAGTGTCATAAAAGCATTAGCATGCACATAGGATGTGTGCACCGGATGATATTAGAGGCTCATCATTATTGCAGGAGCGAAAAACAGGATGTGCTGGTGGTATTTGTGAATGATTGTAATGCCAATGCAGACAGAGATGGGGGCGTCTGAGCCATATAGTTGTCAGCTTTTGGCAGCGTGAAGCCCAGGAGAAAGCGCTGAGCTCAACTACATCCCCTTATTGTTCTGTAGCTGGCAGCCTACATAGAGCTAAGCATCTGCCAATGTTACGAGATCAAAGAGGCTCACTAATCTTCTCAGGGCTGAGGGGACCAGCAGTGAACTGGTGCATGAGATTACAGAGCATCGTGCAAGCCCATCGATCTGCGTACACATTCCCTGCGCTCGGCCCACTCCTTAGACTGCAAGCTCTTAGAACAAGAAATTATTTCAATGGTTACAATGCAATGCAGATTGTTTTTTTTATTTTTTTTAAATTGTATTCCCATTAATAATAGCAATAAATAATGCAAGCGGTAAGCTTTTAGTTTACACCTCCTTTCTCTTTAGCTATAGATTTCCTTCTAGAACAGAAACAGTCACATAATAGCGATTCTAGACGAGTGAGAACTGCAGCATTTTGACCTCAAGACATCAGTACAGATTTTTTTTTTTAATACTGCTAATAAAAATCTGTTTTGCCATCTTGGTAATGTTCCCTGCCGATTGTGCATATACACAGATTAGCCATAACATTATGACCACTGACAGGTAAAAGGGAATACAGTGGAACCTCGGATTACGAGCATAATCCGTTCCAGGAGTATGCTCATAATACAAAGTACTCGCATATCAAAGAGAGTTTTCCCATTGAAGTAAATGGAAACGAAAATAATTTGTTCCGCATTGATTTCAATGGGATGCAATACCGCATGCGGCCAGAGGCGGGGGGCGCCAAAGAGCCTTGGAAACGGCCGAAAAGGCCCGAGCACACTTCGGCGGACCTCGGCAAACCTCGTAAAGACTCCGTTCACAAGCCTTTCCGAGGTCAGCCAAAGTGTGCTCGGGCCTTTCCGAACGCGGACGATCAACGCTGTTCGGCTCTGGCGCCCCCCACCTCAGGCCAAAAGCGGTACTGCACACCGCTTTTAGCCTGAATCCTGCTTGTTTTGTGACAATGCTCGCAAACCGAGTTGCGATTTTTAGAAATACAGTGCTCGTTTTGCGAAACACTCGTTAATCGCGTTACTCACAAACCGAGGTTCCACTGTATCTCGTTACAATGGCATCTGAAAATTGGTGGGATATATTAGGCAGCAAGTGAACATGTTGTCCATGAACTGGATGTGGTGAAAGCAGAAAAAAAATGGGCATTGCAGTTTGTTGTATATGGGGCTGTGAAGGTGACCCGTGTCCACAGCCAAAAGCTTCTACAATTGTCACATGAACATCAGAACTGGACTATGGAGAACTGGAAGAAGGTGGTCTGGTCTGACGAAGCATGTTTTCTTTTATATCATGTGGATGGCCAGGTGCATGTGCGTTACTTTCCTGGGGTAGAGATGGCACCAGGATGCGGTATAAGAAGGCAAGTTTGGCAGAGGCAGTGTGATGGGGGCATAATAAACATTAGGTGGGTGGTCATAATGTAATGGCTGATTGGTGTATAAGCCAGTGCCACGCCAACAATAATCACTAAACCCTTGTTTGAATATCTAAGAAAAAAAATGGAAGTGGCCACTGCTGAACTGTCCTTTTGAAAATGCTAGTTGCCTGGCTGACTTACTATTCCATTGGATTCATTATCTTATGTCCCTCTCCCTAAAGCCTGGCACACAAGATCAGAAAACCGTATGAAAAAAAAATACAGCTTTTGAAGCGATCGTACAATAAACTGATCGTTTCTATATAGCTTTCGAGAGCCGATCACAACGATTCATGCTTAATTAATCTGATGGGACAAGCACAGAAATGTTTCTTTATAATCAGTACAGTTGTCTTCCGAAAATACAAATACAATACATCACTTCTGAATTTTTATTCTGTCGTACGAGAATTTTCATAAGTTTAGCAACCTCTTCATTTTCTATATGAGACTAGCATGCAAAAAACAAACAGACGATCGTTCGTCCAGTAATCTAATCGTGTGTACGAGGCTTAAGTTATTCTTACCTTACCAGCTCCCTTGCACTGAAATCCAAGATGTCTTCTGCTAAGGAAAGTTGTGACATCACTCCTCCGCACATGTGATAGTGCTCGAGCCTAAGTGATTGGCTGCTAGACCTGAGCATAAGAGTGGAGGTCACATGCTCCCCCTCATATCCAGAAGCACAGACTATTGTCACTGGAGGTGTCAGAGTGCTAAGGGAATGCTGGTAAGGCCACGGTCACTGAATGGGCAAGGTGTCACTTGATCACGCTCGTTCATTTTCAATGGGCAGCATCCATAACTCTCTCAGGGCTAGTGCACACCACATGCAGTCCAGTGCATTTTCATTTTTTTCCTGCATCAAAAACGCATGGGTGGTAGATTAAATGGTTTTTAATGGCATAGTTCGCACCAGTGCGTTCCAGTAAAGAAAAAAGTAGAACATGCTGCATTTTTTCTGCACTCAACTGCACTGGAATACGGTAAAACACATCAAAAACTCACTGGAACACACGTTCTTATTTAAGGTAAAGAAAAAAAAAAAAAGGGAGGAAAAGAAAAAAAAAAAAAAAAAAAAAAAAAAAAGCACTGGAATGCACCAAAAATGCACCAAAATTAGTAAAAAACACCCTTACAGAAAAGTATCCGGACTGCATCTGGATTGCATTTCTATGGTGTGAACCGGCCCTCAGTAAAAAGTAAAAATGTGGGAATAAATAAATATGTATTTTTAAGCTTTTTTGCATGCCATGCCATGCCATGCCACGCGGCAGATTTAAAATTAACTTTAGATGTTAATGTTTCAAAATGGCTGCATGCAAGATTCTTTGCAAAATAAAACACACATATCCCAAGTCGCACCAGGGTCAACTGGGGCTAAAGCAAACCCCAATACTTGTACTCTGCACAGAAAACATGCTGCTCTGTATAAAAAAATGCACTTGCAGCAGAAGGCTGAATGTAAACAAAGCAACATTTACACTGGCCTGGGTGACAGCTCTCAAAGCTCTCCACAGAGATAAGACATTACATTGTAAAGTCGCAAAGTTTAAATGGATATATTGGAGGAACTAATATACAGTAAAACCTTGGATTGCGAGCATAATTTGTTGTTTCGGAAGCATGCTTGTAATCCAAAGCACTTGTATATCAAAGCAAATTTCCCCATAAGAAATAATGGAAACTCAGATTTGTTCCAAAACCATTTAATTCCCAAGTCCTTCAGTTTATAGTCCATATAAAAAGATTATAGCAATGTGATTGGTTGTGTAACGATAAAATGTCCATCCACAAATGGAAGCCTCCACAAGAGGATTAGAAGCAAAATCCAGCAGGAGCTACAGAGTATAAAAGAGAAGAGAGGTGCCTCTAAGTGTAGAAATGTGGTTACATATAATGAAGGTACAACATTTAGCAACTCACATGGGTGATGATTAAAAGAGGCACATCTAAGTATGCAGGCATCCGGGGTAAAGCTGTCTGCAATCCTGATCGTGAAGATTACCCTTCAGTAGATCTGAAAGCGAGGCTTAAACCACTTATAGGGCGCAGCATGGAAGGGACGATGTCCATGGTGGTGAGGAGGATGGTTTATGTGGACAGCTTTACCCACGATGCCTGCATACTTAGATGTGCCTGTTTTAAATAGAGTTTCTAAATGTTGTACCTTCATGTAATTGTATTGCTACACATAGAGGCGCCTCTTTTATACTCAGTTGTGACGCTACTTGTATATCAAGACAAAATTAAAAGAAAATTAGCTAGTCTTGCAAAACGCTTTCAGACCAAGGTTTTACTGTATTTTAAAAAAGTGTGCTACAGTATATTTTCTTTTAAATCACACACACACACACACACACACACACACACACACAATTTTCATATCTTTCAAGGACATTTGGAGTGAGAAACACTTGCTGTCTCTGGTTTCAATACTTTTAGTCACTGACCTAGAATAAACTTGCAGCAGGTATAGTTAGGCCCCTTTCACACAAGCGATTCCATCGGGTCTGCCTGTCCATTTTGTAAGGAAGACCCCGACTGAACCCTCCATTCTCCTCAATGGAGCTCCCGCCTACCGCCAATCCAATCAGGCAAAAACACATGGAAGGAGTTTCGTTCCCATCCTCCTGGGTGGACCAGATCTGAGGGTAGTTGGGTGTAAGCGGACAGCCGGTCCATTTACTTTTGACTGCTCAGAGCAGAGCGGCCTGTGTCTGCTCTGCATACGTGGAGCAGACATGGACCTGCTGAGAAAAACAGATCTGGCCCGTGTGAAAGGGGCCTTAGGGTGAAAGTGTGGATAAAGTCTACAGTAGTCTAGATAAAGTGACTCAAAGAATTAATGTCAATAGGTCATCATAAACAGTGGTGCCCCTTTAATACGGGGCACAGGGGCACCGCTCCCCTAATCCATGAGCCCATCCCCTAATCTACATGCAGGGCGCCGGACACATGGATTTTAATGAGGTTTTATTTTTTTTGAAGCACATGATTAGAGCCTGAGCTACCCCCATCAATTCATTCTCTACAGCTATTACCTTTTGTACCACCATCCTGTCCCTTTAGAATGCAAGCTCTACGAGCAGGGCCCTCCTGTACCTTTTGTATTGAACTGTACTGTAATTGTGTTGTCCCCCCTATACATTGTAAAGCGATGTGTAAACTGTTGGCGCTATATAAATCGTGTATAATAATAAAAAAAATAATAGGCTTCAAAAAAGGGTGGGCTTGGGGCGCAGTGCTTTGCCAATTGTGTGACAACAGCGAATTAATATTTGTTATTTTACATGGGGAATGGCTTGGACATGCAAGCTTGAGGTTGCATCTTCGTTGAGCTCCTGTTTCCACCCGGGCTTTTGGCACTTTAACAGAGGGACTTCGCCTCTGCACACCCGCTACAGCATGCCCAGCCGCCGGAGAGCCTTCCCACAGCTCATCCGAGCTGTCACATCCCACTTGGGAGCCCTGGACTCTTACTTTTTCAGCGATCCCGGGCCACATTAGGAAGGTGCTAATATAATGCCCAGTGTCCATGGCCTCTTTCTGCTCGGACCCACAGCTCTCTCCACTGCATCGCCGGGACAGTGCCACAGCCCAGTTCCCTCCCATGCCTTGGCCCCACTGTCGCATGCATGCAGACTTTTTGAGACGGGGGGGGGGGGGGGTTTGCTTGCGGGGATGACCTCCTTCCCGTCCATCTCCCAACGACCCCCCCCCCACCCCCCGAATATTTAGCACCAGCTGCCACTGCAATGGCTACTAATTTAAGTTCTAATTGAAGTTCCATCAAACGTCCTTCCAAAAAACATAACCAGCCATAGACTATGGATCAGATGTTCATCTAGTTCTGGGCTCTGTAGCCTTTCTAGGACATGCACACCAAAGATAAGCATTTCCCACACGCCTTTAACTGGTGCCATCTGCTCTCATGTATAAGCTCTTCACTCATACCATCCATAGAAACATGGATACCACACTGGATTACATAGTATGTAGCCACACTTCTTTCAAATGGATTGCCTTTGCTGCGACCTGGCAGGCTGTGAAATGCTGTAAGTACACCACTGTTCCACCTCATAGTATAATGGACTACCCAACTCTTCTAGGTCTGCTTTCCAACAGGGAACGGTAACATTGGTACAGCCAATTGGCTACGAGAAAATTTCTAGAAGTCCTCAAAAGTCATCCATCTTTATAACCTGTTTAATGGCGTATTGTACAGCAGTGGTTCTCAACCACAGTCCTCAAATACCCCCAACTGGTCATGTTTTCCTTGACTTTGCATAGCTGCTTTGAATTAATATCAATGACATGGTATTGATGAGAGCTATTTCATCTAAGGGAAACTTCCAAATCATGGCCTGTTGGGGGGACTTGAGGACTGAGGTTGAGAACCACTGTTGTACAGCATATCTGTGCATTAACATTTGCAGAAACGCAGCCACAATACCAAACATATCTTATTTGTGGCAGCTCAAAAACAAAAGTGAACAAAATGGTGGACTTCAGCTACCCCCAGACATTTTAGGAGGTTCACATGCTGTTCTGTTATGCCCCGTACACACGATCAGATTTTCCGACAAAAAATTTTGGATGTGAGCTTTTTGGCGGAAAGTACAACCGTGTGTATGCTCCATTGGACATTTGTTGTCAGACTTTCCACCAACAAATGTTGGCTAGCATGTTCTCAAATTTTCCACCAACAAATGTGTGTTGTCGAACTTTCTGATCGTGTGTACACAAGTCTGTTGGACAAAAGTCCAAAGTACAAAGACGCATGCTCGGAATCAATGTTAACCAAACACAACATTAGCAGAAGGAGCCCAAAGGGTGGCGCATGACTATTGAACTTCCTTTTTATCGGCTCGTCGTACATCTTGTAAGTCACTAAGTTCGTAATTGTTGGCCAACATTTGTGTGACTGTGTGTATGCAAGACAAGATGGAGCCAACAACCTTCGAACAAAATTCCACGGTTTTGTTGTCGGAAAGTCCGATCATGTGTACGGGGCATTCATTTTCTCTAAACATGTCTGTTAAATAAGATGGCATTTATGAAATTATTCAGGATCCTATATTAAGGTCCATTCATCCTGGAAGTATACAGAGTTCAGCAACTTTTACCATCAAAAAAGTTCTAATTGCAGGCAATGCTAGAAATAAACTCTTTGCAGCACAAACATAAGCAAAGTCGCGGGTGACAAAAACTGACACTTCAAAGAGCTTTGACTAACATGGGTGTCATAAAACAACACCAATCATGTGCAAAAATGCAATTGTTTTTAATAAAAGGCACGTGTTTTTACTGTCTAACTGGCAGTTGATCAAAGCTAAAAGAAATTTGGTAACCCATAGTTACTGCACACATGCCCTTCAAGAGAAAATAACCCCCCGACGTGCCCTACTCCTGAGATTTCTGGTGAGCGATGCGTTTAGCGGTCAGAAGTCACAAAGCCACCGGCTATGTCTAGACACCAGCTTATTTCTAGAGTCAGGGCAGCGTGCACATTCCAGGTGCAGGTGTCTACAAGTAATTGCAAGTGTGGCTCTTATCAAATGTTCCCAGGCAGTGCTGTCACTTTGCTGTTCCTCCATTTCAGCTTGTCTACCTTGCTGTGAAAACCCAGGCAGCGGCTTAACCGATGCGCTGCCTGAAAATACTCTACCTAAAGCCTTGCATAGCCAAACCTAAAGAGGTGATGTACGTTAAGCCTGCAAATCCTGCCACATAACACACATACGGTTTGTCATTAGACTAGATAGCTAGAAGGTTAGAGCAGACCTCCAGACATAAAAAAAAAAAAAAAAAATCCTATTCATTTGAACAAAAATCATTTGATGCAATTGTACTTACAATTTAACCATGTGAGCAGTTTTTCAGAAATAGATAAAGAGTAATAGATTTCCCTTAACATTGTCACCCTTAAATGTAGAATGCCAGTATGATTATGTGAACATATAATTATATAAAGCCTTAAAGTTCCCTAAGGCTCCTTTCACACTGGGGCATCGGCGGTAAAGCCCTGCTATTTTTAGCGGTGCTTTACCGCCATTTTTGTGGGGGGGTTTCGGCCGATAGAGGGCGGTTTTAACCCCCGCTAGTGGCCAAAAAAGGGTTAAAAACGACCCACAAAGTGCCTCTGAAACAGCACTTTGCTGGTGGTTCGGCAGCGGTACCCATTCAGTTCAATGGGCAGGAGCGGTGTATACACTGCTCCAAAGATGCTGCTATAGCAGGACTTTTTTTTTAGCGTCCTGCCAGCGCACCACTCCAGTGTGAAAGCCCTTGGGCTTTCACACTGGCGAGACAGGAGAGGCTTTTTATAGGCGCTATTTTTAGTGCTGTAGCGCCTGTAAAGCACCTCATTGTGAAAGGGGTCTAAAGTTCCCATTTCTTTCAAGCATGATTTACAGCACAGTGCTTTTGCAGTGTTATTTGTCCCAATTCATGTTATACAATACCTCATTGATCCTGCCTGTTCCCGTGTTCCCCTCTGTAACCCGACCACAATTATCATGGCTGCTGATCCATGATAGCATGGTCAAATTACACCCCTCCGTTATCCGGCTCTCTCCACTGCATCTCCCCCCTCCCTACCTGTAATTTTTTACTCTGAGCTGATCGCCTCTCCTCTCTTTCCCTCCCCTCCTGCATCTATTTCCTTGTGGCTGTAAAATAACATTCTATTTACTTGTATCCCCTCTGTTTTAGGAACATTGAGTATAGTGTATGAGTTTTAAAAAAAATTATAATGCTAAATACCTTCTTTGCCCAGCTCTGCCATGTGGGTCACGTGTACTACCTTTGCTAGCTTGCATACGTTAGAGAGGAATCTCAGCCCCTCCCACCGTACTTCCTTAGATCGGGAAGAAGAGTGGAGGGAGAACACGTGACCACACAGAGCGGATACAAGTAATTTATATATGTGATTTTACAACCACTTTAAAGCTCCTAGGGTAAATGTTATGTTTACTCTATAACTAGGGCACATTTAAAAAAAGGAGGCAATCTGCCAGCACATCCTTTGAGTGCAAGAGTAAACTGGAGTACCTGATGGAAGCCCACGCAAGCAGAGGGACAACATGCAAACTATATCCAGAGAGTGTCCTGGCCAGGACTCAAATGGAGGATCCAGCTGCTGAAAAGTTGAAATGTTAACCACTAGATTGTGGTGCTAAAATGTATATTAAATTGACATACTGCCCTTGAACTAATATTGCACTAGAATTAAAAGAGAATGGCATAACTTCTCTGGTGGGCTCCAGGTACCCCGGTCTGCAACCACGCACTTTACAATGCAATTGTGCAGAATGACCAGGTACAGTGCATGGCTGAATTCCCTTCTATCTCCAAGCCTCTGTTTGACATGAGCCACGCCTCCATCCCACTATTCTCTCTCTCTGTACCAGCACTCAATCCAAAACACCTTGGTGTTCCACACAGATATGCCAATATAACAACGGACACGGTAGGTATCCATTTTATGGCTTCCAAAAGAGGTCAAATCAGATTGTTTTATCAAGCCAACATTTTGGGGAGTCACAGATTGCCTTTCTGAAGGCTTCCAGTACCCTGTATCCTGCACCTAGTATCCAAGTGTCCTGTTCCCAGGACCCTGTATCCTGCGCCACTCTTCTTGTTCCTAGTCCCAGTCCTAATCCTACCCTGTTCATGTGAGGCCCCCCCCCACTTTGTACATAACACGTATTAGTTAGGTTGTTGTTCTGGGTTTGCTGCACCATCACATTCATTTTTTTACTTTTGCATCATTTATGGTTTGTTTGTGTTGGAAGGGTATTATTTATGTTATGTTCCCGATTCCTTGAGGTGTAGTTTACTGATCTGGTCATCTCTACTGGATACCTGCTTATGGTACCACTTAGTTATATTATTTCTTCCATAACCATGACTGCACTATTTTATTAAATACAGGGAAAACAACATTTATTTGGGGTACAGGGTTTCGTTTTTTTTTTTGTTCAATTTAACCTTTCGTGAATATTGGGCTGCCACTGATGATCTCTACATCTGAACCATCATACTTATCAAACTGATTCAATACATTCTG